>OZ024796.1:47753919-48186419 GCA_964017045.1 Omphiscola glabra | reverse complement strand
CTTGCCAAATGATCCTACATCTTTAAAACTTTCTACGTCATTCCTACATCTTTCTACATAATCCTACACCTTCTTACATGATCCAACCATTTCCTACATCATCATACATCTTCTTACATCTTTCTACATAATCCTCCATCTTCCTCCATATTATTACATCATTATACATTTTCCTAAATATTCATACATCTTACTACATAATCCTACATCATCCTACATCTGTCTAGAACTTTCTACATAATCCTACATCTTCCTACATCTGCCTATAACTTTCTACATAATCCTACATCATCCTACATCTGCCTAGAACTTTCTACATAATCCTACATCATCCTACATCTGCCTAGAACTTTCTACATAATCCTACATCTGCCTAGAACTTTCTACATAATCCTACATCTTCCTACATCTGCCTAGAACTTTCTACATAATCCTACATCATCCTACATCTGCCTAGAACTTTATAAATAATCCTACATCTGCCTAGAACTTTCTACATAATCCTACACCATCCTACATCTGCCTAGAACTTTCTACATAATCCTACATCTGCCTAGAACTTTCTACATAATCCTACATCTGCCTAGAACTTTCTACATAATCCTACATCTGCCTAGAACTTTCTACATAATCCTACAACTTCCTACAGAAGAGTCCATAGATAAGTTTTATGAGGACCTGAACACTGTCATCTCCTCCACACCGACTGCTGAGAAACTCATAATTCTTGGAGATTTCAATGCACGTGTCGGCAGTGACTACACCTCCTGGGGAGGAGTGTTGGGGAAGTATGGTGTTAGAAAGTGCAACAGCAACGGCCTACTGCTACTACATACACCTGTGCTGAACACGGCCTTCTAATAACAAACACCACATTTAACCTGCCTACGCGCAACAGGACCTCCTGGATGCACCTCCGTTCTAAAAACTGGCACCTAATAGATTATGTCATCGTCAGAAATAGGGACCGGCAGGATGTGAGAGTAACTAAGGCCATGTGCGGCGCAGAATGCTGGACGGATCACCGCCTCATCGTTTCAAATTTGAAAATTCACATTTAACCTAAGAGACGACCTCAGGCCACCAAAGCTCCGAAACTCCTTAACATCAGTAAGCTGAAGATCCCTGATGTGAGACAAACCTTTGTTAACACCCTGGATGAACGCCTTGATTCCATAACACTGGACAACCAGGACGTGGAAACAGCGTGGACCACACTTCGTGATACGGTGTATAAACACAGCCGCTGAGCGCCTCGGACCCTCTATCAGAAAACACAAGGATTGGTTTCATGAAATCAACACAGCAATCAAAATGCTACTTGAGCAAAAGCGTCGGGCGTACAAAGCCCTCCATGATGACCCAATGTCAACAGCAAAGACAGCTGCACTGAGGAATATCAGCAGCAATGTCTAATTGCAACTGCGCCAGATACAAGACTCCTGGCTGAGTGCGAAAGCTGATGAGATTCAGGGATTTGCAGACAAAAAAAGACATGAAAAACTTCTACAATGGCCTGAGAGAAATCTATGGAGTTACCACCTCAGGCTCTTCCCCTCTTCTTAGTGCAGACGGTTCTACACTCATCACAGACACGGAGAAAATCTTGGAATGATGGTCGGACTGTCCCAGGTCCCAACGAACAAGTCACTGGACGCTGTCCCAACTTCGGTCGAGATACAGACAACAATGTCCAATGGTAAAGTACCTGGCTCCGACATGATTCCTGCCGAAAGATACAGAGAGAGTAGACCAGCGTTGACGGATAAGCTATTGCGTCTATTCCGGATCATCTGGCAGACGGAAACTGTACCACAGGACCTCAAAGATGCCTCAATTATCCACCTGTACAAACACAAAGGAAACCGCCAGGCCTGCGACAATCACCGCGGAATTTCACTGCCGGTCATCGCGGGCAAGATCTTGGCCCGAGCCCTTCTAAACCGCCTGAATGCATATCTGGAGCTAGGTCTCCTACCCGAAAGTCAATGTGGTTTCCGAAAAGAACGAGGAACTATCGATATGGTATTTGCTGCCAGGCAGCTCCAAGAGAAATGTCAGGAGCAAAATATGGACGTATATTCCACATTTATTGACCTGAATAAGGCTTTTGACAGGGTCAATAGAGGTGGCCTGTGGAAAATCACGAAGAAGCACGGATGCCCAGAGAAATTCACCAACATCATCCGTCAGCTGCACGATGGCATGATGGCATGATGGCCAGAGTGCAGGACAACGGTCAGTCATCTCAAGCATCCCCTGTCACAAACGGTGTGAAGCAGGGCTGTGTCTTGGCCCCCACACTCTTCAGTAATATGTATTCTGCAATGTTGTCTGATGCGTTCAGGGACTCCACCACGGGCTTGCCAATCCGTTTCCGCCCCGATGGATCTGTCTTCAACCTAAAGAGGCTTCACGTTAAAACAAAGGTCAAACATAGCACCATCAACAAGGTCAAACATAGCACCATCAACAAGGTCAAACATAGCACCATCAACAAGGTCAAACATAGCACCATCAACAAGGTCAAACATAGCACCATCAACAAGGTCAAACATAGCACCATCAACAAGGTCAAACATAGCACCATCAACGAGCTTCTGTTTGCGGACTATTGTCCCCTCAATGCTGACTCTGAAGCCACCATGCAACAAAGCGTTGATATCTTCTCTGAGGCCTGCAACAACTTTGGCCTAACAATCAACGCAAAGAAGACTGAAGTGTTGTATCAGCCAGCTCCCAGTAGGCCCTACGTTAAACCCAACATCATCATCAGCGGACAGCGTCTTAACGCGGTGGATAAATTTACTTACTTGGGCAGCACCCTCTCCAGATCTGTCATCATTGATGATGAAATGAATGCCAGACTTGCAAAAGCTAGTGCCATATTTGGCAGGCTCCGCAGCACTGTTTGGGACAGGAGAAGTATCAGACGGGAAACGAAGATCAAGGTCTATAGTGTAGCAGTCCTCTCGACATTGCTCTGCGGATGTGAAACGTGGACAGTCTACCAGCGTCTTGCCAAAAAACTGAACCATTTTCACACAACCTGCCTCAGTAAACTCCTCGGCATCAGGTGGCAAGACAAAGTTCCTGATACAGAGGTTCTCGCTAGAGCGAAAATACCAAGTATCTTCACCACCCTGATGCAGTCTCAACTCCGTTGGAATGAACACGTTGCCTGTATCACCGGCTCCCTAAACAAATATTCTATGGTGAACTCACGACAGGCAAGCGCTCCCAAGGAGGTCCAAAAAAAACGTTACAAAGACTCACTGAAAGTGGCACTAAAGGCCTTCAGCAACGACACTAAATGGGAACAGACAGCTCAGGACAGAGTCAGGTGGAGATTAGCCGTCAAGATAGGAGCTAAATCTTATGAAGCCAGTAGGATGGCCACCATTGAGACACGCAGGCAAACCCGAAAGAGCATTATTAAATCAACGACTGCACCAACTATCCCCTGCCCGCGGTGCCACAGACTATTCCGAGCACGTATAGGATTGGCAAGCCACCTACGAACCCACCGTAACCCACCCCCCAAACCGGATTACTGGATGGTCCTAGTCGATTTGACGTACGACCAACAACAACTTCCTACATAATCCTACATCTTCCTACATCATTCTTCGTCTTTCTAAATAATACTAAATCTATTTACACATTCCTACATGATCCTACATCTTCTTACATAATCCATCTTCTTCCAACATATTTCTACACAGTCCTACATCTTTCTACATCATCCTACATCTTCATACCCTCCAAAGTGATAAAATAAAATATTTCTCCTCTGCCGTCCAGACACTGGCAAGAGAGGATGATAACCCTTGACACTGAGATTTAGCCACGTCAGCGTTGATGTTTTTGGCAACTATCAGGTAGCAATGTTCTTCGTGGTTGGTCCAGCCTTCATCACACCCGTACGCCTGGAGCGTGGACTCACTGACTGTGAAAGATTAGGACATGTCAACTTATTTCAGTCATGTGGTTGTCATTTTGGGGTAAAAGACTTCATTAAATATGATGTTATCACATGTGCGTCTTGAATCCTAACTTTACGTCGTAGTGCTATATCGTCAACCACTTATCTCCCCACTTTTTTTTGTTTTGGTATTGACGTCACCGATCACATGTGTAGCGCTGTACCAACCCCAACCCTCCCTTGATTGGGAAAAGATTGTTTACGTTCAAATACATTCTATTTGTCCTAAAAAAAATGCTATCGGTGATGTAAATTGTAGAATCTCTTTTCTGGACGGCTCCCTATCAACATGCCGGCACTTTTCCCGACCGGAAGAGAGAGATTTTGACTAATTTTTCCCTAGATACCAGACATATTAATAGGGGCCTTACGGAATGTTAATAAATGTATTAGTATAATGAAAATAAACAAACAAAGAAAATCTTAAAATAGATTACATTTATAAACAACCATCTTGTGATACGTGTTAATAACATGTGGACATTTTAAAGTTCTATTCTAAAGTGTATCTTAGGATTATATCATGAACTAGTTCAGTCTATACTAGGATTATATCATGAACTAGGTCAGTCTATACTAGGATTATATCATGAACTAGGTCAGTCTATACTAGGATTATATCATGAACTAGGTCAGTCTATACTAGGAGGATATCATGAACTAGGTCAGTCTATACTAGGAAGATACTATGAACTAGGTCAGTCTATACTAGAAAGATACCACCTCTAAATTGATCTATCAAAACGTGTATTTTAATAGAATTCATCAAAATAACACGCGACATCTGGCGCCACTTGTAAACCAGCCCACCACTTGTAAACCGGTCCATTAACTTGTCTGCTTAGTTGTACCAAAATTGTTGCAGCTAAGCCAAGCTGCGGGCTGGTTTGCTTGATCCAGGCTGGTTTTAGTAGCTAATTAGCTGTATTAGAATTTCAGACCTTTGAGCAAACAGCCTATCATCAATGTCCAGGTCAGAGCCCATCCTGCACACACCTCCACCATTTGTAGGACGGTGACCAAAGGTTCAGACTGAACTCCAGCTATAGTGGGTTGTTAGATCGTCTGCTCTTCGCTGTCAGTGCTCTGTGGGGAGGGGGGGGGATTGTATACAGTCGGTGAAAAAAAAATCGGGGGGGGGGGGGCGATTTAACTCATAGGGACAGCGATGGTTCAGGAAAAAACCGAATGAAGAACGAAAAAAAGAAGGGAAAAAATAAAGAAAATGGAAATAACGACAGAAAGACATAAAAGCAGAACGAGGGAAAAGCAAGAAAAGAAGAAACATAATATATTAAAAAATGAAAGATTGAATGAGAGATTGAATTAGAGATTGAATCAGAGCTGGAATGAAAAATGGAATAAAATATGGAATGAAAGGAATATAGTAAGAAGGAGATGAATTTATAAATTAAAGAAATTAGCAGATTGAAAAAAAAAACACACAAAAAAAAACCCACAAAAATTTAAAAAGTGGAATTAAAAACAACAACATTTTTTGCCCCACTGCCTGGAACAAGCCGAGAAATTCAACGGAGACCACTCTTATCACAAAGTCAAACACACGACTGGAGTAGTGCTCCTTGAGACCAGCTCACTGGGGATTATGGGATAATAAATGTGAACACGCACTACATCATACCCGAGCTCTGAATGGAGAGCAAGTGGACAGTTGGGGGAGGGCGAGTGGACAGCTGGGGGAGGGCGAACTGACAGTTTGGGGAGGGCGAGTGGACAGCTGGGGGAGGCGAGTGGACAGCTGGGGGAGGCGAGTGGACAGCTGGGGGAGGCGAGTGGAAAGCTGGGGGAGGCGAGTGGACAGCTGGGGGAGGCGAGTGGACAGCTGGGGGAGGCGAGTGGACAGCTGGGGGAGGGCGAGTGGACAGCTGGGGGAGGCGAGTGGACAGCCGGGGAAGGAAATGGACAGCCGGGGGAGGGCGAGTGGACAGCTGGGGGAGGGCGAGTGGACAGCTGGGGGAGGGCGAGTGGACAGCTGGGGGAGGGCGAGTGGACAGCTGGGGGAGGGCGAGTGGACAGCTGGGGGAGGGTAGTGGACAGCTGGGGGAGGCGAGTGGACAGCTGGGGGAGGGCGAGTGGACAGCTGGGGGAGGGCGAGTGGACAGCTGGGGGAGGCCGAGTGGACAGCTGGGGGGCGAGTGGACAGCTGGGGGGCGAGTGGACAGCTGGGGGAGGGCGAGTGGACAGCTGGGGGAGGGCGAGTGGACAGCTGGGGGAGGGCGAGTGGACAGCTGGGGGAGGGCGAGTGGACAGCTGGGGGGGGCGAGTGGACAGCTGGGGGAGGGCGAGTGGACAGCTGGGGGAGGGCGAGTGGACAGCTGGGGGAGGGCGAGTGGACAGCTGGGGGAGGGCGAGTGGACAGCTGGGGGAGGGCGAGTGGACAGCTGGGGGAGGGCGAGTGGACAGCTGGGGGAGGGCGAGTGGACAGCTGGGGGAGGGCGAGTGGACAGCTGGGGGAGGGCGAGTGGACAGCTGGGGGAGGGCGAGTGGACAGCTGGGGGAGGGCGAGTGGACAGCTGGGGGAGGGCGAGTGGACAGCTGGGGGAGGGCGAGTGGACAGCTGGGGGAGGGCGAGTGGACAGCTGGGGGAGGGCGAGTGGACAGCTGGGGGAGGGCGAGTGGACAGCTGGGGGAGGGCGAGTGGACAGCTGGGGGAGGGCGAGTGGACAGCTGGGGGAGGGCGAGTGGACAGCTGGGGGAGGGCGAGTGGACAGCTGGGGGAGGGTAGTGGACAGCTGGAGGAGGGAAGTGGACAGCTGGGGGAGGGCGAGTGGACAGCTGGAGGAGGGAAGTGGACAGCTGGGGGAGGGTAGTGGACAGCTGGAGGAGGGAAGTGGACAGCTGGGGGAGGGCGAGTGGACAGCTGGAGAAGGGAAGTGGACAGCTGGAGGAGATATCTATGAATCTAAACTTGTAATCTCAGGAAATGCGGACATATCTTTGGATATAAGCAATTAGTAACTTCACATAAATACTGAACTATCTATGGATAGAAACAAGTTTCAGATAACTTCTGAAATATCTATGGATCCGAACTTGTAATCTCAGAGAAATGCTGAAATATCTTTGGATATTAACAATTATTAATATCACATCAATAACTCAGTTTGGTGTTTTTAGAAAGGGCGAGATATCGGAACCGCAACCAGTGGGTTAGTACAGGTTCATCCTTAGCTCTGCTTGCATCTCAATTTCAAAGCATTCAGATGTCTTCCACAACATTGAAATAACGTACCGCGATAGACCAATGATAGGCCAATGATAGAAAAATAAGAGGGAATAGAATTTTAACATTTTAGAGCAATTGTGACAAAAATATGACGCAAATAAATAACTTTATTGTCACAAACATTAGAACAAATAAATTTTTGTTTTTTTAAAGTTGCTTAAGTCCAAACAACAACATCCAGAAAATGAACACACATATCCAAGACCAACGAAAACGCAGACCTTCTGGTCAGAAAAGTACACCAATAAAATGTCAGAACTTCTGGTCAGTAAATTACACCAACAAAAAGTCAGACCTTCTGGTCAGTAAACAACAGTTACATTAATGTTCCCCCCAGTTTGAATACAGTATCGAGAAAATGATGCAAGAAAATTTCCAGTTTTGTGTTTGGGGTGGTTACTGGGGAAGGGAGTGGGTGGAGGGTAAGTGCGAAAAAAGGGGTGTGGTGGGGGGGGGGTAAAAAAAGGGCTTGAGTTGTTTTTTATTTGAAGGCATCGCTTCCCTTCGTTCCACGAGATCGTTGGTTGATGAGGAAATTTGGGATTCATTTCTGCTGTATGCCAACCCTTATTTGGGTAAGGTAAAGATCGAACAACTCCAAATTTTATCTCAAATAATATCAATCCTTTTGGGCCGAGCTAAAGCTCCTTGATGGCCCTGGCAAGCACTTTACAGGTGTGCCGCTCTTTGGTGGCCCTGGCAAGCACATTAAAGGTGTGCCGCTCTTTGATGGCCTCGGCAAGCACATTACAGGTGTGCCGCATCTGGCGGGCACCGTTATGTATAAAACTTTCGACATGGATTTATGGGGTGCTCCCAGCTGCACCAACTCTCATTGTTGATGTGACCATATGGGACCTCTACTCACATCATTGCTGGTGTGACCACTTGAGACCTCTACCAAGAGCAGTGTTGTGCATTGTCAAAAGTAGTGTGGCGTTATTTAAGGACAGTCATTAGAAAGAAGAAAAACAACATGTCCAATGTTGCTATGATAGGCATAGCACCTAAGAAAAGGTGCATTACTGAATAGGAATTATGTTAATTTTTTCCTTCAACGACTAAAAGCATGTTCAATCTTGTCCAGTGTATGTTTACATCGAAGGTCAAGTCAATGTTTACATCGAAAGTCCAGTCTATGTTTACATGTACGGTCCAGTCTATATTGAAAAATTAAGACAGGTATGAAGCAGGACTTCTGTAGTTTTCAAGTTTAAAAAAACAACAACACTAAAACATGTCAGTACATGAGGTACCTTAAGAAAAAAGGTCAGCTCAGAATTTCAGCCATGTTGGAAAAGGTTTGATGTAGCCACGCCCATCATTACACCTCATTTGGACATTGATCTCCCTTGGATCACCAAAAGAGGGGTACCTTCTTTCTCCCACCCCCCTCCCCCAACCTATGAGCTCTTGAAGACATCAGGAACCAAATCAAGAAACTGCTTCTTATAGCTTCCGCTGTTTTGTGTGTGTGTATGCGTGCGTGAGTATGTGTGTCTATCCCTAGCCTGGGCTGCCTTGTTTCAAGCACTTAGCAGCATTGCTCAACTTCTTCTACAGCCCAACTCCCCCCCCCAACCCCACACTCACGAGCTCACACTGTCTCAAAATATATTTAAGATTAGAGCCCGACACCACTCACACCCCACCTCCCCGTGTTGGTTGTCAGTTATGGCACCACTGGATCAATATATGGATTGGGCAAACTTGGCCCCCCGACCTGGCCACCGTTCGAGACATTTCACGGTGTAGTCTTTTCTTGTTCACTTTACGCAGTCTTTCAGTGTTTTAATATCTGCTGGTCATCATATTACTTGTGCAATGGAAATCTATACGTCATGTTCTGTAATGGACATCTATACGTTATGTTCTGTAATGGTCATCTATACGTCATGTTCTGTAATGGACATCTATACGTCTTGTTCTGTAATTGACATATATACGTTATGTTCTGCAGTGGCATCTATACGTCATGTTCTGTAATGGACATCTATACGTCATGTTCTGTAATGGACATCTATACGTCATGTTCTGTAATGGACATCTATACGTCATGTTCTGCAATGGCCATCTATACATCATGTTCTGTAATGGACATCTATACGTCATGTTCTGTAATGGACATCTATACGTCTTGTTCTGTAATGGCCATCTATACGTCATGTTCTGTAATGGACATCTATACGTCTTGTTCTGTAATGGACATCTATACGTTATGTTCTGCAATGGCATCTATACGTCATGTTCTGTGATGGCATCTATACGTCATGTTCTGTAATGGCATCTATACGTCATGTTCTGTAATGGACATCTATACGTCATGTTCTGCAATGGCATCTATACGTCATGTTCTGTAATGGTCATCTATACGTCATGTTCTGCAATGGCTTCTATACGTCATGTTCTGTGATGGCATCTATACGTCATGTTCTGTAATGGTCATCTATACGTCATGTTCTGTGATGGACATCTATACGTCATGTTCTGTGATGGCATCTATACTTCAAATTCTCTATTAATCACTTGTCATCTATACGTCTCATTCTGTAACGTCAAATATTCGTCATGTCCTGTAATGTCATATAAACGTCACATTCGATAATGTCGTCCCCACGTCATGTTCTGTTATGGTGTTACGGCCATCTATACGTCACATTATTTTACGTCATTTATACGTCAAATTCTATAATTTCATGTTCAGTTGTGGTTTTGTACTTAAGCAAACATTTCTTACGTCATCTTAAATCAGTGGTTCTCAGAATGTTTGATTGCGCCCAAAGGCGGTCGTTGGGTTTTCAAGGGGTGCTGAAAGGCTTGGGATATTTTAGGGCGCGCTGGGACCCTCAAAGGTGGCGCTGAAGATATTTAAAAAAATATATATATTTCAAAGACAAAATGTGACCTATATTTGTTTTTTCATGACAACAACAAAGGAAAGTTAGTGATGGGGAATATTTGATTCTCCATAAAACGATGAGAAGACCTGAAAATACTTTAAATATATTTTTATAACAGTTGGCCTACATGCGGTGATTAACAATATTTAAATTTAACTAGATGCTGTGAGCTGACAACACTAAGACTTATAGTGGGCTGAAAACACGAAGACTTATAGTGAGCTGACAACACTAATGGGGATCGGGATCCTGACGTGGAACGGGGTCCAAATGAGAAAACGTGAATCCTCCAAGTAACAGTATCACAACAGAGATTAGATCTCAACATGAATGGGATCTCACGGGGAATGGGATCCCACCGAGGAACGGGATCCAACAGAGCACTGGATCCCATCGGTAACGGGATCAAACCGGGAGTGGGGATGTCATCAGAGAGCGGGGAAACATCAGGGAACGGGATCCCACCGAGGAACATGATCTCAATCAGTACGGGATCCCATCGGTTAACTGGATCCCATCGGGGTCGGAATCCCAATGGAGTCGGGATCCCACCGGTAGTTGGAACCCATTTGGAAATAGTTTCCCCAAGGATATCGGGATCCCATTGGGGTCGGGATCCAACAATGAACAGGATCCCATAGGGATACCATCCAGATATTGTTAGTGATGTGTGTTTTACAGGTCCCTTAATTTCGATGTTAGCTAAAAGGCTGTAGAAATTGTTTGTTTTAATGCAATCCTGGGCCATGCCGGGTATATTGTCCTGGGCCATGCCGGGTATATTGTCCTGGGCCATGCCGGGTATATTGTCCTGGGCCATGCCAGGTATATTGGCAATTTAAAAAAAAAGAGTGTAAAATATCAATTTTAGATCAACTAATTTGCATTCCTTTTGTGTCATTCTTTGATCCTTACTTTAATGAGGTCAATATTTTATGTGGACGCCTGATTTAGTGACAGGTGTCAAGAAACTTTGTCTTCTTGAGTTTGGTTTTAAATAAAATGTCACATTGACTCCAAGAATAACTTTCTTACTGGACTAAAGATATCATGTCAACCTGGATATCAGCGGTATCAACCTAGGGATCCCCGTTGTCAACCCTGAGATCCCCATTGTCAACCCTAAGATCAGCATTGTCAACCCTAAGATCAGCATTGTCAACCCTGAGATCAACATTGTCAACCCTAAGATCAGCATTGTCAACCCTGAGATCAACATTGTTAACCCTGAGATCAGCATTGTCAACCCTGAGATCAACATTGTCAACTCTAAGATCAGCATTGTCAACCCTGAGATCAACATTGTCAACCCTGAGATCAGCATTGTCAACCCTAAGATCAGCATTGTCAACCCTGAGATCAGCATTGTCAACCCTGAGATCAACATTGTCAACCCTAAGATCAGCATTGTCAACCCTTAGATCAACATTGTCAACCCTGGGATAAGCTTAGTCAACTTAAATAATGCAATGTGCTTACATTTTTAAAAAAAATTCTTCAAACTATTTACGGATTAACGATTTCATACCGACACATTTAATACAGACACATGTTATATGACGGACACATTTGATACGACAAAATTTGTGCGGGCACATTGTATCATTTTAAACACAACCGTGTTAAAACAATGGAGCTAAAACATTGCCATCTCTTTGGGCTATCGCAGATTACTATACATAAATCTGTCATATGACGCAGATTCCTATATATTATACCGGTAATTTGTTAAATGGTATTCAAAGAGTTTTTAGCAAGTCTTTCTGCTTACGATCACCGCTAAACCAGGTATGTTAAACGGAAACGGTTTTCCGGTCTTCAATTTTAAAACCAAAAACCGGTTGTTAATTTTCACTAACAGTTTACCGAATTTTTTTTGGATATGTGTAACAAACAAATTAACAAAAAAGTAATTTTAACAGTAAATGTGTAGCGTTAAATAGTTGCTAATATCATGTGTCCTAGTTGCTGGTATCACGTGTTCTAGTTGCTAGTATCACGTGTCCTAGTTGCTAGCATCACGTGTCCTAGTTGCTAACATCACGTGTCCTAGTTGCTGGCATCACGTGTCTAGGTTGCTGGCATTTCGTGTCCTAGTTGCTGGCATCACGTGTCTAGGTTGCTGGCATCTCGTGTCCTAGTTGCTGGCATCACGTGTCCTAGTTGCTGGCATCACGTGTCCTAGTTGCTAACATTCTTCATCATCAAAAGCTTCCTGTATGCCGATGATTGTGCCCTAAACGCTACACCAGCAGCCACAATGCAACGCCGTGTTGCTAATCATCCAATGCCTACTCAACCTTCGGTCTCACCATTAACACAAAAAAGACGTAGGTCCTATATCTACCAGCTCCTCGAAGTCCCGATGTTGAGCCAAACGGTCAAGTTTATGGGGAAAGGCTTAACGTAGTAAACAGATTCTCTTGCCTTGGCAGCACACTGCCCCAAAGTGATACCATTAATGACGAGGTAAAACCCTTCGTATTGCAAGAACCAGTGCAACCTATGGCCCAGAATGTATGGTCCAGGTGAGTATGGTCCAGGCGAGTATGGTCCAGGTGAGTATGGCCCAGAATGTATGGTCCAGGTGAGTATGGTCCAGGTGAGTATGGTCCTGGCGAGTATGGTCCTGGCGAGTATGGTCCTGGCGAGTATGGTCCAGGCGAGGTATCAGCAATCAAATACAATGAAGGTATACAAGGCAGAGGTGCTACCTGCACTTCTCTATGCCCGTGAAACGTGGACGGTCTATCAACGCCATGCAATAATGCTGAACCACTTTTATACGAAAAGTCTAAAACAAATCTGCAGCATCAAATGGCAGGACAAGGTCGCAGTGAACTACGCGCACAGTCACGTCTCTCCAGCATCTTTACTATTTTAATGGAATACCAGCTTCACTGGGCGGGGCATGTTCTGAGAACGTCGGACGACCGCTTGCCCAAAAGAATATTCTATGGTGATCTCGAGCATGGAAGGCGGTTTTCTGGTCGGAAGAAGAAAGGCTTTCAAGTCCCTCTGAAAACCTTCGGTATAAACAAGGACACATGGGGAGAACCGGCAAAGGCTCCATAAAACATGACGCCAACAGAACAATGTAGAGTACAAAGGACATGCCAGAAAAGCCCGGGTTAACTCTGCGCCAGGAGTTGTCCCATCATTCCCCTGCATCTGGAGATGTCCCATCATCCCCCTGCATCTGGAGATGTCCCATCACCCCCCTGCATCTGGAGATGTCCCATCATCCCCCTGCATCTGGAGATGTCCCATCATCCCCCTGCATCTGGAGATGTCCCATCACCCCCCTGCAGCTGGAGATGTCCCATCATTCCCTTGCATCTGGAGATGTCCCATCATCCCCCTGCATCTGGAGATGCCCCATCATCCCCCTGCATCTGGAGATGTCCCATCATTCCCCTGCAATACAATACAATACATTACATGTTGTTCAAGCTAAACGTCAGGTCAATAAATAAAATAACATTTTATTGAAATCAGAATTTAATTTATTGTATCAACAAATCTGATGTCAAATAACTACCACACGCTACCCTGTGGTTTGGTATGGCAACTACCACACGATGCCCTGTGGTTTGGTGTGGCAACTACCACACGATGCCCTGTGGTTTGGTGTGGCAACTACCCCACGATGCCCTGTGGTTTGGTGTGGCAACTACCACACGCTACCATGTGGTTTGGTGTGGCAACTACCATACGATGCCCTGTGGTTTGGTGTGGCAACTACCACACGCTACCCTGTGGTTTGGTGTGGCAACTACCACACGATGCCCTGTGGTTTGGTGTGGCAACTACCACACGCTACCATGTGGTTTGGTGTGGCAACTACCACACGATGCCCTGAGGTTTGGTGTGGCAGGCCATTTGTTGGAATCAAACTGTGATATCAAAATCGTACAGTAGCTTTGTGATATCTAAATAGATTTATACTTTCACTTTCGAGCTTATGTGCTGACAGTTAAATGTTTTAAAAACCGAAAAGGGGTTGTAAAAAAATGATATTAACATCCAAAGAAAGTTTAAATATAACAAGGAAGAAGCACCTCGCAGCTTCTAAGAAATCAACGTTTGTTTTCTAGGATGTTCCCCCGCATGATTTTACGGATAAATCATGTTATGACAAATTTTTATGGATTGTTTGTCAGTTTTCTGAGGGTTAGCACCCATCCTGGGGATATCCCAATCGAAGATAAGTCCGCTAACTCTTGAGAGAGATGGATGTATGTACATGAGGCTAGTCTTGTATTTCACTTAATTTATACTTAAACTTGATTCCGTTCCTCATAATCCATTTATACATATATCTGTTATACATAATCCGTTCATATAATCCTTTCTTACACAATCTGTTCTTAAACAGATTTGACATTCCCTCCCTCAAGAACAGACGAGAAAAGATCCGCCTAACATTCTTATATAAAGTGGTCATGGGTCTAATGCCGGCAATCCCAGCAAACAATTATCTCACCCCACAGAAGCCAGGTCGATTAATTAGAGCCAAACAGTCACTAAACACTGACTTAACCTCTGACAACCCCGTGAGAAATTACACCCGAAACAATAACAAATGCTTCACTGTGCCTCGGAGTAACACAGTGCAACATAAACAATTATTCTTCCCACGCACAATAATCGCTTGGAACCACCTGGACAATACCGCCGTGAACTCGCCATCTATCGAAAGCTTCAAGGCTGCCCTGGCATCTGCTAGGAGCCGTTAGGATGGCAGCATCGCTTCCCCAACCGTTACACATATGCCAGTACTTGGATGCAGCAACTTGCCTTACCAGAACCAGAACATAATCCGTTCATACATAGGCGACCACCATCCGCGAGAAATTGGAGTTTTCTCTTTCATAGCACCAAACAGCACAACTTTGAACGGACTACGCACCAATTTGAAAAGGAAACTTGCATGTATATACAAAGCATCATGGGGGTCTTACAATTTGTGAACTTTCTAAAGGTAAACTTTTTGTGAACTTTCTAAAAGTACATTTTATCCATAGGTCATTTTGTCGTTTATATTACATAGATATAGTAGAAATCGTTTGTATTTTCACCACTTAACTTGATGTTCGCCCAACTGGCGCCTCTAGACTCTCATGGTCTACATACCACTTCCATAATTTCAACACATTTTATTGGACTAAAACCCATGTACAGACCCCTAAGTGTGGAAGGTCCTTTCAGTGCACAGACCCCTGAGTGTGGTAAGTTCTTTAAGTGAACAGACCACTGATCGTGGAAGGTCCTTTCAGTGCACAGACCACTGAGTGTAATAGGTGATTTCAGTGCACAGACCACTGAGTATGGTAGGTCCTTTCAGTGCACAGACCCCTGAGTGTGGTAAGTCCTTTAAGTGAACAGACCAGTGCAAGGGTGACCAGTGCAAGGCTGGTGACTGGTTCACTTTGAGGCGGTTCATGATTGCCATGTTTAAAACAGTTTTTTTGTTTCATTTCAAATATTAAAAAGTTAACTTCTTCTGATCATAGACAGTTTCTCAACAGACATTCATTTTCCATTAACCATCTTTCTCATCGATGTAATGTGTGTCCACAGATCCAGATGGCAGCCGTGTGTCTCGTGAATAAGATGAGTAAATGGCAGACGTTTGGCCGGGATTGCCATGTAACTACTCGGAATAAATGAGTACCAGACGTTGTACAAAGAATTCATCGGCTCACCTCTGTCTACGCCACTGCCAGTGGGCGCCCTTTCTCCGCCACTGCCAAACGAAAATGACACAGGCCTGTTTCCTGCAGATTGTGGCGTCACGAATGTTGACCCGTCTACGACAATCGTCGGTGGTGAAAACACGTCTGCCGCAGCCTGGCCCTGGCAGGTGGTGATCGTGTCCAGGCGTCTCGTGTGTGGAGGTGTCCTAGTGGCTGACCACTGGGTGCTCACATCAGCACACTGCATCGGTCCGGATATGGCGGTTTATACCGGACTACAGAAAATCGATGAACGTTTTCCTACCAAGGACGGCGTGAAGGTTTCCAAGGCCATTACCCACCCCCGGTTCACACAAACTAATCAAACTGTGGTCAACGACATTGCCCTTCTAAAACTCTCTGCACGCTTGAACGTTTCAGACCAAGTCAGACCCGCGTGCTTACCTTCCCGCGATGAAGAGTTCACCCACAATCCCTTGTGTTTCGTCACGGGATTTGGTGACATGGTGCCCGTCAGCTCGGCTTTACAAAGTTCAAGGCTAAAACTTCTGAAAAAATTACACGTGCAGGTAGTTTACCACCGACACTGTCAGTATCTTATGAAATTAGTCAAGCATGTCATCGCCGAGGGCCATCTGTGTGTCAGAAGTGTCGCCGAAGGAGGGAGCGCGTGCAGAGGAGACTCGGGGGGTCCGCTGAGCTGTAAGGTCTCCGGGCGCTATTATGTAGCAGGAGTCACCAGCTATGTTATTGACAGGTGTCTTGGGGTCATGCCAATGGTGTTGACAAGGGTGGCTCCGTATAAGGACTGGATAATACAAGATTTGCGTCAGAATTGAAGCTCCGAGTTTTGGGATAGTTAATATTCTGAGTAGAGAGGAGATCACTACAATGGTACTACATTAACATGGTACTGTGGTGAGATATACCAGATCACTACAATGTTACTACACTAAACCTGTCACGAGGTAAAAATGGTGGTTCCGTGGTGTGAGAAACCCTTCACCTTCAGTGGTTTCCATTGGTCAGATAGTCACGTGAGTTGTGTCATTCTTCCAACAATCCGAGTTGCAATTAGATGTACAATTACATGTTTTTAAAAAAAAACATGACTTTCTAAACTTTCTTACTTATGGCTTAAACTATGCCTGGGTCAAAGGTCATCAAAAGTGCCAGCCATCTCGGTCATCTCATGCCTGTGCTTTCCAGGTGTATCCCATACTTTGTGTGTCTGCCTCTAACTCGCGTCTCCATATATTCTTTGGGCTTCCTCTCTTCATTGTTTCTTGCGGACTCCATGTTAGGGATCGCCCGGTGATGTTACCTGGGGTATTGTGAACAGTGCCCCTTTTCATCTTCACATTTTCATTTGAAAGGAGGGTCCTCGGCTTTAAGGCTCCCAGAATAACCTGTCTTTGGCACAAGGCTTCGTACCTCTTGTTTGGGGAAGAAGAGCCCGCCCTTATCAGGTTTTTCTTTGTGGCCGTTTGTGTGGCCGTTTGTTTTTCAGGTAGGGTAGCAAATCATGACCACATTTAGCCTTTTGCAGCCGGGCTTGGGACCGGCCATGGCGGAGTTGGACTGGCCATGGTGGAGTTGGACTGGTCATGATGGAGTTGGACCGGCCATGGTGGAGTTGGACTGGCCATGGTGAAGTTGGACTGGCCAAGGCGGAATAGGACTGGCCATGATGGAGTTGGACCGGCCATGGCGGAGTTGGACTGGCCATGGTGAAGTTGGACTGGCCATGGTGAAGTTGGACTGGCCATGGTGAAGTTGGACTGGCCATGATGGAGTTGGACCGGCCATGGCGGAGTTGGACTGGCAATTGGGAAATTGGACTGGCCAAGGCGGAGTTGGACTGGCCATGATGGAGTTAAAAATACATAAGCTGTGTACCAATTTATTCGTTGAGAAAGACTACTCAAATGGTTAATTTACCATGAACTGATCAAAAGGAACAGCTCAATTGGAGGGCAGAGAAAGGGTTAAGTCCCTTTCAAATCCATGGACATCGAGCTGAACTCAAATGAAGCACTTTTATCTTGTTTTGGATAACACAAGCTGGCAAGGCGGACTCACTGATGGAGCACGCTCTGCAGGGAGTAATAACACAGTCGTGTCCCGTTGATACACAGGAGGTCGTCACATTCATGTGCCCAACATATAATGTGTGTGTAGAAGTAGCATGTGTGTTTTCACTCTCTTGTGGGCATTTGATGATAATCCCATAGAATTTGCCGCACTATTGAGTAACTAGTCAATGTTGTCTCTGTTTTGTCAGTGTTGTTGTCTATACAAGATTAAAAGAAAAAAGGTAAACAAACGCGAGGTCGAATAGACCTAATTCAATTATCCCCCCTGGACCAGTTGCGGGCCCTTGTTCTTTCGTGAGCTGAATTTAGTGGAGTCAGTTATCCTTACTGTCTTGACTTGGATGTATGTTAAGCTATGTGATAAAATCTATGGGAAGCCGAGAAAGAAAATGTATGTGAGGCTGTTTGGGATAATGTGTGTGAGGATGTGTGGGATAATGTATGTGAGGATGTGTGGGATAATGTGTGGGAGGCTGTGTGGGAAAATCTGTATGAGGATGGGATGATGTGTATGAGGCTGTGTTTGAAAATGTTCGTGAAACTGTGGGAAAGTATGTGCGTGGGGTTGTGTGAGGGATGTCGTGTGAAAGGATATTTGGGACGTTCTAAGAGGCTGTGTGTGAGGTTGTGCGGGGTGTTGTATGGGGTGTTGTATGGGGTGTTGTATGGGAATTTCATGTAAGGGAGAACGGGCGCTGTTGCTTGTGTTTGTAAATGACCAATGGTCTGTGATGTTTGTAAATGACCAATGGTCTGTGATGTTTGTAAATGACCAATGGTCTGTGATGTTTGTATATGACCAATGGTCTGTGATGTTTGTATATGACAATGGTCTGTGATGTTTGTAAATGACCAATGGTCTATGATGTTTATAAATGACCAATGGTCTGTGATGTTGTTAAATGACCAATGGTCTGTGATGTTGTTAAATGACCAATGGTCTGTGATGTTGTTAAATGACCAATGGTCTGTGATGTTGTTAAATGACTAATGGTCTGTGATGTTTGTATATGATCAATGGTTTGTGATGTTTGTATATGACCAATGGTCTGTGATGTTTGTATATGACAATGGTCTGTGATGTTTGTAAATGACCAATGGTCTATGATGTTTGTAAATGACCAATGGTCTATGATGTATGGAGGTGACCAATGGTCTGTGATGTTGTTAAATGATCAATGGTCTGTGATGTTGTTAAATGACCAATGGTCTGTGATATTTGTAAATGACCAATGGTCTGTGATATTTGTAAATGACCAATGGTCTGTGATATTTGTAAATGACCAATGGTCTATGATATCTGCAAATGACCAACGGTCTATGATGTTTGTAAATGACCAATGATCTGTGATGTTTGTATATGACCAATGGTCTGTGATGTTGTTAAATGACCAATGGTCTGTGATGTTGTTAAATGACCAATGGTCTGTGATGTTGTTAAATGACCAATGGTCTGTGATATTTGTAAATGACCAATGGTCTATGATATTTGCAAATGACCAATGGTCTATGATGTTTGTAAATGACCAATGGTCTATGATGTATGGAGGTGACCAATGGTCTGTGATGTTGTTAAATGATCAATGGTCTGTGATGTTGTTAAATGACCAATGGTCTATGATGTTTGTAAATGACCAATGGTCTATGATGTATGGAGGTGACCAATGGTCTGTGATGTTGTTAAATGATCAATGGTCTGTGATGTTGTTAAATGATCAATGGTCTGTGATGTTGTTAAATGACCAATGATCTGTGATGTTTGTATATGACCAATGGTCTGTGATGTTGTTAAATGACCAATGGTCTGTGATGTTGTTAAATGACCAATGGTCTGTGATGTTGTTAAATGACCAATGGTCTGTGATATTTGTAAATGACCAATGGTCTATGATATTTGCAAATGACCAATGGTCTATGATGTTTGTAAATGACCAATGGTCTATGATGTATGGAGGTGACCAATGGTCTGTGATGTTGTTAAATGATCAATGGTCTGTGATGTTGTTAAATGACCAATGGTCTGTGATGTTTGTAAATGACCAATGGTCTATGATATCTGCAAATGACCAATGGTCTATGATGTTTGTTAATGACCAATGGTCTATGATGTATGGAGGTGACCAATGGTCTGTGATGTTGTTAAATGATCAATGGTCTGTGATGTTGTTAAATGACCAATGGTCTGTGATATTTGTAAATGACCAATGGTCTGTGATATTTGTAAATGACCAATGGTCTATGATATCTGCAAATGACCAACGGTCTATGATGTTTGTAAATGACCAATGATCTGTGATGTATGGAGGTGACCAATGGTCTGTGATGTATGGAGGTGACCAATGGTCTGTGATGTATGGAGGTGACCAATGGTCTGTTATGTATTGAGGAGACCAATGGTCTGTGATGTATGGAGGTGACCAATGGTATGTGATGTTTGGAGATGACCAATGGTCTGTGATGTATGGAGGTGACCAATGGTCTGTGATGTATGGAGTTGACCAATGGTCTGTGATGTATGGAGGTGACCAATGGTCTGTGATGTATGGAGGTGACCAATGGTCTGTTATGTATTGAGGAGACCAATGGTCTGTGATGTATGGAGGTGACCAATGGTATGTGATGTATGGAGGTGACCAATGGTCTGTGATGTATGGAGGTGACCAATGGTCTGTGATGTATGGAGGTGACCAATGGTCTGTGATGTATGGAGATGACCAATGGTCTGTGATGTATGGAGGTGACCAATGGTATGTGATGTATGGAGGTGACCAATGGTCTGTGATGTATGGAGGTGACCAATGGTCTGTGATGTACGCAGGTGACCAATGGTATGTGATGTTTGGAGATGGTCAACTGGTTTCTGTAATCTGTACTGTAACGACACAATGATCCTATGGACCAGTACTGTAACTGTAATGCATTGAGAAATAAAAAGTTCAACCAAAAGCAAAAGTCTCACGTTGTTTTTAGCCCCCCCCCCCAAAAAAAAAAACACCACCACTACCTAACCCCCACCCCTCTGTAAATACGATAGGGTGGTTCCCTTCATTAGCCATGTATCAAATCATATCGATGTAGATCGATACACGTGAGGCGCTAAAACCCTCGAGGACAAAGCCTCGGCGAGAGATTGATGTAATTAAGCGGTCGGCACTCGTCAATAAATCCCGCCATAATGACGCGGTGGTCTGGACGACTGATCACGTGACGTCTTGGCTGGGAGCATTTCTTGGCTGCTTTATTAGTGGTGCATTTCTTAGTGATTTATGCAATAATTGTGGTGGTGGTGGGGAAGTCAGGCTGGGTATAAGTAATGATCAAGAGTGGGAGGGGTGTACGGGTGGGTTTAATCAATAATTAGGGGGTTGTCAGGGTTGGTTTAGGCAATAATGGGGAGGGGAGGGTTTTCAGGTGGGTTCGTGGAATAATACGAGGGTGTATGGTGTCAGGGTGGGTTTCAGCAAGAATTTAAGGGCTGTCAGGGTGGGATTTAGGTTAGGCAATAGTTTGGGGAGGGGGGGGCTGTTTGAAAGTTTTGCTACAATTTTTTTAGAGGGGGTCGTCAGGTTGGATTTAGGCATGCAGACGATATTGTGATATCAAGGCGGAATGGGGAGAAGAATGGGACTAGCATTTGATTTCTACTTATTAATATATACCCTCAGAGAATCTATGTTAAGGACGGGTGTAACATAGAAAATATAAAACAGATGAGAGATAGAAAATATAAGAATAAATCAGGAAATGAATCGCTAACCTTCTTGTCGGAATGCTGCTATTCAAACAACTTATTTGCAGGATCAAAATTTCTTCTTCTTCTTCTATATTTTGAGGACCCACGATCAATGTATTGATCATTCTGGCTCCTATGTTTTAGAGGGGTACACGATGTCACTGTGCATGGTTTTGATGGGGATACTTCACTGGTTGCAAGGACTACTCAGCAATGGTATTATGAACTGGGGGCTGGAAGACAGGAGGCAATAGACGCAAATGTGTCAAGTGTAGTCGCCTCAACTGTTGCTTTTGGAAGCTTGTTCCAGTCCCTTATTGTCTTTGGCAGGAATGAGCAGCTCATGTACCGAGTTCTTGTTTTTATAAGTCGGAGCTACCTGTCGTGGCCTCTTCGTCACCTTCAAAGATTTGGTTTTGTAATTGTTTAAACAAACAGCTGAGCTCAGCTGACATCACAAAATAATAATTATAGTTTAGATTTTATTGAAGAGGGAACATTTCATGTCTGGTCCCATCCAAGACAAAGTTTTCCTCATTCATTTTGTTATTTTTTTATTTAATCAAACACTGGTCAACTAACCAGGGGAGAAATATTGAAATAAAAATGTAAAATTTTATTTTCAGGAATGTACTTTTATTAGGACCTGAACAATCACTAAAATCCGGATGACCTGAATGTACTAAGGGGTAATAAAAAAATATGTATCAATTTTGTAATTGGTGCTTGGTAACAAATCATTCAATCATAAAATAACCTAGCTTTGTCTGGAACTGAAAACTTAACCAATTTCATTTTTTGCTGAAATGGTTAGAAAAGTATCTATTTCAGCAAATAATTGTGAAAAGTAATAATTATTAAAAATGTAAGTAATTTTAAAAGAATATATTGACTAGTAAATTGCCAATATCCAAGAACTTGTATTTAAATTTAAGTATCAAACTGTAATGACACAAAAACTCTATATAAGATTTGCTACTAGCAACTCAACTAAAAACATGTTAGAAATATAACTGGTTGTAAGGCATGTGCTGTTGTAAGGTGTGCTGTTGTAAGGTGTGCTGTTGTAAGGCATGTGCTGTTGTAAGGCATGTGCTGTTGTAAGGCGTGCTGTTGTAAGGTGTGCTGTTGTAAGGCATGTGCTGTTGTAAGGCATGTGCTGTTGTAAGGCGTGCTGTTGTAAGGCATGTGATGTTGTAAGGCGTGCTGTTGTAAGGCGTGCTGTTGTAAGGTGTGCTGTTGTAAGGTGTGCTGTTGTAAGGAATGTGCTGTTGTAAGGCATGTGCTGTTGTAAGGTGTGCTGTTGTAAGGCGTGCTGTTGTAAGGTGTGCTGTTGTAAGGTGTGCTGTTGTAAGGCGTGCTGTTGTAAGGTGTGCTTTTGTAAGGTGTGCTGTTGTAAGGTGTGCTGTTGTAAGGTGTGCTGTTGTAAGGTGTGTTGTTCCCACGCTGATTGTTTCAATTATTATAAAATAATGGACATAAAAAGATCTGAGCAATTTACTTTCCAGCATTTGCCTTTTTATTTCATCCTTCTGTACATTTTTAAAGTCAACCCATTTTCTGTCAAAGTAAATCTCCATGACTTTATTTCGGTGGTCATGTTCTAAATGAGACGGACTTTCGTGATAGCAAATGCCACCAATCAAGCTACGGAATGAAAATGACACTTTTAATGTATCAAAAACATCGAGAAATATTATTTTTATCTTTAACTTTAAGCACGCCAACTAGATGCCAGCAATTTTCGGTTTCGTTTCGGGCCATTGGGGAAAAAACAAAATATTAACAAAAATAGTTACAAAAATCAAGGGATGTAACTCTAAGTCTTTTAAATACTTCAACTTTGATGCATTATAGAAAATGGGCAGATAACTCTTTCTTTTGCAAAAACATGGACTCTGACCCGCCGAGTATCGTCTCAGAATACTCGGACCCGGTGTAAAAAAAATTGCATCAGGCTCAGCCCTGTTATGTACACGAAAAAAATTAATGATACAAAAACCTGTCAAATACAATAAGGTAAGTAGATAAGCTCAGAAAAATAAACTCAAGTTTACACGTTTCAAACATTCCACCTCATTCATCAGGTCACTACAGTAAACCAATTCACTCAGAACATTCACCTAGCAATGCAGCATCTCCCAGTATCTCATCTGTTTACACACTTTAACAACACTTGGCACAACTCAAACTCTGACGTTCATTTTCAAAGAAATGTGTGGCGCAGAATGAGAAACTAAAATGAAATGAGTGTGGCGCAAGCAGGGGCGGATCAGGGGGGATTGAATCAGCCCTGACGATTTTGATGAATCACCGGGGACCCCGAGACTTAATGGGTTCTGGTCTCGGGTATAAACAGAACAAGGTATGTTTGAATAAAAAATTATTATTTTTTCAGAAGCTTTCATTTACTGTTGCATGATATTAATTTGTAAAAATCAATTTTTACTTAGACATTTATTTTCAATCAATGACTGGATTCTAGACATTAGCCTGGATTCTAGACATTAGACTGGATTCTAGACATTAGCCTGGATTCTAGACATTAGACTGGATTCTAGACATTAGCCTGGATTCTAGACATTAGACTGGATTCTAGACATTAGACTGGATTCTAGACATTAGCCTGGATTCTAGACATTAGACTGGATTCTAGACATTAGCCTGGATTCTAGACATTAGACTGGATTCTAGACATTAGACTGGCTTCTAGACATTAGCCTGGATTCTAAACATTAGACTGGATTCTAGACATTAGACTGGATTCTAGACATTAGACTGGATTCTAGACATTAGACTGGATTCTAGACATTAGCCTGGATTCTAGACATTAGCCTGGATTCTAGACATTAGCCTGTATCTACATAAATGGACACACATTCTTTCATATCTATCTTTATATGAGACAATTGCTTTATTGTGCTTTATATTTAAAAAAACAACTAACATTTGCCAAAACCTAATGCATGTCCTTTTGTATTTGTCCTCAACGGCATGCAACCTTCTTATTTTTTCCTCAACGGCATGCAACCTTCTTATTTGTCCTCAACAGCATGCAACCTTCTTGGTTTATGACATTTGATTAAAGTCACGGCAGTCAGATATATTTTTTGATTGCGCCACTTCAAATCAACTTGATCAGACTGTCATAAATCAAATTAAATCCTAAAGCATAAAAGTATCAAATTAAAATGATCTAATGCACACACACACACACCTGGCATTTCCCAGTTTTCTGTCTGCGGTCATTAACATAAAGTACCAGTACACTTCACGGGTAAATAAAAAAAAAATATATTTTGTTTGTTGAGTCCAAGATTTGAAAAGAATTGAGTACCATGTCATCAGTTTGGGTCTGAGCAAATCACAGTTGATGAATGAGACGAAAGTTTTATGGCAATGCCACTAATTGGTGAATGAGACCTTTAGTTAGTTTGTTTTTTCCCCCCGAGAGCAACTCTTAAAACTTTAAATATTCATTGCATAACTCTAGTAATGTCCCCTCACACTGCTTATTTTGACAATCACTGCTTGAGGATGAGAAGGTAACTGCAAATAGTTTTGAGTTGGTGAACCAAAGATCTGTCAACATCTTGACATATTTAAATGTTCTAATTATAAAGCTGTTTACCCAATGTCAGCAGTGGACTTGTCAGGAACCTACCAAAATTATGGGCTTTAAAGATTTGAATCTGGACAAAGATTTGTTTTGAGAGGAACATTGGAATAGGACAAAGATTATGAATTGTGACAAAGAGTATGAATTGGGACAAAGATTATGAATTGAGATTAATTTTCATCAACTAAAATACAAGATTTGAAACAAAAAATGTCAAGATATAAAAGTAATTCTCTCTGATGTACTCATGTAGTGATTCAATTAATATTTTACAAAACTGACTTAGACTTAGAGGATGATATTCAGATACTCAATGGGACAAACAAATATGTAACCATGTATTGCAGACAATTAATTCATCAGATTAGATACATTTCTGAAAATAATTGCTGAGAACAAAAAAAAAGATTAAGTATTACAGGTAAACAGAACCATTTTAACCCTCTTGAGACAGAGCCATTTTGGACTGTAGGTGCCAAGAAGAAAAAGAGACCTTTTCACAAGCCCTGCAACTTACTTTGCAAAAATAATATTTTAAAAAATGAACTAATTTATTTTACAAATATAAAACTATTTAAACAGTCTTGTAGGATTTGAATAAACTAATACAATCATTATGAATCAAATTGAAATCTTAACATTTATGCAAATGAGATATCCTGATTTGCATAATTTATGCATGCAATTTTTTTTTTACACTTAGCATAAAATTGTCTAACTTGCGGAATTTTTAAAAATTGTATGATTGTTGAATTTTTATGATTGTTGAATTTTATGATTGTTGAATTTTTAAAAATGTTATGATTGTTGAAGCCTAACAAACATTTGGATGAGATTCAATGTGAAAAAACTGCATAAATTATTTCCCCTGCGGTTTCTTTTGGCACATTTCAAGGTCACATATTTTTTTAAAGCATTTCTAGGGGTCATTAGGTACAAAACAAATTGCTGTAAAATGACACAGTAAACTACCAATGGATGCTGCCATTAAAATGTTGAGGTGAGCAAGAAATGTGAAAAGAAATCTGATGAGCTGGCACAAAGACCAGCCAACCAATCTCAAGGCTTTTATTATTTGGGGCCGATGGATCAGCCATTCCTGTTTTTCGCCATTCCTCTCTGGGCTGGTAGTGCAGCAGTCTCAAGAGGGTTGATCAGGAACCAAATAAAAGACATTCGTTAAATTAAATGAGCAATTTCATATTTGTATTGCTCACATTGGTCAATAATTGTTTCGTGCCTTTAATGTTTGAATGACTTTCTGATTGTTTAGATTTCAGGGACTAGATTATGAACTGTGGTTTTACGAACATATTATGGCATAAACTTGAACAACAGGAGAAGGGAAATAAATCCTATAGCACGTAGCCATTAACATTCCACTTAACTCGTAAGCTTTCCTCGAGATTCAAACATGTTTATGGCATTTGTATAGTCTTTTTAAACCTATGGCATTTCACCTTGCATAATACATGATAATATGTGATAATACGTGATTATACATGATAAATCATTAATTTCCACATAAATAACACTTTATTATTGTGTTTTAATTATTTCTTTGTAAAAAAATTCAAATGGAAAGATCTGATAATTGATTATAGCATTTTTGCATTGATGGCTCTGGTCTCACAGTCATGGGTTTTACAGATAGAATTGATGGCTCTGATGGCTATACAAGTCAAATAAATCATTGAAAGACACCATTTTTTATTACAGAAATATACATGATGAAAGTGTTTTTTTTAATATAAAACAATTTCTGAGTGATCCATATAGCATAACATTTCATAAAATAAACCATCAATGAAAGGAATCTAACTTGTAGATAATACATGGGAGGCTGGGAGTTCAGAGTATGGGAGGCTGGGAGTTGGGAGGATGGGAAGTTGGGAGGATGGGAAGGTGGGAGGTTGGGAAGCTGGGAGGTTGGGAGAATGGGAGTTAGGAGGTTGGGAAGTTGGGAGAATGGGAGGTTGGGAAGAAAGGAGGTTGTGAAAATTGGGTTAAGAAATATAATTGCCATTTTTTCACATTGTCTAAAAGATAAGAAGGAAAAAAAGATTCCCCCCTACCCCCCCTCGAGCGTGTCTGACTCCCTCGTGATCATACTATAAAATGTGCATACCTGCACCAAGACGCACAGAATTTGAAATAATTTTAATATTCATTCCCACCAATTAAATTTTAATGGATAATTTTCCCATATTTCAATAACCAAATGCTTGAATTAATTTTCTTTAGAAATCTACCAAGCACAAGTTAAGACAAAATTATATTTACATCTTCTCTATTCATCACAGCAGGGTGTTGTCAAGGATTTGGAAAGTGATGATTACAGCTTTATTATTTGTGACAATAACTTGTGAATTTTATTGTAACCGGTCAGACGGTCAGCGGCAAGGACTTTTATAATTATTGAATGCATATAAACTTAACAGTCAATAATTTTATAGCCATAAAAGTGGAGATTTATCATTTATGATGTAAATTAAATCTTACTTTGTTATTGGTCAGGTGTGCACTAAAAAAAAAACTGTTCCCACAATTTTCGGGTCACTTTTGTTCTATGACGTTATGAGAATTTTTTAAATTTAATTTACTTAGGGTAAGTACCCCGTAAAAGCCAAGAGAAACAAGCTGATGACAAGCAAGTCCCATACATCTAAATGAGATGTCATAGTTCAATAAAAATCTCAACCCTTTTTAAAGAAAACAAAAAAAACCAATAAAACAACATTATTTACAGAAGGAAAAAAAATTTGGGGGGGGGGAGGGGGGGATTTGATTAGCCTCAGACATTGACCAATAAAACAAAGAGACATTTTATATTGGTCCTAGAGGAGTGTTTGCCAGTGTGGTGGTCGGCTGAGAGGATAAAGTTAAACAGACATGAAAAAAAAACAAAATTGTAATGGCTAGCATTAACTGGTGGTGATAGTAGTAGTAAAAGAGTCCTATCAAATTGCCTGATCCTGGATTTTTAAAAAAAATGACATATTTACTTTAATCAGATAAATTGAAAAAATAATAAAGAAATCTGGCACCGATCTCTGGTGCAATTGGAAATTTGTCTGCACGTCCGACAAACTTTTAGAGTGGAAAACACTGCTCCAGAAGAAATATTTGACAATTCAATCCATCCTTATAAAGTATGATTATACTTGTGACTCTTAACACAGCATGCCCACTACACATCATGGAATGTCACAATAAATATTTACAGGTGTGTCATCTATTATAGTGTTGGAAGGACTGTGACCAGTGGCCAGTTTGTGTTCATTGCACTGCTGCCCTGAGCTTCAATCTCCTCAAATTGTGGCCAGAAGTGCTCTCTTATCTTTAGCCAGGTTATTCAACTTCTTGTCTCTGTTAAATAAACAATTTAAAATAGACATAAAAACACAAGCAAAAATATGTCAACTTTTTGGACATAGATTCACATATGCGGACTATTGGAAATGCATTCACAAATATCTGGACAATTGGACATACATCCACAAATATGCAGACAATTTGACATAGATTCATATATTTATATATATATTGGACTATTGGACATACATCCAAAAACATGTGAACAATCAGACATCATTAAATTGAAAAAGGAGGCTCTGTTACTAATACTAATACTAAGCAATACTGATCATTCACAGCAAGCTCTGTCCTAAAACATGACTCAATCCCATCCTGTTACCTTATCTATCCTGTTAGCTAATCTATCCTGTTAGCTAATCTATCCTGTTAGCTAATCTATCCTGTTAGCTAATCTATCCTGTTAGCTAATCTATCCTGTTAGCTAATCTATCCTGTTAGCTAATCTATCCTGTTAGCTAATCTATCCTGTTAGCTAATCTATCCTGTTAGCTAATCTATCCTGTTAGCTAATCTATCCTGTTAGCTAATCTATCCTGTTAGCTAATCTATCCTGTTAGCTAATCTATCCTGTTAGCTAATCTATCCTGTTAGCTAATCTATCCTGTTAGCTAATCTATCCTGTTAGCTAATCTATCCTGTTAGCTAATCTATCCTGTTAGCTAATCTATCCTGTTAGCTAATCTATCCTGGTTCTTCTATCAGATATGAACTGGTTGCCCATTACATCTAATTGGTCTGAGCAGTAGATCTAATCTATCTGACCAATAGATCTACCTCTTGTAATACTGAGGTTAACTATACTGCCACTAAAACAGCAAATGAACGTATGTTCTACAGGTCAGAGTTAGGAAGTTTGGACATATTAGCAAGATTATTCAAATCAATGAAATGTGTGTCAACAAGACGGATGTGTGTCAACAAGACGGATGTGTGTCAACAAGTTGGATGTGTGTCAACAAGATGGATGTGTGTCAACGAGTTGGATGTGTGTCAACAAGATGGATGTGCGTCAACAAGATGGATGTGCGTCAACAAGATGGATGTGTGTCAACAAGATGGATGTGTGTCAACAAGATGGATGTGCGTCAACAAGATGGATGTGGGCCAACAAGATGGATGTGCGCCAACAAGATGGATGTGCGCCAACAAGATGGATGTGCGTCAACAAGATGGATGTGCGTCAACAAGATGGATGTGCGTCAACAAGATGGATGTGCGTCAACAAGATGGATGTGCGCCAACAAGATGGATGTGCGCCAACAAGATGGATGTGCGTCAACAAGATGGATGTGCGTCAACAAGATGGATGTGCTCCAACGAGATGGATGTGCGCCAACAAGATGGATGTGCGCCAACAAGATGGATGTGCGTCAACAAGATGGATGTGCGCCAACAAGATGGATGTGCGCCAACGAGATGGATGTGCGCCAACAAGATGGATGTGCGCCAACAAGATGGATGTGCGCCAACAAGATGGATGTAATAAGGTTATAACTTATAACAGACCTTCAAGAATGAAAAGGTTCTTTTAATTTTAAGATTAAATGTTCACAAGAGACCACTCAGGGGAGGGTACTATGTAATAACTAAAGCAACTTCAACTCTCTGAACACAATGTTTGTGTTTTGATTGAACGAAACATGCACATTAAATGCAGAAAATCAAAAATACTAATCTGAAACAGAGTTGGGAAACTCGAGGCAGCAAAAGAAATTTTATAAAAATTCTGGAAATCTGGCCAAAAAGCAGCAGCAAGAGACCAGGAAAAAAAAAAAAAAATTTTATAAAAAAAAAAAAAAAAAAATTTTATAAAGAAAATAGTGCACTCTAAATGAGAATAAAGTTCTCAAGTTGTGTAAGGCAAGCCCTGCAGAGATCAAACATTACAATAGCATTCTGTCTTTGCTGAGATACTTTTATAATAATGTTGATGGTGACATCACTATCATAAATAAATCAAAAGTTTGTAAAATAATACTATGAAATAAAATTTTTGAAAAATGATACTATGAAATGTTATGTTTGTAAAATGATATTACGAAATCAAAAGTTTGTAGAATAATACAGTAAAATCAAATGTTTGAAAAATGATACTATAAAATAAAATGTTTGTGAAATGATACTATGAAATTCTATGTTTGTAAAATGATATTACGAAATCAAATGTTGGTAAAATGATACTATAAGTTATTAAATGTTTGTACAACCATACTACAAAATCCTATGTTTGTAAAATGATACTATAAAATAAAAAGTTTGTAAAATGATACTATGAAATCAAATGTTGGTAAAATGATACTATAAAATCAAATGTTGGTAAAATGATACTAACTCCTAGGGTTTCTTTGTCTCTGGACAGATCACTGCAAAAGGGGAAAATGGGGGGGGGGGGGAGATTAACATGAAAAAGAAAGATGATTAATCCTGGCAAACATGTTAGAGAAAATAACATTCATACAAACTATTTGGAGAAAATAACATTCATACAAACTATTTTGAGAAAATAACATTCATACAAACTATTTGGAGAAAATAACATTCATACAAACTATTTTAAAAGTCTGATAAAAGTCAAACTCAACATTTAGTTCTGGAAAATAGCCTCAAAGCATTGAACATTAAGGGACTGACCACAGGATTGACCATTGGATTGACCACAGGAATTAACTATGTTGGTGAACGTTTAAAAGAAAATAAAAGTGGGAAATGCTGATATTACATAAAATAAATTTTAATATAGTCTTTGACTTATGAAGTACTTTGACAGATGAGGTAATATATCAGGTCTTACAGGTGAGTTATTAGACACAGGTCCCACGGGTGAGTTATTAGACTCAGGTCCTGCAGGTGAGTTATTAGACTCAGGTCTTACAGGTGAGTTGTTAGACTCAGGTCTTACAGGTGAGTTATTAGACTCAGGTCTTACAGGTGAGTTATTAGACACAGGTCCTATGGGTGAGTTATTAGACTCAGGTCCTGCAGGTGAGTTATTAGACTCAGGTCTTACAGGTGAGTTGTTAGACTCAGGTCTTACAGGTGAGTTATTAGACTCAGGTCTTACAGGTGAGTTATTAGACTCAGGTCTTACAGGTGAGTTATTAGACTCAGGTCTTACAGGTGAGTTATTAGACTCAGGTCTTACAGGTGAGTTATTAGACTCAGGTCTTACAGGTGAGTTATTAGACTCAGGTCCTGCAGGTGAGTTATTAGACTCAGGTCTTACAGGTGAGTTATTAGACTCAGGTCTTACAGGTGAGTTATTAGACTCAGATCTTACAGGTGAGTTATTAGACTCGGGTCTTACAGGTGAGTTATTAGACTCGGGTCTTACAGGTGAGTTATTAGACTCGGGTCTTACAGGTGAGTTATTAGACTCAGGTCTTACAGGTGAGTTATTAGACTCAGGTCTTACAGGTGAGTTATTAGACTCAGGTCTTACAGGTGAGTTATTAGACTCGGGTCTTACAGGTGAGTTATTAGACTCGGGTCTTACAGGTGAGTTATTAGACTCGGGTCTTACAGGTGAGTTATTAGACTCAGGTCTTACAGGTGAGTTATTAGACTCAGGTCTTACAGGTGAGTTATTAGACTCAGGTCTTACAGGTGAGTTATTAGACTCAGGTCTTACAGGTGAGTTATTAGACTCAGGTCTTACAGGTGAGTTATTAGACTCAGGTCTTACAGGTGAGTTATTAGACTCAGGTCTTACAGGTGAGTTATTAGACTCAGGTCTTACAGGTGAGTTATTAGACTCAGGTCTTACAGGTGAGTTATTAGACTCAGGTCTTACAGGTGAGTTATTAGACATGTATTGTTAAATGCTTGAATGTTTGTTTGTTTTGTTTGGTTTTATTTATTTATTGATGATAGTTTTGTTGTTTATTCCTTTCATAAGGAAAACATTCATGGTCTTAAACTGACCTACTGCCGTCAAAAAAACTAATCTACTGCCATCAATAAAACTAAAACTAATCTACTGCCGTCAATAAAACTCATCTACTGCCGTCAATAAAACTCATCTACTGCCGTCAATAAAATGGCTAAACATTTCTTTGAGGTTCTCCGCAGTGGTGCAAAAAGATTTGTCAATTACTTTATTTTAACTTACTGCATTAATAAAAGGCTTAATGAGCAATGTTGGTTAAATAAAACTTTCAATATTGTAACTTAAAATTAAAATACATTTAAATAAAAATATTTAATAATCACATACTCCTTCCTTATAAAGTCAAGGGACATAATTAAAGTCTAATCGATGGCCTCCTCTAGAGTTGAAGTAGACACTAGTTTTTAGTAGAAGATGTTTTAGTAAGTAGAGAAGCATGTTTAACTGTCAGTAGAACCTGTGTTAGTAAGTAGACATTTTATTGCGTGACAAGAATCCTTACATTGTATGAAATGAATGCTTACATTATATGATGTTAAACCAATAGCTGGACACAGGATAAAATGAATAAAAACTAAATTAACCCAGATAAACTAAGACAAGAATTTGCTACAGATTAAATCTTTGCTCCACATTAAATCTTAGCTCCACATTTAATCTTAGCTCCACATTACCCGGTAAATCTTTACTGTACACATTAAACATTGGCTCTAACATTAATTTCTCCAGTCAATTAATTCATACAACACAAAATCTAATTCTACATTTAATAAAAAAACCCATCAAAAAAAACAAAGCTTTGGAAAATAATGTCTCTCTCTCTTACAAATGCAGACATTTGATATTTAGAGGATCATCCAATCTTTAAATTAGGTGGGAAATGTTATCATCCAATCTTTAAATTAGGTGGGAAATGTTATCATCCAACCTCTAAATTAGGTGGGAAATGTTATCATCCAATCTCTAAATTAGGTGGGAAATGTTAGATTGATTAAAGCAAATTATAAAAGCAGCACACAACACGGAGCACAATTTGGAGGGAGAAAAATTCCACTCTATCAATAATTACCCTTAAACTTCATACTCATAGTCAAGTTCTTTGTAAGGAACTTTTTTACTGAAACAAAGCAAGCATCAGTCAGTGAAATAACTAGCAATGTTGTTAGAGCAAACATAAGCATGAAAGTATTAAGATACAGACATAAAGACACACGCAGGAAGCATCACACTGAAGACGTGTTCCACGTGAGTGAAAAAAAGAACGGCTATAAATTATTTCCCTTTAATCATATTTTCTTGTTGATGTCACAAAAAAAGGGAGGTAATCATGACAAAAATAAATTAAGTGTTGAAACTTAAGACAGCTTCAATGTGACAAGTAATTTTTCTCCAAATATTCCAAAACATAATTGGTTTTAAGCTGTGGGGGACTGTGAGTTCTTACCAAGAATAGATTCAAATATGTCTATCTTGATGGTCAACATATCTTTTACTTCTCTCTGTACTAACTATAAACCTCTCTTTTCCTTATCTCCGTACTAAATATTCACCTCCCTTTACTTTCTTCTGTTCTAACTATCCACTTCTCAAAGAAGTAATACAATTATTGCTTTAAAAAAAATAACAGCTCTACTAACTCTGAGAATCCTCATTGTTATACAAAGGGGCATCACTCAAAAAAAGTCTTGATTTCATATTGCCATTCTTTTAACCCTCGATGTTAGTGTTATAGTTTAATACTGCGCCCGTTGAAAAAGGCAAGCTGAAAGATAACTATTGTAACAAAATAAAAACAGCTCCTGCCAAACTCAAACGTAAGATGATACAATGATCCTATGAGCTCAGATTTTGCCCCAATGTTAAGACAACCTTTTGTTCATTTTAAAAAAAAAAGAAATTGATAAATTGTACATACTACAAGCCAGTGCACCAGGCACACTACAAGCCAGTGCACCAGACATACCACAAGCCAGTGCACCAGACATACTACAACCCGAGCCAGTGCACCAGACATACTACGAGCCAGTGCACCAGACATACCACAAGCCAGTGCACCAGACGTACTACGAGTCAGTGCAACAGAAAAGAATAAGCACCCAATAAAGCCAAGAGGAACAAGCAAGTCCCAAACATCACCATGAGTTGTGTTAGTGCAATAAAATAATCTCAACCCTTTTCAAAGAAAGTTAACAATCAAGTGACATTTTTTCAAGGAAAATAAACATTAACAAAATCAACTTCTGTAAATTATGGTAAACATTCTCAATCCATGCTAACTTTCAACCCATGCTAACTTTCAACTTTCAACTCATGTTAACTTTCAACTTTCAACCCATGTTAACTTTCAACTTTCAACCCAAGTTAACTTTAAACTTTCAACCCATGTTAACTTTCAACTTTCAACCCATGTTAACTTTCAACTTTCAACCCATGTTAACTTTTTTTCAACTTTCAACCCATGCTAACTTTCAACTTTCAACCCATGTTAACTTTCAACTTTCAACCCATGTTAACTTTCAACTCATGGTAACTTTCAACTTTCAACCCATGTTAACTTTTTTCAACTTTCAACCCATGCTAACTGTCAACATTCAACCCATGTTAACTTTTAACCCATGTTAACTTTCAACTTTCAACCCATGTTAACTTTTAACCCATATTAACTTTCAACTTTCAACCCACGTTAACTTTCAACCCATGCTAACTTTCAACTTATGTTAACTTTTAACCCATGTTAACTTTCAACCCATGTTAACTTTCAACTTATGTTAACTTTTAACCCATGTTAACTTTAACCCATGTTAACTTTTAACCCATGTTAACTTTCAACCCATATTAACTTTCAACTTATGCTAACTTTCAACTTTCTACCCATGTTAACTTTTAACCCATGTTAACTTTCAACCCATGTCAATTTCAACCCATGTTAACTTTTTAACTCAATTTTTTAACCCATATTAACTTTCAACTCATGTTAACTTTTAACTCAATTTTTCAACCCATGTTAACTTTCAACTCATGTTAACTTTTAACTCAATTTTTCAACCCATGTTAACTTTCAACTCATGTTAACTTTTAACTCAATTTTTTAACTCATGTTAACTTTCAACCCATGTTAACTTTCAACTCATGTTAACTTTTAACTGTTAGCTATCAACCAACTATTGCAATCAAATGTAACACAAGTAGAAACTCAAAGGTGTCTGTTAAACGTGTCAAGTTACCTTCTGAAGCAGGACAAGCAGGGGAAGATACAGAAGAACCAACTCTGCCATGTCCCTCCTCTCTGCACATGTCTGAACAATTCTGTCAAAGTCATTTCTCCATCTTCCTTAATGAATGCCTGAATTTCTGTGTCTGGGAAGCCAGATGCATAGTAGTGCTGTAGGGAAAAAAAATTGAAATGACAGATGTGTGGTAGTGCTATAGGAAATAAAATTGAAGTGACAGATGTGTAGTAGTACTATAGGAAAATAAAAGATAGAAATGACAGATATGTGGTAGTGCTATAAGAAATAAAGATTGAAATGACTGATGCGTAGTAGTGATATGGGGAAAAAAAAGATAGAAATGACAGATGTGTAGTAGTGCTATAGGAAATAAATATATAAATACCCATGTACTTGTGCTCCTTGGGGAAAATTTCCACAAACTAGCACACAAGCAAACAGAATGATTATAAATTAATTAAAGTGTATTTAAATTGTATTTATTTCAATCTAAAGTTTTTCTGTCAGTAGCAAATAAGTATTAAAAAATGTATCACAAGGGCCTTCCAGCTACGCTCCTGGATAAAATTCAAAAAGCACAGAATAATGCGGCTCGAATTTTTCTTCGTAAACGCAAATTCATCCATGCTAAACCTCTTCTGAGAGAACTGCATTGGCTGCCGGTCCGCGCTCGCATAGAGTACAAAATTACAACTCTGTGCTACTGCTGCTTGCATGACCTTGCGCCGTCCTATCTCAAAGCGCTCATCACGCCTTATGTACCAACTAGACAACTCCGCTCATCCGATAGTGGCAAACTCTCGATACCGCGTGTTCGCCTTGAGACTTACTGAAAGCGCACGTTCGCATTTGCTGGCCCAACCATTTGGAACACCCTTCCTGACGCTCTCAGAAACAGCCAGACGCTGGAGTCCTTCAAAACAAATTAAAAGACTCATCTATTTCGCAAACACCTGCTGGGATGATGTTGTCTACCATCTTTTCCAGCTAGTTATTATCTCCCAGCTTTGTTTTTGTACCGCGCTTTGAGCCTTTGGGGATGAAGCGTGATTTTTCAAATGAACTTTATTATTATTATTATTAAGGAGAAAAATTGTCTTAGAAATGGTGTAAAATAATATAGTAAAAGGTCACTAATCTGATCCTGATTTTTCATAAAAGCCAAGGCTATGACTAGGGGTAGACCTTGTGTTTCTATGAGTCCCAAAGCACACATCAACAGCACTGGAAGTTGAAGTCAATCGATCGTCCCTATCATTGTCTATTTGCTTTATGTCAATCCTTTTTCAAAAAACAATAATAATCCTGTGAATCATTTACATTATCATAAAGATGCTCTGGTTTGAATCGTTTAGCACAGCAATCTTTGCATTTTCATCGCCTCTACACACAGAAACAAAATGGCTTAAACATAATGAAAACAATGTGCCTACATGAGCGCGGCCATTACTGTGACCTTTCACAAGTCACGTGGTAAACCCTGAACTCAATGTTTACAACACATTTTTATACAAGGACTGTCGATCTGGGGTAAGGTATGGGAGACTGAAACATCCTTCAGGCGGGGTGTGGATTCTTAATGCGCAGACCCATAATGCTGGATCGCAGGTTCAAAGGGTTAATGCTTTAGCAAATGAAGATATATTTAAATGCCTGATTTGTAACAGTCTTACAGGAAAGAAAGATCACAGTATCTTAGTTTTTAGCGAAAGGCTGGTAGCTCCTTTAAGAAATTTAGAAATAACTTTTCCTAAACTGACTGGGTTTTCAGTCACAATTTCAAAGCCAAATCCCATAATTACAAGCCAGCATGATTTAGTCACATGCCAAGGGGAGGTCATTCAGTCAATACAACCAAGGAATTCTGTGGGGTTAAAAATCACAGTTGAATTTTATCTATTTCAAAAATATCTGTTTACAGGGTGGGGGGATGGGGTGGGATGGTGTGTCCTCATTACCTGAAACCATAAAAGTATCATGTAAAAGTAGACCAAATATTCACCTGTAAATTTTCATAGTTCTCCATGATGACAGCAATGAAAACACTGATGACCACATAGATGAACAGTGCGATGAAGACATACAGGTAAACTCTGTGAAAGTACCAGATGGCATCACTGCTGTCGTTCAGGGCAGAGAACGTCACATACATGTCATCACCATTAACAAGTGCAAAAAGGCATTCAGAGGCGGTGCTTAACTTTCGGAACTGGTGTGGAATAGATGGCAAGAACGATCAATATCTCAGTTGCATAGACTTAACAAAAAGTACAATGGAATTAATGTAACAAGTGTTGCCTGTGTCTGGTATGTTAACCCACAAACTGTCAAAGGCAAACATGCTGTGGTGTCAACAATTTTTTTTGGTAACTTTGATATGTATCACTAAAATACCCAAAACTAATAGAAAATGAATCCGGAAACCCATATAAGTTTAGATATTCTGAGAGTAAATTGGATGGGGATCATATGGTATGAATGTTGGAATTGTGTGAGGCCGTGTGAACTGAATATAACATTGACCTTTCAACAGTAAGTTCATTGTGCTACTGTTTATCTTTCTTCACCACACACCCACACTACCTGTGAAATGTTAATTCTGTGATGCATTTTACCTTTATGCTGTATATTACCTTTATGTGGTATGTTACCTCTGTGAGGCATGTTATCTCTATGCTGTATGTTACCTTTATGTGGTATGGAGAAAAGACAACCCAACCACAGAAGAGGAATCCCGTGTAGAGACAGATGGCACAGACCAGGAATCTCAACACATGAGGGAAAGATGTTTTCAGGGTCAGTATCAGCACCTGCCATCAGATTATTTTATTCAATTTAAACATTGAGTCACAGCATGAGTCACAGCATCAAAGTTCTTGGAATCAATCTTCTTGCTATTAATTTTCCTTGAAATACATCTACTTACAAGGGCAAAAAAATAATTAAAAAGATTGAGGGGGGAGGGGAGGGGTGTGTGTGTTTATACCAAGGCAACTGTTTTGTCCCATTGGGATTGGAGCAACCCACAATCCCAAATAAAGGGATATCAAATGTTTTCTAGTACACCCCCCTTAGAAGTTTAAATATTTTGGGCCAGGAGACCATTTAAGTAATATGCTTAAAACTATTAATAAAATTATACTGTACTTATTATATGGTTTTTGTTTTAATAGCAAATATTTCAATTCATAATTTTGTACATGATTCCTAATAGTAGCTCGGTGCTTACAGAATTCTTAGAATGAAATAGAAATTATTAAATAATCTGTTATTATTTACATTACATGACTGACACTGCAAGATTGAGAGAAAACTTATGATAGAAGAATTACATTGTATGACTTGAAGAAGCCGAGGTATCTCAGTATACCAACAAATGTCAGGAAGACACCTCCACCTAGAAGAATGCTGCAGATCTCGTAGTTCTCTGAAGTCACTGAGAATACCTGGATGAAGACGGAAAAGACCTGAATTCAAACAAACACAATGAACCAAGCAGGACAGAATGTCAGGGGGTAATTCATCCTCAAAACTCTTATCTCTCTAACTACTCCTTATGGCTAACCGGTTAGCATTTCTATGTGCGGGTGATGAGCTGGAGACTGAATTCTGGGACAACAAAATTACACAGAAAATAAATATTTTTTTTTTTGGGAGAAAGAATTAAAAACATGTGAATCAAAAAGACTTATGTTAATGATTTGAGATATTGATAAAAAATAAATTAAAATAAAGGAATTCTCTGGTGTCCGCTAGAATGTTTGCATGATAAGAGAAACAATCCAACAGTAATATGTTTTAAAAGAAAAAATTAAACCACACTGAAATATTCAAGGATCAAATATAAGTGTTCACTGGCTAAATGTTAGAATCCACAAGGAGATGGAATAATCAGTCTCAGAAGTATCATATTGGTTTACTAGATGTCCTATCATTAAAATTATGATACTGCGTAAAAGTCATGAGGATAAATTTCATATTAAAAAATGAAAGTTCATCACCAAGAGATATAACTAAAACCTTAGATAAAATAATAATATGTTATAATAAGCAATTTACCATTGAGAGAGAGAAATATGCAATAATGAACAATTTACCAATGACAGAAATGTGCGATAAATAAAAACATCTTGAAGTGAAAAAAAATAATTCATTATTCACATTACAGTGAAATATATTTGTTAATTTCTGCTTCTTTGTATTGTTGGATATACTAACAATATCCAACCATACTAAACCCTTATTTTGACTATAAATTATTTTCAACTGTAATCTGTTGATAGGACACATAGAGTCATAAGTTTTGAGAGGTCATAAATTTACCCTAGTTTCCAGCTGTATTTTGAAGGCTGACCCAATGACTGTGAGAACGTCATTACAAATGATCAGGATGTACCACATGTTGATGTACTCCATATGGTTGGAAGGTCTGAATGGCTTCCCTTTATGGAGTTTGAAAAACTTGGCAGTGTCCTGTTGTAAATTTTTTTTTTTAAATTATGGTTAATGCACAAGAGAAGCATATTTCAGTTATTAATTACTTTTTACTGCTTAGAATTTTTTTTTAAAATTTAAATACAAAATAACATAAATAAATGTGTCATCAGTGCTTTAACCACATTTATTTGGTAAGACATACACAATTTAATTTTGCTTTAACCACATTTATTTGGTAAGACATACACAATTTAATTGTGAAGTTTTCCATTTGGAAATGTGCCTGCTTCATATTGCTAGATATTTAATACTAGATAGTATCTGCTCACATTGCGAAGGTTGTTGGCTCGCTTCAGGGATCTTGTGCACAAAATGGTGGACAAACAGCAGATAACTATAACAACTCCATCAAAAGCTATGACCTTGCCCTTCATTTTATCAGTTTCACCTATAGTTTTAAATAGTCACATCAATTAGTTATTACTGATTCCATTTTAATCTGAAACAAATGAAAGTTATCTGAAGATTATTTTAAAAAAAAACTGTTTGGTTTAAAATGTATTCTTTTCAATTTCAAATTTCTAAAATGTTTGTACTTTTGGTGACATTATTTTGCCTTCGCATTTATAACATTCAATCAAAGTTCTACTATGTTTACTTTGTGCTTCTGGTGACATTATTTTGCCTTCACATTCAATCTCTTTTGGTGTAGTTTTCAAATCAACAACTAGCTGACCACTCCGTTCACTGTTAGTATACAAAACCTGAAGGGGGAAACAAAAATAATTTTAAAAAATTCCGTTCTCATATTTTGTCAAAATATTAACTGCGGAAGACTGTGGAATAAGCCACATGGCATTCCATTTCAAAACTTTAAAAAATTTAACTGCCAAATTTCTTTTGGCAAACTGACACTTCTATTCAGTATTAATGTTTGTCCGTATGAACATATACAATTAAATTCAGGTCTGAAAACTTATCTTTATGGACATATTGTTGAAAACTTACCTTTATAGACATATTGTAACATGTAGGGCCATAGTGTGTTTCAAGCAAATTCAGATGGAAGGTTTGTATAAAAAATAGAAGGCTTATGGACAGTGTCCTGAAAATATAATGTTTGCTTTCATGTGAGTCTACACTTTTATAATGTTTGCTTTCATGTGAGTCTACACTTTTATAATGTTTGCTTTCATGTGAGTCTACACTTTTATAATGTTTGCTTTCATGTGAGTCTACACTTTTATAATGTTTGCTTTCATGTGAGTCTACACTTTTATAATGTTTGCTTTCATGTGAGTCTACACTTTTATAATGTTTGCTTTAATGTGAGTCTACACTTTTATATCAATCATATTTTGATGAGCCAATTAAATCAGTTGTTAATAAAACTATTAAACAAGTGTTTTCGTAATTTAAAATTTATACTAAAAATCATAGTCAATTTTACCTGTTAAATTAAAAAGTACATTTAAACTAAAAATCATAGTAAATATTACCTGTTAAATGAAAAAGTAAAAGTATACTAAAAATCATATTAAATATTACCTGTTAAATGAAAAAGTAAAATTATACTGAAAATCCTAGTAAATATTACCTGTTAAATGAAAATGTAAAATTATACTAAAAATCATAGTAAATATTACCTGTTAAATGAAAAAGTAAAATTATACTAAAAATCATAGTAAATATTACCTGTTAAATGGAACAGTAAAATTTTGACGCTTTAGGTCTCCTCTTATATCAAACGTTTCATTTCCTGGCTTCCCCGTGGGTTCTACAAATGTACAATCTGAAGTAGAGAAATGGCAACTTAACATTTTGTAAACATGTACATCAGACTGGGCTGTAGTCCTACTGATAATATATATACATCAGGTTGGTTTGTAGAGCCACTGATGATGATATATAGAGATCAGACTGGGCTGTAGTCCTACTGATGATATATAGATATCAGGTAGGGCCGTAGAGCCACTGATGATGATATATATGTTACAGTCAAAGTGCAAAATCCAGGTATTCTATAGAATGTCCAGACAATGGACATAAAAGCATTCTGTGCTTCACACTTTGATTAGAATGGTCAGTAATTCTCTAGAGTGCCTGCCAGGACTTGGGCAAAGAATATAACAACACACACAGGGGTCAGACATATAAACAAACAAACAGCATTTAAAATATTCAAGTACAAAGCAGCTCTTAGAAGTTCTCTTGTTTGTTCTTGTTTGTTCTTGTTTGTTATTCATTGTTTTATTTCTTGTAGCAGTCTGAATGTGATTGACCTTTTGAATTACATAGTACACACTTTTTGTACACAAAAAGTATTCTTGTAGCAGTCTGAAATTGAATGACCTTTTGAATTACATAGTACACACTTTTTGTACACAAAAAGTATTCTTGTAGCAGTCTGAACTTGAATGACCGTTTGAAAACACATTGTACACACACAAAAAGTACTCTTGTAGCAGTCTGAACTTGGATGACCTTTGAATTACATAGTACACATTTTTTTTACACAAAAATTATTTTCTATTTTGACACTTGGTGTTAAACATGCACTTAACAAATCCTTGTCCAGCTCCAGAGGTCTGTTGCGCTGCAGGTGATCTGAGAGAGATTTGATTTTCTAATGTCAATAAAGTCCTCTTACACACAGAAAACTGCGATCTGGTCTAAAGCTGTTGTAATAAATCTTTTGTCATTCCCAAGCCACAGACATCGTCCTGCATGAACCTATGATGACAGTCAAAATATTGTGTGCGCCACCAGTCCTTTGTCACATTCAGGAATGGAGATCTGCACAGTAGTACCACTCGCAACTGTTGGGTACCTATTGACAGATCTTGCCATCATTTTTAACAGCTTGCTGTTCATGATTACTGTAGGCAGCTTTTCATTTGGTTTACCATTTTTTTTATTAAAGCACACTGGACACAACACGGGGGGCACTGTATCCCTCTTTGCTACAAGGACGATGGCCACAAACAACATGATATTACGCTTACAGTTTGTACACTGGTGTGTTCCACTTGAAGCCCTCAAACGCACAACATATGGAATCTTTTAATGTACATGTTTCATCTGTAGATTCTTCAACTGGTTTAGCACATGGAGATACTTGTGGTGTTGAGGTAGAGTCTGCAGATTGGTGCTGTAGTTATAGAAGTAGAGCATGTTGTTTCTTCAACTGGCATAGTTTGACGTAGGTGAAACTGGCTGGCGTATCCCTTTGGTGAACAATGCATTGACTCGTACCACAGAAATCAGGCTTTGATGTGTGTATTAGGAATAGTTTAAATATAAAGATATGGTACAACATGGACACAATCTGTGGTAGGGTACAACATGGTCACAATCTGTGGCAGGGTACAACATGGACACAATCTGTGGCAGGGTACAACATGGACACAATCTGTGGTAGGGTACAACATGGACAAAATCTTTGGTAGGGTACAACATGGACAAAATCTGTGGTAGGGTACAACATGGACACAATCTGTGGCAGGGTACAACATGGACACAATCTATGGTAGGGTACAACATGGTCACAATCTGTGGCAGGGTACAACATGGACACAATCTGTGGCAGGGTACAACATGGACACAATCTATGGTAGGGTACAACATGGACACAATCTGTGGTAGGGTACAATATGGACAAAATCTGTGGTCAGGTAAAACATGGACATAACCTTTGGTCACCTCACCAAATATGCCCAGGCATGATGAGACTAAATGTTGTGCTTGACTCATCTAAATGTTTTACTTTAATCCTCTCTTTCCAAATATTGACTGGATCGAATTCTGCATTCGATGCCAAAAGTAATCTTAACAAGCTGGCAAAATGACAGCAACATTTGATTAAAAAACTCCCACCCGAGGTTTGCCACACAATTAGGCAATGTTTTGGCCTTCATCAAAGCCTTTATTGTAATTAGAGGACATTCCAGTGCACAAACAAAGTCAATGGAGAAATACATTCCAGTGCACAAACAAAGTCAATGGAGAAATACATTCCGGTGCACAAAGTCAATAGAGAAATACATTCCGGTGCACAAACAAAGTCAATGGAGAAATACATTCCAGTGCACACAAAAAAATCAATGGAGAAATACTTTCCAGTGCACAAACAAAGTCAATGGAGAAATACATTACGGTGCACAAACAAAGTCAATGGAGAAATACTACAGTAATGAGATTAATGAGACACTTGTCTAAATCAAACAATATAAGTTAAGCTTTAATTATGGTTACACAAAATACAAATGCAAACGTCTTGGCAAATGCTTTCATCCGTACAACAAAAAAGACTAATATAATTATAAATTAGATTTACCGTAATATGTTATGTATATTCTACCAATATCTAAAACATGAAAAGAGAATAGAATAACAATGGGCACAAGTCCCTGGTGAAAACAAAGATTAGAAGAGCTGACAGGAAGTGAGTTTAAGAACAATGTAATGGGCACAAGTCCCTGGTGAAAACAAAGATTAGAAGAGCTGACAGGAAGTGAGTTTAAGAACAATGTAATGGGTACAAGTCCCTGGTGAAAACAAAGATTAGAAGAGCTGACAGGAAGTGAGTTTAAGAACAATGTAATGGGCACAAGTCCCTGGTGAAAACAAAGATTAGAAGAGCTGACAGGAAGTGAGTTTAAGAACAATGTAAAACAAAAGAGGAAAAAGACATTGCAGCTAAGTAAAATGGTGAATTTGGTTTGTATGGTACAGAGTCAACGTAGCAATTTTTAAAATTGATTTGTTTTCCATATCAATTCTATCAGGTGTATTACTCGCATAAAATATGCCAGTAACTGCAATGCTCAATATTCCATTATGGTTAGCACGGTTGAAATGATAAACTGGACAAAGGGCTTGTTTATTTTTGGTATACATATGTTCTCTACAACAGTCTATATGAAAATGAATTGTCTCCCCTATGTGTGATCTTCCAAACTCTTTACAAAGGATGGTCTAAATCAGGTTGCAGCTTGTGTTAGGAAAACCATCTTTGATTCTGAATAGTGGAAAGTGATCTCATCAACTACAATCACATAGGGACATGTGTTGCAACTTTTGGTGCCTTTAATTGCTTTAATAGCAGGGACCTGGCCTCTATCAAGCATGTCCATAAGGCTCTTGTCCCTCCAGAAATCCAAAAGAGGAGGTGTTTTTGAAAATCTGACAGGGTCTGCCATAAAGATGGACAGCTTTTAAGAATAGCCATTAGGTTGTGGGGGTGAAAAGTTACAATGAATTTAGATTTATCACCAGTTTCAATTTGAGCTTTTTTAATACAATTATCAGTCTAGCCATGCTGAGACCGTCCACAAGATTCATGAATTTTTAAAAAAAGTTTAAACATTATTTTTTCTGAAATCTGTGTCAATGGATAAAGATGTGAAGTCTGTGTCAATGGATAAAGATGTGAAGTATATGTCAATGGATAAAGATGTGAAGTATATGTCAATGGATAAAGATGTGAAGTCTGTGTCAATGGATAAAGATGTGAAGTCTGTGTCAATGGATAAAGATGTGAAGTCTGTGTCAATGGATAAAGATGTGAAGTCTGTGTCAATGGATAAAGATGTGAAGTCTGTGTCAATGGATACAGATTTCAAGGAGAATAACATCAATGAGTTTATTTAATCTCAGAGTTTGGTTCAGAAAGCAGAATTTCCTTTCTTTTCATTGGACATTAAGATATCAAATAGCTCCCAATTGGTCAGTGACTTTATTCTGTAATTTCTCAGTTACTTTATTCTGTAATTTCTCAGTTACTTTATTCTGTATTTTCTCAGTTACTTAGTTCTGTAATTTCTCAGTTACTTTATTCTGTAATTTCTCAGTTACTTTATTCTGTATCAATAAGATGTTTTTTTTAAACAAAAAACTTACTGTGCATAACATCAGCTGAGACAATGTAGGTGCCATTTTCATACTCAACAAAGGAGTTGGCAGTGAAACAAAGCTCTATAGGATAAACATGGTGGGAGGCTTTCTTGTCTTTGTTCAGATGGATGGTGGCCAGGGACCTCTCAGGCAGTTTGTAGTACTAGACGAAAGGAAACATCAATTTGTAGTACTAGGCAACTAAAATATATATCAAACTAGACAAATGGAAACATAATTTTGTTGTACTTGACTAATGTGAACATATCATTTCAAAGTACACTAATTCAATTTGTTACAAGAAATATGGGCATTTCCCGTCATCTTTACTTGCGTTGTTCTCATAAGCATAGAAAAGTGAGTGGTGGGGTGGGGGCGACGGCCATTATTTTTTTCGATATACATTGTCTGGCAACATTTTCTGCAAACTACAGTTTTTCTTTGTTGGGGAGGGTAGATGATGGGATCATAACTCTTGGTTCCCTTCGGTAGTCACAAACCCTAGCTACAACACTGGCTGTTCTATAAGTTGTCAAACCCTAGCTACAACACTGGTTGTTCTATAAGTTGTCAAGCCCTAGCTACAACACTGGTTTTTCTATAAGTTGTCAAGCCCTAGCTACAACACTGGTTTTTCTATAAGTTGTCAAGCCCTAGCTACAACACTGGTTTTTCTATAAGTTGTCAAGCCCCCAGCTACAACACTGGTTGTTCTATAAGTTGTCAAGCCCTAGCTACAACACTGGTTGTTCTATAAGTTGTCAAGCCCTAGCTACAACACTGGTTGTTCTATAAGTTGTCAAACCCTAGCTACAACACTGGTTGTTCTATAAGTTGTCAAACCCTAGCTACAACACTGGTTGTTCTATAAGTTGTCAAGCCCTAGCTACAACACTGGTTGTTCTATAAGTTGTCAAGCCCTAGCTACAACACTGGTTGTTCTATAAGTTGTCAAACCCTAGCTACAACACTGGTTGTTCTATAAGTTGTCAAGCCCTAGCTACAACACTGGTTTTTCTATAAGTTGTCAAGCCCTAGCTACAACACTGGTTTTTCTATAAGTTGTCAAGCCCCCAGCTACAACACTGGCTGTTCTATAAGTTGTCAAGCCCTAGCTACAACACTGGTTTTTCTATAAGTTGTCAAGCCCTAGCTACAACACTGGTTTTTCTATAAGTTGTCAAGCCCCCAGCTACAACACTGGTTGTTCTATAAGTTGTCAAGCCCTAGCTACAACACTGGTTGTTCTATAAGTTGTCAAGCCCTAGCTACAACACTGGTTGTTCTATAAGTTGTCAAACCCTAGCTACAACACTGGTTGTTCTATAAGTTGTCAAACCCTAGCTACAACACTGGTTGTTCTATAAGTTGTCAAGCCCTAGCTACAACACTGGTTGTTCTATAAGTTGTCAAGCCCTAGCTACAACACTGGTTGTTCTATAAGTTGTCAAACCCTAGCTACAACACTGGTTGTTCTATAAGTTGTCAAACCCTAGCTACAACACTCGTTGTTCTATAAGTTGTCAAGCCCTAGCTACAACACTGGTTTTTCTATAAGTTGTCAAGCCCTAGCTACAACACTGGTTTTTCTATAAGTTGTCAAGCCCCCAGCTACAACACTGGCTGTTCTATAAGTTGTCAAACCCTAGCTACAACACTGGTAGTTCTATAAGTTGTCAAACCCTAGCTACAACACTGGTTGTTCTTTAAGTTGTCAAACCCTAGCTACAACACTGGTTGTTCTATAAGTTGTCAAGCCCTAGCTACAACACTGGCTGTTCTATAAGTTGTCAAACCCTAGCTACATCACTGGTTGTTCTATAAGTTGTCAAGCCCCAGCTACAACACTGGTTGTTCTATAAGTTGTCAAGCCCCAGCTACAACACTGGTTGTTCTATAAGTTGTCAAGCCCTAGCTACAACACTGGTTGTTCTATAAGTTGGCTGTGTTTTATGGACTGTGGAACGAACATGACCATCTATGAAAACATGACCATCTATGAAAACATGACTATCTATGAAAACATGACTACCCCCAGAATATCTGTACCTCCTGACTTGTTACCCTACTCCCTCTTTGGATGTTTCCACTTGCAGTGTCTTCTCTCAAGGCTAAACACGTGCATCAGTGATTTTGTTTGGCGAATTGAAATAATAGAAAGCTAGCCAAGCCAGGCCACTATAAACACTCTCACTCACTTGCTCCATGACAAAGTTCATGTGTTCAAAGAGACTGGGCATCGAGTAGATGGCGTAGTCCCCCGAGGCTGGTGGGTACGGCAAGGTTTCAAAGGCGGGACTCCAATCCTTCAGTAACAGATGTTTGTACGTTAGGTCACTGCGTTCAAAGTACTCCACAATATTCTCTCGTTGACCACCAAATATAATCACCTAAATATTCAAAGAATTGTCTTGTTTTAGTTTCGGACAGCTAAAAAAATTTTCAGGAGTTCAAAATGTCAAGACAACAAAATCATTATGCATTTAATGTCAGCCTTTTAAAAATTTGAACAAAAAGAAAGATAAACCTAAATAAATGTATCGGCTTATCTTGGTCAAACAGAAATGCATTTATTAATAGTTGTCATTTAGCTCATTCAATTGTATTTGTAGGATAAGACCAGCACAAAGGTTAGAGTAACATATCTAATAATATGGACAAATAACTGGTACGAAGTCCAAAGATGTCTGAGAGTGCGAAACAAAGAGTTACCTAATGTCCAAAGATGTCTGGGAGTGTGAAACAAAGAGTTATCTAATGGCAAAAGATGTCTGAGTGTGAAACAAAGAGTTATCTAACGGCAAAAGATGTCTGAGTGTGAAACAAAGAGTTATCTAATGGCCAAAGATGTCTGAGTGTGAAACAAAGAGTTATCTAATGTACAAAGATGTCTGAGTGTGAAACAAAGAGTTATCTAATGGCCAAAGATGTCTGAGTGTGAAACAAAGAGTTATTATTGTACAAAGATGTATGAGTGTGAAACAAAGAGTTATCTAACCTGGATGGTGATTAGGACAAGCTTGATGATCTGCAGTGTTAGTTTCCATGGAAACCCGTGAAAATTAAGTAGTTTGGTGATAGGATCAAGGAAGTAAAGTTTGTTCCTCTTGCGCAGTTCATCTACCATGGCTGGCGTGTAGTAGGACTTTTGTCTCTGTAGCCTGGCAGACCTGGACATGGAAACATTTCTTCTCAGAATATTGTGTCACTAATTAAACTTACTAGACTTGTTCAAGACTTCCTGTAACTCTACTTAGTGAATAAAATCTACCTAGTGAATAAAATCTACCTTGTGAATAAAATCTACCTAGTGAATAAATCTACCTAGTGAATAAAATCTAGCTAGTGAATAAAATCTAGCTAGTGAATAAAATCTAGCTAGTGAATAAAATCTAGCTAGTGAATAAAATCTACCTAGTGAATAAAATCTACCTAGTGAATAAAATCTACCTAGTGAATAAAATCTACCTAGTGAATAAAATCTACCTAGTGAATAAAATCCCATATAATTATGGGAAATCTGCTATATAAATAAAATAGTCTTTAATCTATATGTTATGACAGGTTCTTAAACTTTTTTGCACTGCCACATCATCTAGATTTTAAAATATTTTGAGCACCCCATCCTGCATCCACCCATCTCCCCAAATATAAAAGAAAAACGATGAGAATAAAAATGAACCCCACCCCCATTGATTTTCTGGGACTTTTGACACCCACTGACACTGCGCCATGTACCACCAGGCATTGCTCCCCCCCCTCCCCGGTACAGACCCCTTATGATAAAATATCTCAATAAAATCTGTTACACAAATAACATAGCCCTATATAAAAATATATTTCATCTGCTACACAAATAACATAGCCATATATAAAAATATATTTCATCTGCTACACAAATAACATGGCCCTATATAAAAATATATTTCATCTGCTACACAAATAACATGGCCCTATATAAAAAATATCTTTCATGCTAAAATCTGACAACCCTTGTTCTCACCTAACTTAGGTTGACATCTTCTTCCTACATACCTTAGATTGCCGTCTTGTCCTTTACCGTTTTCATGGCCTTCTGTATGGCCATCGCCGTTGTTAACATTTCCAGGTTCAGACGAAAAGCTGCCGTAGTTCCTTATTGCTCCAGCCATGTCATCCATTTCTGGGAGTTGGAGAAAATAATTTATTAGATTTGTCATTGTACATTTTAACAAGAAAACAACAATACAACAATACAACTATAATACAACAACAATACAACAAAAATACAACATCAATACAACTACAATACAACTACAATACAACAATACAACTATAATACAACAACAATGCAACTGCAATACAACTACAATACAACATCAATAAAACAAAAATAAAACTACAATAAAACAACAATATAACAATACAACAACAACATGACAATACATGAATGCTAAAAGTTTAATAAATAACAATGTTGTTTACTGTGACTGCTGCTCTCTCTTATGATGAGTGTATTGAACAATTGCATAGCAAGCATAGACAAGTATTTCAAACACAACCAATGTACATACTTTATAACTCAAACCCCATAAATGTACATACTGGATAATTCAAACCCCATAAAATGTACATACTGGATAACTCAAACCCCATAAATGTACATTCTGGATAACTCAAACCCCATAAATGTACATACTGGATAACTCAAACCCCATAAATGTACATACTGGATAACTCAAACCCCATAAAATGTACATACTGATAACTCAAACCCCATAAATGTACATACTGGATCACTCAAACCCCATAAATGTACATACTGGATAAATCAAACCCCATAAATGTACATACAAGAGAATTATTTAAAAAAAACAGAGTTTATTATATAAGTAAATTTCTCAATGTAATTTTCCCCTGTATATGGTTTGTTTCCTAATGAAAAAGTTTGTACTTTCAACAACAGTTGCCTTCAAAGATTAAACAACCTGTGATTATTAAATTTCCATGCTTGGGTGGGCGTGCAGGGAAGGGGGGAGGAAGGAGCATATACAGAAACAAAGCATACAGTAGCACTGTATAGAACACAGCCATGCATACAGTAGCACTGTATAGAACACAGCCATGCATACAGTAGCACTGTATAGAACAGACACATGCATGCATACAGTAGCACTGTAAAGAACAAAGCCATGTATAAAGTAGCACTGTATAGCACACAGCCAAGCATACAGTAGCTTGGTATATAACAAAATACTATGCAAAAAAAATTCTAAATGAAATCCAAGAAAAAATTATTAAAAATTATTTTTATAAAAAACTTTCCAATTTCATCATGTAAAAAAGAATTATGTCCTATGAAAGCCTCCATGCTTGGTCAGGACAGGACAGGACATGGTTGGTCAGGACAGGACAGCACAACACACGGTTGGTCAGGACAGGATGGCACAAAACACGGTTGGGCAGGACAGGATGGCACAACACATGGTTGGGCAGGACAGGATGGCACAACACACGGTTGGTCAGGACAGGACAGCACAACACACGGTTGGGCAGGACAGGATGGCACAACACATGGTTGGGCAGGACAGGATGGCACAACACACGGTTGGGCAGGACAGGATGGCACAACACATGGTTGGGCAGTACAGGATGGCACAACACACGGTTGGTCAGGACAGGACAGCACAACACACGGTTGGGCAGGACAGGATGGCACAACACATGGTTGGGCAGGACAGGATGGCACAACACATGATTGGGCAGTACAGGATGGCACAACACACGGTTGGACAGGACAGGATGGCACAACACAAGGTTGGGCAGTACAGGATGGCACAACACACGGTTGGACAGGACAGGATGGCACAACACACGGTTGGGCAGTACATGATGGCACAACACACGGTTGAGCAGGACAGGATGGCACAACACACAGTTGGGCAGTACAGGATGGCACAACACACGGTTGGGCGGGACAGGATGGCACAAGACACATGGGGTGTACATACAGGTGTAAATCAAATTATTTGACATGACATTAGACATCTACGCTCTATCGATTCCCCCAAACCCAAATATATATTTTAAAATTTCATCTGTATACATGGGCAGTGTCACAAATGTCTATGGGTGTGTCACAAACATCTATGGGTGTGTCACAGATGTCTATGCGTGTGTCTAATTCGTCAATGGGTGTGTCACAAAAGTATGTGGGTGTGTCAAAAATCTCTATGGGTTTGTCAAAAGATTTTGACAATGGGAAAACCACATTGGCTGGTACAACTACCTCTTCAACTGGTCCGTAAAAATACACATTTGCTGGTACAAATACTTCTTTAATTTGTACTTCTGTACAGACTTTCTTTGATTAATGCATTAAAAAAAAATTAAATTCTACTTTTCGGTGCCTTTAAACTCATCTTTCATAGAAAGATGAGTTTAAAGGCACCGAAAAATAGAATATAATTTTTTTTTTTTTTTTTAATAAATATTTTTTTATTTTATATTTCTTATTATTAAAATTTTACTCTTTAAACCAGGGATCTGGAACCAATGGCTCGCGAGCCACATGTGGCTCTATTGATGGCTGCGTCTGGATCACAGACAAATGTTCGATTATGCTGAAGCTTAACCTCAAAAAGGTATCAACCAGATTACAAAGCCATCAGCAAAGCCATGCAGCACCAGACGTGGCATTAATGGTAAGAAATACTCATTATTGATTAGCAACAGCGTAACAATGTTATTAAAAAGAATTCAGAGACATAATTATTGCAATTTTAGTGTTGAAATTACACAAAATGCACACATTTACTTGAATTTTTAGTTTTAAACATAATGTATAGCTATCACAGAATTACTTTTCAAAATATGTGGTGTCCATGGCTCTCTCAGACAAAAAAAGGTTCCCGACCCTTGCTTTAAACTATTGACAAAAGTAGCATTATTGACTTTTTTTCAAACTTCCAATGCTTACCAAACCCCAGTTGGAGTGACTTAAGTCTTTACCACTGCATACAATCGAAAAAGTGGATCTGAGCTCACCCACCAACCCGTTCGTTCAACGAGGTAGACTAGGTTGTCCGTGTTAATTTGATCGACTGTCAACCCACATGAAAAATTTTAAAATGTCACATGTGTAAAAACAAAACAAAATACATGATGATGGTGTGTAGCAACACCCACACACAAAAACCCCACTCCCACCACAAGATGGAAATAGGAGTCGAGAGTAAGTCTTTAATAAGGAGAGAAAATTTGAAAGCAATAGTTCTTATGTCTAGTAGATAAGACAGCATTTAGACTATTATAACCATTCACAACTGTGTAGCACATACAACAGTATAAGCACACACAATAGTTGAAACACACAATAGTTTAAACGCACAATGTGACAATAGTTTAAACACACAATATTTGAAACACACAATAGTTTAAACGCACAATGTGACAATAGTTTAAACACACAATAGTTTAAACACACAAGAGTTTAAACACACACAACAGTTTAAACACACACAACAGTTTAAACACACAATAGTCTAAAGACAATAGTTTAAACATACAATAGTTTAAACACACAAAAGTTTAAACACACAATAGTCTAAACACAATAGTTTAAACACACAATAGTTTAAACACACAACAGTTTAAACACACAATAGTTTAAACACACAACAGTTTAAACACACACAACAGTTTAAACACACAATAGTCTAAACACACAGCAGTATAAACACATACAACAGCATTAAACACACACCACAGTTTAAACACACACACAGCACACGTGAAGATGACAACCTCATTGATAAAGCCTAACACATCAATAAACCGATCACAACGGTGGACACTGAAAGGCCTTTAAATGTGACCAGATCCACTGGACATACTGGATCTACAGACCTTGTATCATTTTAACACCACAACATCCAGAAGGGGGGAAACACCTAATCCCACAAAAAGAGAACTATGGTCAATTCCCTCAATCATGAGCTCGGGAAATGATTAAAATATATGCTAGCTACGGGCCACGGTGACTGGCCATGAGACAAGTCAGCCACAGGTGATGACACTGTCACACAACAGGACACATCGATCAGAGAACTTTGCTATCACTATTGGGTTATCTGCATCTGCATTAGATAATACCGCTTGCTCTCCCTAATCATAGGATGCTACCACTGCTACCCCGTTACAAATAACTGAGACATGTGTTTAAACTAGCATTGCTACCTAGGTACAACTAAATGAGACATGCATTTTAGCTTGCATTGCTACCTAGCTACAAATAACTGAGACATGCACTTAAGCTTACATATGTTATCTACGTAGAGATAATTCGGACATGTACCTTAGGTTACATAACTACTAAGCTACAAACAGTTGAAAAAGTTGTCGTTTTTTAGGCTAGACTAGACATAATGACGAATGACCACAGAGATCTTTGACCCGTGCATTTACTCACTTTCACTAGGCTCTCTTCAGTACAGTTTACTACAGCCACTATAGCAAGACCTGGCGTTCTATCAGCTTGGCGTGCAACAATACCAAAGTAAGTGGGCCTAGCACCAGAGAAAGCGACCATGACTTTGGGCGCATACAGGCAGCAAACCTTTTAAGTTATACTGACCCCTAGCCCACAACTACTTTTGAGTAGACCAAGTTCAGTTTCAAGGACACAATAGAGAAACGGTGACCTAGTTATCTCAGACCGGCACGTGACGCATCTTGTGACAAGGACACCCCACGGGTTGGGACAATGTCAACAGGTCTATCATAATGTTGCCCCCAGGGTACCATAACACTGTGTCACAGCGACACCCGCACACTCGTAGCTTTAGATTGACATAACACTGTGTCACAATGACACTGTCTAGGATTAAAGCCGTCTCACATCGTCTCTGTCTCCCACTGACACTGTCTGACATTGGCACAGTCTCACACTGACACTGTCTGACCTTGGCACAGTCTTACACTGTGAGACCTGCCTACTATCTTTGGTATACTCACCACAGTCTTACACTGTGAGACCTGCCTACTATCTTTGGTATACTCACCACAGTCTTACACTGTGAGACCTGCCTACTATCTTTGGTATACTCACCACAGTCTTACACTGTGAGACCTGCCTACTATCTTTGGTATACTCACCACAGTCTTACACTGTGAGACCTGCCTACTATCTTTGGTATACTCACCACAGTATTACACTGTGAGACCTGCCTACTATCTTTGGTATACTCACCACAGTCTTACACTGTGAGACCTGCCTACTATCTTTGGTATACTCACCACAGTCTTACACTGTGAGACCTGCCTACTATCTTTGGTATACTCACCACAGTATTACACTGTGAGACCTGCCTACTATCTTTGGTATACTCACCACAGTATTACACTGTGAGACCTGCCTACTGTCTTTGGTATACTCACCACAGTCTTACACTGTGAGACCTGCCTACTATCTTTGGTATACTCACCACAGTATTACACTGTGAGACCTGCCTACTATCTTTGGTATACTCACCACAGTATTACACTGTGAGACCTGCCTACTATCTTTGGTATACTCACCACAGTCTTACACTGTGAGACCTGCCTACTATCTTTGGTATACTCACCACAGTATTACACTGTGAGACCTGCCTACTATCTTTGGTATACTCACCACAGTCTTACATTTACGGTGAGCGGGAAGAAATTTCACCAGAAAAGGACACGGAAAGAGACAGAATTTTTGCCAAGCAAAAGAGTCACAGGAAGATAAGCAACAGAGAATGGTTTTATTTATATTAATTTTCTTCGTCTTCTATATAGTGAGGGCTCACGAACAATTTATTGATCATTCTGGCTCCTATGCACGTAGAGGGGATTTGCAATGTTCCTGTGCTTGGTGTTGAAGAGGATATTTCACTGGTTGCCAGGGCCACTCAGTGAGTGTGTCATGCTCTGGGGGTTGGTTGGCATGGGGCAATGGGCGCAAATGTGTCACGTGTTGTCGCCTCAAACTGTTCCTTTTGGAAGCTTGTTCCAGTCCCTGATTGTCTTTGGCAGGAATGAGCAGTTCCTGTACTGACTTCTCGCTGGTATGAGCCGGAACTGCCTGTCATGGCCTCGTCGCTGTCTAGGGGGGAGAGGGACGAGTTTCTGTTTAATGCTGGAGCAGTGGACCAGCCCATTATTTATTTATAAGTCCACATACATGTTTCTTATAGACTACATATCCGTAAAAGTAAATGAAGTTGGAGACGGCTCGTTAGGATCGTGGTTCGATACTCGCTTGGGATTAAATGTGTGTGCGTTGAGTTACGTATACATATTATAATGACACGTGTATTCCGGTGATGTATTCGTATGAAAATGACATCATGCACGAAGCCATCAACCAGGAATGTTACAGATTGAATAACAATGAATGTCAGTAAGCGGTTGGGGAGAGATTAGAGCCTAGCCTACAATGATTGTGATTTGATTCGAGAAGAGGGTGACAGGTGTATTTAGATTGTTTTTTGATGATTGTGTCACTGTGTGTGATTGTGATTTAAAAGAATCTGCCAATGGTCTCCCCGACACATCTCACATAGTAGAGGAACCAAAAGTAAAGCAAAAGGGGGGGGGGATTGTATTGCTGTTTTAGTTTAATGATAACACTATCCAGACAGAGCAGCAATGTGGTCAAATGCGCCGTTGGACCGAAAGATATTTTAAAAAGTCATTTCTTGCCCAATCTTGTCAGAATTAACCGTAGAGCACCCCCCCCCCCCCCCCCGACTGTTCTCGTCAAATGAAATCAAAATCATTTTTACAATGTTTTACCTTCAGACTTATCTATTAATGTATGTGATCAATGTGTATATATTTAGAGACTAATGCTTGCTGTGTTTTGCAGCTAACACTTGCCGTGTTTTAGTGACTAATATTTACAGTGTTTTAGAGACTTAAACATGCTGTGTTTTAAATATTAATACTTGCTGTATTTTAGATATTAATACTTGCTGTATTTTAGATATTAATACTTGCTGTGTTTTAGATATTAATACTTGCTGTATTTTATATATTAATACTTGCTGTGTTTTAGATATTAATACTTGCTGTGTTTTAGATATTAATACTTGCTGTGTTTTAAATATTAATACTTGCTGTGTTTTAAATATTAATACTTGCTGTGTTTTAGATATTAATACTTGCTGTATTTTAGATATTAATACTTGCTGTGTTTTAGATTTTAATACTTGCTGTATTTTATATATTAATACTTGCTGTATTTTAGATATTAATACTTGCTGTATTTTATATATTAATACTTGCTGTATTTTATATATTAATACTTGCTGTGTTTTAGATATTAATACTTGCTGTGTTTTAGATATTAATACTTGCTGTGTTTTAGATATTAATACTTGCTGTGTTTTAAATATTAATACTTGCTGTGTTTTAGATATTAATACTTGCTGTATTTTAGATATTAATACTTGCTGTGTTTTAGATTTTAATACTTGCTGTATTTTATATATTAATACTTGCTGTATTTTAGATATTAATACTTGCTGTATTTTATATATTAATACTTGCTGTATTTTAGATATTAATACTTGCTGTATTTTAGATATTAATACTTGCTGTGTTTTAGATATTAATACTTGCTGTATTTTTTATATTAATACTTGCTGTATTTTTTATATTAATACTTGCTGTATTTTAGATATTAATTCTTGCTGTATTTTATATATTAATACTTGCTGTATTTTTTATATTAATACTAGCGGTATTTTAGATATTAATACTTGCTGTATTTTAGATATTAATACTTGCTGTATTTTAGATATCAATACTTGCTGTATTTTAGATATTAATACTTGCTGTGTTTTAGATAACACCCAAGTTAGAGACACAAGAACACCCTTTTCAAATGAATTTATATTTTAGCCAGTTTCTATTACGGTGTCTATATGTCACAATGTGAACAGCCATTGGCTACTGTCGGCCATCTTGACTCTTATTACATTTTGATTTTTCAGATGTCAACTTTCTAATTCTGGGCTTTGTCCAATAATGTCAAAAAGATGCTAACATTATGCATATCATTCAGTGTCTTGAAATTCGATGATTTCATTGGATTCGTTAAATTATAATTTAAATATTATGTGCAACATTTGAATTGACTTAGATTGGTGGTTGTAATGTCTAATGTATAAAGATTTCAATCAATCTTTCACTCTAAGATCTATAGATCATCGTACCAATCAAAGAACCCTTAACTAAAACATCTTTAGAACAAAGGGCCTGTCAAACAACCCTAAACAATAAGATCGCTAGAACAAATTACCAAGAGAGAGAGGGGGGGGGGCAGAGCGTAATGTTTGTGTGGATGTTGGTGGATGTTTGTGTGTAAATCAGGTTTGGCGACAGGCGTGCAGGATACGTTTACAATAAACCTTGTTTTGAAATAACGCACGTGAAGTGCTATTTTGTCAACAACCATTCTATGGCGTACCATTTCTTCAACAACCATTCTATGGTGTACCATTTTGTCAACAACCATTCTATGGCGTACCATTGTGGCATAAAAACCATTCTATGACGTACCATTGTGTACTCAACCATTCTAAGGCGTACCATTTTGTACTCAACCATTTTGTGGCCTTCCATTGCCCCCCACCCCTTCTACATGGCTCATTCAATAATTATGATTGCATAGTCAATGGTCCCACGCCGTAATGACAAGAGAACCACGTAGTCCAGTCAGCTAAACACGACTGACAACATTGGTTAGACCAGTTTGGAGACTATGACAATAACTATTGTCAGACCAGCCTCAAGCATACAAGTCTAGATCAGCACGATAACGATCACAATTGATAAACATGGCTATACATTAGGACAGACTGAACCTAAAAATAACAACCAGATACTCTCAGGAGCTTACTGATTTTTACCACAAAAACCCACCAGAATATGGGCTTCAAAAACCCACCAAAATATGGGCTTCAAAAACCCATCAAAATACGGGCTTCAAAAACGCATCAAAATACGGGCTAAAAACCCACCAAAATACGGGCTTCAAAAACCCATCAAAATACGGGCTTCAAAAACCCATCAAAATACGGGCTTCAAAAACCATCACTACAACATTGGCCAATCACCACAACATTGGTAAATCAGTACAACATTGACCAATTACCACAACAAAATTGGCCAATCAGTGGAATATTGCCTATTCATTGCGGAGAAGGTTGGCCGTGGAGAAAGGTGGGTCGTGGAGAAAAAGGTGGGCCGTTGAGAAAGGTGGGCCGTTGAGAAAGGTGGGCCGTTGAGAAAGGTGGGTCGTGGAGAAAGGTGGGTCGTGGAGGAAGGTGGGCCATGGAGAAAGGTGGCCGTAGAGAAAGGTGGCCGTAGAGAAAGGTGGCCGTAGAGAAAGGTGGCCGTAGAGAAAGGTGGCCGTGGAGAAAGGTGGGCCGTGGAGAAAGGTGGGCCGTGGAGAAAGGTGGGTTGTGCAGAAAGGTGGGTCGTGGAGATAGGTGGGCCATGGAGAAAGGTGGGTCGTGGAGAAAGGTGGGCCGTGAAGAAAGGTGGGTCGTGGAGAAAGGTGGGTCGTGGAGGAAGCTGGATCATGGAGAAAGGTGGCCGTGGAGAAAGGTGGGCCATGGAGAAAGGTGGGCCGTGGAGAAAGGTGGGTTGTGGAGAAAGGTGGGCCGTGGAGAAAGGTGGGCCATGGAGAAAGGTGGGTCGTGGAGAAAGGTGGGTCGTGGAGAAAGGTGAGCCGTGGGGGAAGGTGGGCCGTGGAGAAAGGTGGGTCGTGGAGAAAGATGGGCCGTGGAGAAAGGTGGGCCGTGAGTGTGGAGGAGTTATTGGAAGTAATTGTAGTTGTTTTCTCTAAAGAATTGACGTTCCAGATGTGTTTACAGTCACATTTTGCTGGAATCTTTTCACGACACAAAAGACAAGTGTACGTAAACTTTAGGCTTGTGGGCAGGCAGGACGTGTGGGCAGGCAGGACGTGCGGGCAGGCAGGGCGTGCGGGCAGACAACACGACCATCTTTCTTACTGCATCGAGCATGCGCAGCTGTGCCTAATGACACGTCATACTCCTTATCTAACGTGGCTCTTCAACTGTTACAACGACATAGGCAGCTTTGATGCCAGGCACTGACATAGCGCATGACGCCGTGACAATATTTGATGCCCTGCCAGTGCCAATAAAATGGCAAGTTGGAAGGGGCGGGACTAAAGTCTCCTCTGTCAACAACCACCCATACACATAGCAATCATCCAACCGTAACATAACCACGAAGGTCAAGGCTTTCTAGTCCACATGTGATACCGGGTATGCCCGATAGGACAACGTTTATTTGCTCACAGGTAATATGCCCTAAAGGACAATATGTTCTTGAAACAGATAATATACCCTATAGGACAATGTTTTCTTGGTCACCACAGGTAATACACCCGATAGTACAATGTGCTCCTACTCACAGGTAATATGCCCGATAGTACAATGTGCTCCTACTCACAGGTAATATGCCCGATAGTACAATGTGCTCCTACTCACAGGTAATATGCCCGATAGTACAATGTGCTCCTACTCACAGGTAATATGCCCGATAGTACAATGTGCTCCTACTCACAGGTAATATGCCCGATAGCAGGCCTGCCCAACATACAGCCCGCGAGTCGCATGCGGCCCGCCAGTCCCCACTATGCGGACCGTGAAGTAACGAAATATTCTTTACAATTATTTGTATTGCTTTTCCCCCAGTCCTTTTTTGTCTTTGGGCCCGCACACCTTTATCATAATGTATTACGGCCCGCCTTACATTTTGAGTTGTGCAGGCCTATAGGACAATGATTTCTTGCTCACCACAGGTAATATACCCGATAAGGCTAATCTGTTCCTGATCACAGGTAACATACCCTATAGGACAATGATTTCTTGCTCACCACGGGTAATATACCCGATAGGGCTAATCTGTTCCTGATCACAGGTAACATACCCTATAGGACAATGATTTCTTGCTCACCACAGGTAATATACCCGATAGGGCTAATCTGTTCCTGATCATAGGTAACATACCCTATAGGACAATGTTTTCTTGCTCACCACAGGTATATACCCGAGAGGGCTAACATGTTCCTGATCACAGGTAACATACCCTATATGATATATGACAAAATATTCTTGCTCACAGGTGATATCCCATTGTTTTTCCTCGTCACATGTAATATGCCCGGTAGGACAATCCTTTTCTTGTTTGCAGGTATAATCTGCCCTTGTTAACAATTTAATAATTAACAGATGAAATTTAAATCCCACAAACTCTCTGGAAAAGAAGGAAACAAAATATATATCTAGACAGATGAATTCCCTGACTTGAGTCACAACAGAAACGGAATATGTGAAACAGCCAGCTTACCAATAGTACGAGCAATCACAGACAGGCGGACAGCCAGCTTACCAATAGTACGAGCAATCACAGACAGGCAGACAGCCAGCTTACCAATAGTACGAGCAATCACAGACAGGCGGACGGTCAGCTTACCAATAGTACGAGCAATCACAGACAAGCGGACAGACGTCATAGTATCTGACACAGCCGACTCATGCACTTGTTCGAGGATTGAATGACCACTGCAGCACTACTATCGTGTCTTACGAATGGCTGGGAGCCACAGTCCCGCTTCATCCATGTAAACGTATCAGCACACTTTACTGTAACCATTTGAGATTTGTCTATTTTCAATAAATAAAAGGCTGGAGTTGATGAGTTTCCAGGAATGATGTGACTAAATCTGAATGTTCAAAGTTTCGATCGTTAAAATGTGTACTGCATGGTGTCAAGCCATGAGATGTGTAGGCCTTGAATAAGCATAGGTTACTAACACAGCATCATAGAACAGGTCATTCACAATTAATTGTTTTAGCAGGTCCATTACACATATGTATTAGCAGGTCCTTTAAACAGCATCATAGAACAGGTTATACACAAGTGCAGGTTCCGTACACGGCATCACAGAAAAGTTCATACACAGCTTTGTTAGCAGGTCCATTACACTTCTGTATTAGCAGGTCCCTTACACAAAAGTATTAGCAGGTCCCTTACAGTACATAACTGTATTAGCAGGTCCCTTACACAAAAGTATAATCAGGTCCCATACACAATCGTATTAGAAGGTCCCTAATACGCCTACTGCCCCATCATTCGAACACGCTGTACTCTAACTGGATGTTTGCCTACACATTGCGACGACACACGTGCCACAACATCAGGTCACAGAAGAAGAGGGGCGGGCTCTCCCATATGTTTCAAAAACAATACGGGCTGTTCATATGCATCTGTCAATTTCAACAACTGAAACTGTCATAAATGTTTTGGAACACACGTATAGGATACCGGATGCTAGATGCGTAACTCAGCAGATGGAAATTAAACTTGATGACAAAAATAGAACGAGGAACTGGTTACCCAGAGACACTGTGAAAGATTGTAGGGAAGAAAAGGCACAGAAAAAATATCACAGGAAAAAAAAGTCACAGAAAAAAGTCACAAGAAAAACTGTCACAGGAAAAAAATAGCACCGAAAAAAATTCACAAGAAAAACTGTCACAGGAAAAAAAAAGGCACAGGAAAAAAAGGCACAGAAAAAAGTCACAAAATATCTATCTATATATATAAAAATGAATGTATGTATGTATGTATGTTTGTCTCATATGCGCTCCCGCACCATTCATGCGATTGCAACAAAACTTTGGTGAGTTGTTGGCCACCTACCTGGGCATTTAACTGCGACATTAAAAAACTTTTCAATTATTTCGTTTTCGGCCGTTGGCCCTTCATTCGTTTTTTTTCTTATACGAGCTTTGTAAAACAATATTTCCGTCTGCGCTCCTACGCCATTGGTCTGAATGCGCTAAATCTTGGGTAAAATGTTACACGCACGCCCACAAAGGTTTGGAAATAATTATAAACGTTTTAAAATATTCCGTTTTGTGCCAGGGGCCCCGTGTTCGTTTTTTCTTATATGAGCTATATAAATATAGTTTCAAACCGTATGCGCTCCTACACCATTCATGCGATTGCAACAAAACATTAGAGAGTTGTATTCTACAAGCTCGCGCATTTTACTGGGTCATTATAACACTTTTAAAATATTTCGTTTTGGCCGTTGGCCCCAAAATCGTTTTTTTTTCTTATATGAGCTTTGTAAACAATAGATTTCGTCTGCGCTCCTACACCATTTATTTGAATACGCTAAAACTTTGACGAGATGTTGCGAGCATGCCCATAAAGGTTTCTAAATTATTACAACCGTTTTAAAATATTACGTTTTGAGCCAGGGGCCCCATGTTCGTTTTTTCTTATATGAGCTATATAAATATAGTTTCAAACCGAATGCGCTCCTACACCATTCATGCGATTGCGACAAAACATTGGAGAGTTGTATTCCATAAGCTCGCGCATTTTACAGAGTCATTATAAAACTTTTAAAATATTTTGTTTTGGCCGTTGGCCCCAAAATCATTTTTTTTCTTATATGAGCTTTGTAAACTATAGGTTTCGTCTGCGCTCCTACACCATTTATTCGAATACGCTAAAACTTTGACGAGATGTTGCGATCATGCCCACAAAGGTTTCTAAATTATTAGAACCATTTTATAATATTCCGTTTTGAGCCAGGGGCCCCATGTTCGTTTTTTCTTATAGGAGCTATATAAATATAATTTCAAACCGTATGCGCTCCTACACCATTCATGTGATTGCAACAAAACTTTTTTGAAAGGTTGTCCATAAAGTCGCGCATGTTAATGAGTAATTACAATACTTTTAAAATATTCCGTTTTCAGCTGTTGGCCCCAAATTATTTTTTTTCTAATATGAGCTTTGTACAAAATAATTACGGTATGCGCTCCTATACCATTCTTCTGAATGCGATAAAACTTTAGTTAGATGATTTTCCCACGCCCGCAAAGCTTTTCCAATTATTACAACCGTTTAAAATATTCTGTTTTGAGCCAGGGGCCCCATGTTCTATTTTTCCAATAATAGCTATATAAATATAATTTCAAACCGTATGCGCTCCTACACCATTCATGCGATTGCAACAAAACTTTGTTGAAAGGTTGTCCATGAGGTCGCCCATGTTAATGAGTAATTACAATACTTTTAAAATATTCCGTTTTCAGCCGTTGTTCCCAAATTCTTTTTTTTTCTTATATGAGCTTTGTACAAAATAATTTCTGTATGCGCTCCTATATCATTTATCTGAATGCGATAAAACTTTAGTAAAATGTTTTACCCAAGTCCGCAAAGCTTTTCAAATTATTACAACCGTTTAAAATATTCTTTTTTGAGCCAGGGGCCCTATGTTCTATTTTTCCTATATGAGCTATACAAATACAATTTCAAACAGAGCTAATGTGTGGATGGATAGATTTTTAATAAAATACAAATAGCGACATTAAATTGTGTGTGTCACATAGTAATTAGGTTTCTGAAGTAGTTACAACACTTTTAAAATAATCCGTTTTTGGCCGTTGGCCCCAAAATCGTTATTTTTCTTATATGAGCTTTGTAAAAAATAATATCCGTATGCACTCCTATACCATTTATCTGAATGCGATACAACTTCAGTAATATGTTTCTCTTTTTTTAATTTTGTGATATAATAAGTAGGTTTCTGAAGTAATACAACAATTCTACAATATTCCGTTTGTGGCCGGGGACCTTAATTCGTTTTCCACCATTTATTATCTATATAATTATCGTATGCATTCCTATACCATTCATCCGATTGCGATAAAAACTTTGGTGAATTGATATGCGCGCTCCCGCAAATGTTTCTAAATTAGAACAACATTTTACAATATTTCGCATGGGCCGATGTCCTTAAATTCGTTTTTTTTCCTTTAACAAACTTTATCAAAATAATTTCAAACGGAGCTATCAACTCAACCGCCCTTGAACAAATGCCAACAGACATCAATTTGTAGCAAGAGCAGAGAAAACACGTTTTTGCATGTTTAGTGTAGAGAGTATTTTTGTTGTTTTTATTAAGGTAGTAGGCTACCAAAAAATTTTTTTTTTTTAATTAACCAACTTAGAACAACTATTTTATTATGGTCATGTTCAGCTATGAATGGAGATGTATTTTCATGCTTTAAAATTTAAAAAGATTTTATAGTTGCCATGGCAACGGCGGCCATCTTGAAAATAATACCTTTTTGTAGAGTTCTAAAATTTTTAAAACAAACATACATATTGCTTAAAAAATGATTGATTCATGAACTTCAATTATATTTAGAGGTACTGAGCTAGTCTATATATATAAAAATGAATGTATGTATGTTTGTCTCGTATGCGCTCCCACACCATTCATGCGATTGCAACAAAACTTTGGTGAGTTGTTGGCCACCTACCTGGGCATTTAACTGCGACATTAAAAAACTTTTCAATTATTTCGTTTTCGGCCGTTGGCCATTCATTGGTTTTTTTTCTTATACGAGCTTTGTAAAAAATATTTCCGTCTGCGCTCCTACGCCATTCGTCTTAATGCGCTAAATCTTGGGTAAAATGTTACAAGTACGCCCACAAAGGTTTGGAAATAATTACAACCGTTTTAAAATATTCCGTTTTGAGCCAGGGGCCCCGTGTTCGTTTTTTCTTATATGAGCTATATAAATATAGTTTCAAACCGAATGCGCTCCTACACCATTCATGCGATTGCGACAAAACATTGGAGAGTTGTATTCCATAAGCTCGCGCATTTTACTGAGTCATTATAACACTTTTACAATATTTCATTTTGGCCGTTGGCCCCAAAATCGTTTTTTTCCTTATATGAGCTTTGTAAACAATAGGTTTCGTCTGCGCTCCTACACCATTTATTCGAATACGCTAAAACTTTGACGACATGTTGCGAGCATGCCCACAAAGGTTTCTAAATTATTACAACCGTTTTAAAATATTAAGTTTTGAGCCAGGGGCCCCATGTTCGTTTTTTCTTATATGAGCTATATAAATATAATTTCAAACCGTATGCGCTCCTACACCATTCATGCGATTGCAACAAAACTTTGTTGATTTGTTGGCCACCTACCTGGGCATTTAACTGCGTCATTAAAAAACTTTTCAATTATTTCGTTTTCGGCCGTTGGCCATTCATTGGTTTTTTTTCTTATACGAGCTTTGTAAAAAATATTTCCGTCTGCGCTCATACGCCATTCGTCTGAATGCGCTAAATCTTGGGTAAAATGTTACAAGTACGCCCACAAAGGTTTGGAAATAATTACAACCGTTTTAAAATATTCCGTTTTGAGCCAGGGGCCCCGTGTTCGTTTTTTCTTATATGAGCTATATAAATATAGTTTCAAACCGAATGCGCTCCTACACCATTCATGCGATTGCGACAAAACATTGGAGAGTTGTATTCCATAAGCTCGCGCATTTTACTGAGTCATTATAACACTTTTACAATATTTCATTTTGGCCGTTGGCCCCAAAATCGTTTTTTTCCTTATATGAGCTTTGTAAACAATAGGTTTCGTCTGCGCTCCTACACCATTTATTCGAATACGCTAAAACTTTGACGACATGTTGCGAGCATGCCCACAAAGGTTTCTAAATTATTACAACCGTTTTAAAATATTCCGTTTTGAGCCAGGGGCCCCATGTTCGTTTTTTCTAATATGAGCTATATAAATATAGTTTAAAACCGTATGCGCTCCTACGCCATTCATGCGATTGCGACAAAACATTGGAGAAATGTATTCCATAAGCTCGCGCATTTTACTGAGTCATTATAACACTTTTAAAATATTTTGTTTTGGCCGTTGGCCCCAAAATCGTTTTTTTTCTTATATGAGCTTTGTAAACTATAGGCTTCGTCTGCGCTCCTACACCATTTATTCGAATACGCTAAAACTTTGACGACATGTTGCGAGCATGCCCACAAAGGTTTCTAAATTATTACAACCGTTTTAAAATATTAAGTTTTGAGCCAGGGGCCCCATGTTCGTTTTTTCTTATATGAGCTATATAAATATAATTTCAAACCGTATGCGCTCCTACACCATTCATGCGATTGCAACAAAACTTTGTTGATTTGTTGGCCACCTACCTGGGCATTTAACTGCGTCATTAAAAAACTTTTCAATTATTTCGTTTTCGGCCGTTGGCCATTCATTGGTTTTTTTTCTTATACGAGCTTTGTAAAAAATATTTCCGTCTGCGCTCATACGCCATTCGTCTGAATGCGCTAAATCTTGGGTAAAATGTTACAAGTACGCCCACAAAGGTTTGGAAATAATTACAACCGTTTTAAAATATTCCGTTTTGAGCCAGGGGCCCCGTGTTCGTTTTTTTCTTATATGAGCTATATAAATATAGTTTCAAACCGAATGCGCTCCTACACCATTCATGCGATTGCGACAAAACATTGGAGAGTTGTATTCCATAAGCTCGCGCATTTTACTGAGTCATTATAACACTTTTACAATATTTCATTTTGGCCGTTGGCCCCAAAATCGTTTTTTTCCTTATATGAGCTTTGTAAACAATAGGTTTCGTCTGCGCTCCTACACCATTTATTCGAATACGCTAAAACTTTGACGACATGTTGCGAGCATGCCCACAAAGGTTTCTAAATTATTACAACCGTTTTAAAATATTCCGTTTTGAGCCAGGGGCCCCATGTTCGTTTTTTCTAATATGAGCTATATAAATATAGTTTAAAACCGTATGCGCTCCTACGCCATTCATGCGATTGCGACAAAACATTGGAGAAATGTATTCCATAAGCTCGCGCATTTTACTGAGTCATTATAACACTTTTAAAATATTTTGTTTTGGCCGTTGGCCCCAAAATCGTTTTTTTTCTTATATGAGCTTTGTAAACTATAGGCTTCGTCTGCGCTCCTACACCATTTATTCGAATACGCTAAAACTTTGACGAGATGTTGCGATCATGCTCACAAAGGTTTCTAAATTATTACAACCATTTTAAAATATTCCGTTTTGAGCCAGGGGCCCCATGTTCGTTTTTTCTTATAGGAGCTATATACAAATATTTTCAAACCGTATGCGCTCCTACACCATTCATGTGATTGCAACAAAACTTTTTTGATAGGTTGTCCATAAAGTCGCGCATGTTAATGGGTAATTACAATACTTTTAAAATATTCCGTTTTCAGCTGTGGGCCCCAAATTCTTTTTTTTTCTTATATGAGCTTTGTACAAAATAATTTCTGTATGCGCTCCTATATCATTTATCTGAATGCGATAAAACATTTTAGTAAAATGTTTTACCCAAGTCCGCAAAGCTTTTCAAATTATTACAACCGTTTAAAATATTCTTTTTTGAGCCAGGGGCCCTATGTTCTATTTTTCCTATATGAGGTATACAAATACAATTTCAAACAGAGCTAATGTGTGGATGGATAGATTTTTAATAAAATACAAATAGCGACATTAAATTGTGTGCGTCGCATAATAATTAGGTTTCTGAAGTAGTTACAACACTTTTAAAATAATCCGTTTTTGGCCGTTGGCCCCAAAATCGTTATTTTTCTTATATGAGCTTTGTAAAAAATAATATCCGTATGCACTCTTATACCATTTATCTGAATGCGATACAACTTTAGTAATATGTTTCTCTTTTTTTAATTTTGTGATATAATAAGTAGGTTTCTGAAGTAATACAACAATTCTACAATATTCCGTTTGTGGCCGGGGGCCTTAATTCGTTTTCCACCATTTATTATCTATATAATTATCGTATGCATTCCTATACCATTCATCCGATTGCGATAAAAACTTTGGTGAATTGATATGAGCGCTCCCGCAAATGTTTCTAAATTAGAACAACATTTTACAATATTTCGCATGGGCCGATGTCCTTAAATTCGTTTTGTTTTCTTTAACAAACTTTATCAAAATAATTTCAAACGGAGCTATCAACTCAACCGCCCTTGAACAAATGCCAACAGACATCAATTTGTAGCAAGAGCAGAGAAAACACGTTTTTGCATGTTTAGTGTAGAGAGTATTTTTGTTGTTTTTATTAATAAGCTTGAATTTTGTGACGTATTTTAGAATCGGATATAGCTTTGTAAATGTGTTGTGATTTTGAATAGCAATGATGTAGTAATACATCTATTATATAAGAATGATCTATGCTGACCGTAACTCACAAAGAACCCATACGATTTGAATACGTTCCCATTTTTTAAAACAATCATAGTTTTCTTCTATTATTTTAAGGAACTCGAATCAATGGTAATGCGAAAAATATATTGTATATTCGCTTTAATTTTAATAAAATTTTAAGTATTAATAATATAAATTACAAATAAATCTGGAGTAACAACTAAGGAACTATTTTAAACATTTTATATGTGGTTGAAAGTTATGAAAATTAATAAAACAAATTATAATCAAAGAATTACACTGTAATCACATTTATTGGGGAAACCAAAACATCTGTTGATTGTAGTGCATTTTTTAAGTACGTTCCAAATATTGCGTAATAAAAGTAAAATTAATTTGTTCTAAATAATAACGCAAATGACCTCAGAACTCAAATTTTCTATTTATTCAATGCAAAAATTTATCTGATTTAATAACCGCGCCTAATAAAATTGATAATGTATTTCCCCCTTCCTAAAAGTAAAATTAATAAATATAAAAGATTGCTTTTTAAATTGCTACAATTTAAAAAATGAAATAAAATTTTTGCTTTTTATTTTTAACGATTAATAAATTTTTACTTTTATTCTTTCCAAAAATATACATTTATGAAATTTATAAATTAATAAAATAAATTTTAAAAAAACTAACCTTTAAATATACTTTTAATACGAAAATGCCGTTTAATGCAATCAGTGCAGCGAAACTACATATCCAAATAGCATCCACTAATGCACTTATCACTCATTTAAATAAGAACAAAGCATTTGAAATGCAAAAAAATTGTTTTTGCGTAAGTAAGTGGATTACAATCCCGTGGATGATTTTATTAATTTCTTTAAAACTCTGTTTGGGGGAGGGGGAAGTTGACAAAATGAATTTGACAAATAATTTGCCTTCTTAGGTACATATATATGGGGGTTAGGAAATAGAGTGTGTACAATTTTATATCTTTAAATCCAATGATATTACTGTTGTGAAAAATAGATGCTATATTCTCATTTTACGAATTAAGAAAATAAATGACGTTAACACAACGTAAGTACATTTACAAAAGTATATCCATGAATATCAAAACCCATTCATTTTACAAAGAATTACCAGTTTTGTACCGGGGCCCTATAGTAGTTTTTCTTTCTAATATGAGCTATTTAAATATAATGTCCGTATGAGTTCCTATACTATTCATCTGAATGCGATAAACTTTCAGTGAGTTGTTGTGTGCAGGCCCGCATTAGGTTTCTAAAGAAGTGCAAATATTTTACAATATTCCGCTTTGGGCCGGGGGCCTTAAATTCTTTTTTTTTTCTTATATGAGCTATGTAAATATAACGTCAAGCAGAGCTATTGCATAAGTGGGTGGAATTACTGTGACATTTCATTTTGTATATGTGACTTAATAAATAGGTTTCTGATTTAGTACAAATATTTCACAATATTACTTTTGGGGCCAGGGGCCCTAAATTTGTTTATATGTAATTAATGAGCCATATAAATATAATTTCAAATATAGCTATTGTATGGGGGGATCAATCGCTATATGTTTTGGGACTAAATTTGGAAAATCCATGCTTCCCACACGGACAGCTGCGTGTGGTCTGCTGACACTTCTTAAAACCTTCTATTTAATTCGAATACGCACCAGACGGTTAAAAAAAGGTGTTTATTAGAAGAACTTACAAAAAAATTATTAAAACACGGACACTTTATTTCGATGAGTGGCATTGCAACGCATGCCGGGTACTCGCTAGTATATATATAAAAATGAATGTATGTATGTATGTATGTTTGTCTCGTATGCGCTCCCGCACCATTCATGCGATTGCAACAAAACTTTGGTGAGTTGTTGGCCACCTACCTGGGCATTTAACTGCGACATTAAAAAACTTTTCAATTATTTCGTTTTCGGCCGTTGGCCCTTCATTCGTTTTTTTTCTTATACGAGCTTTGTAAAAAATATTTCCGTCTGCGCTCCTACGCCATTCGTCTGAATGCGCTAAATCTTGGGTAAAATGTTACAAGCACGCCCACAAAGGTTTGGAAATAATTATAAACGTTTTAAAATATTCCGTTTTGAGCCAGAGGCCCCGTGTTCGTTTTTTCTTATATGAGCTATATAAATATAGTTTCAAACCGTATGCGCTCCTACACCATTTATGCGATTGCGACAAAACATTAGAGAGTTGTATTCTACAAGCTCGCACATTTTACTTGGTCATTATAACACTTTTAAAATATTTCGTTTTGGCCGTTGGCCCCAAAATCGTTTTTTTTCTTATATGAGCTTTGTAAACAATAGATTTCGTCTGCGCTCCTACACCATTTATTCGAATACGCTAAAACTTTGACGACATGTTGCGAGCGTGCCCACAAAGGTTTCTAAATTATTACAACCGTTTTAAAATATTCCGTTTTGAGCCAGGGGCCCCATGTTCGTTTTTTCTTATATGAGCTATATAAATATAGTTTCAAATCGAATGCGCTCCTACACCATTCATGCGATTGCGACAAAACATTGGAGAGTTGTATTCCATAAGCTCGCGCATTTTACTGAGTCATTATAACACTTTTAAAATATTTTGTTTTGGCCGTTGGCCCCAAAATCGTTTTTTTTCTTATATGAGCTTTGTAAACTATAGGTTTTGTCTGCGCTCCTACACCATTTATTCGAATACGCTAAAACTTTGACGAGATGTTGCGATCATCTCCACAAAGGTTTCTAAATTATTACAACCATTTTAAAATATTCCGTTTTGAGCCAGAGGCCCCATGTTCGTTTTTTCTTATAGGAGCTATATAAATATAATTTCAAACCGTATGCGCTCCTACACCATTCATGTGATTGCAACAAAACTTTTTGAAAGGTTGTCCATAAAGTCGCGCATGTTAATGGGTAATTACAATACTTTTAAAATATTCCGTTTTCAGCTGTTGGTCCCAAATTATTTTTTTTCTTTTATGAGCTTTGTACAAAATAATTTCGGTATGCGCTCCTATACCATTCTTCTGAATGCGATAAAACTTTAGTTAGATGTTTTTTCCCACGCCCGCAAAGCTTTTCCAATTATTACAACCGTTTAAAATATTCTGTTTTGAGCCAGGGGCCCCATGTTCTATTTTTCCAATATGAGCTATATAAATATAATTTCAAACCGTATGCGCTCCTACACCATTCATGCGATTGCAACAAAACTTTGTTGAAAGGTTGTCCATAAGGTCGCCCATGTTAATGAGTAATTACAATACTTTTAAAATATTCCGTTTTCAGCCGTTGTTCCCAAATTCTTTTTTTTTCTTATATGAGCTTTGTACAAAATAATTTCTGTATGCGCTCCTATATCATTTATCTGAATGCGATAAAACTTTAGTAAAATGTTTTACCCAAGTCCGCAAAGCTTTTCAAATTATTACAACCGTTTAAAATATTCTTTTTTGAGCCAGGGGCCCTATGTTCTGTTTTTCCTATATGAGCTATACAAATACAATTTCAAACAGAGCTAATGTGTGGATGGATAGATTTTTAATAAAATACAAATAGCGACATTAAATTGTGTGTGTCACATAGTAATTAGGTTTCTGAAGTAGTTACAACACTTTTAAAATAATCCGTTTTTGGCCGTTGGCCCCAAAATCGTTATTTTTCTTATATGAGCTTTGTAAAAAATAATATCCGTATGCACTCCTATACCATTTATCTGAATGCGATACAACTTCAGTAATATGTTTCTCTTTTTTTAATTTTGTGATATAATAAGTAGGTTTCTGAAGTAATACAACAATTCTACAATATTCCGTTTGTGGCCGGGGGCCTTAATTCGTTTTCCACCATTTATTATCTATATAATTATCGTATGCATTCCTATACCATTCATCCGATTGCGATAAAAACTTTGGTGAATTGATATGCGCGCTCCCGCAAATGTTTCTAAATTAGAACAACATTTTACAATATTTCGCATGGGCCGATGTCCTTAAATTCGTTTTGTTTTCTTTAACAAACTTTATCAAAATAATTTCAAACGGAGCTATCAACTCAACCGCCCTTGAACAAATGCCAACAGACATCAATTTGTAGCAAGAGCAGAGAAAACACGTTTTTGCATGTTTAGTGTAGAGAGTATTTTTGTTGTTTTTATTAATAAGCTTGAATTTTGTGACGTATTTTAGAATCGGATATAGCTTTGTAAATGTGTTGTGATTTTGAATAGCAATGATGTAGTAATACATCTATTATATAAGAATGATCTATGCTGACCGTAACTCACAAAGAACCGATACGATTTAAATACGTTCCCATTTTTTAAAACAATCATAGTTTTCTTCTATTATTTTAAAGAACTCGAATCAATGGTAATGCGAAAAATATATTGTATATTCGCTTTAATTTTAATAAAATTTTAAGTATTAATAATATAAATTACAAATAAATCTGGAGTAACAACTAAGGAACTATTTTAAACATTTTATATGTGGTTGAAAGTTATGAAAATTAATAAAACAAATTATAATCAAAGAATTACACTGTAATCACATTTATCGGGGAAACCAAAACATCTGTTGATTGTAGTGCATTTTTTAAGTACGTTCCAAATATTGCGTAATAAAAGTAAAATTAATTTGTTCTAAATAATAACGCAAATGACCTCAGAACTTAAATTGTCTATTTATTCAATGCAAAAATTTATCTGATTTAATAACCGCGCCTAATAAAATTGATAATGTATTTCCCCCTTCCTAAAAGTAAAATTAATAAATATAAAAGATTGCTTTTTAAATTGCTACAATTTAAAAAATGAAATACAATTTTTGATTTTTATTTTTAACGTTTAATAAATTTTTACTTTTATTCTTTCCAAAAATATACATTTATGAAATTTATAAATTAGTAAAAAAAAAACAACCTAACCTTTAAATATACTTTTAATACGAAAATGCCGTTTAATGCAATCAGTGCAGCGAAACTACATATCCAAATAGCATCCACTAATGCACTTATCACTCATTTAAATAAGAACAAAGCATTTGAAATGCAAAAAAATTGTTTTTGCGTAAGTAAGTGGATTACAATCCCGTGGATGATTTTATTAATTTTTTTAAAACTCTGTTTGTGGGAGGGGGAAGTTGACAAAATGAATTTGACAAATAATTTGCCTTCTTAGGTACATATATATGGGGGTTAGGAAATAGGGTGTGTACAATTTTATATCTTTAAATACAATGATATTACTGTTGTGAAAAATAGATGCTATATTCTCATTTTACGAATTAAGAAAATCAATGACGTTAACACAACGTAAGTACATTTTCAAAAGTATATCCATGAATATCAAAACCCATTCATTTTACAAAGAATTACCAGTTTTGGACCGGGGCCCTATAGTAGTTTTTCTTTCTAATATGAGCTATTTAAATATAATGTCCGTATGAGTTCCTATACTATTCATCTGAATGCGATAAACTTTCAGTGAGTTGTTGTGTGCAGGCCCGCATTAGGTTTCTAAAGAAGTGCAAATATTTTACAATATTCCGCTTTGGGCCGGGGGCCTTAAATTCTTTTTTTTTCTTATATGAGCTATGTAAATATAACGTCAAGCAGAGCTATTGCATAAGTGGGTGGAATTACTGTGACATTTCATTTTGTATATGTGACTTAATAAATAGGTTTCTGATTTAGTACAAATATTTCACAATATTACTTTTGGGGCCGGGGGCCCAAAATTTGTTTATATGTAATAAATGAGCCATATAAATATAATTTCAAACATAGCTATTGCATGGGGGGATCAATCGCTATATGTTTTGGGACTAAATTTGGAAAATCCATGCTTCCCACACGGACAGCTGCGTGTGGTCTGCTGACACTTCTTAAAACATTCTATTTAATTCGAATACGCACTAGACGGTTAAAAAAAGGTGTTTATTTGAAGAACTTACAAAAAAATTATTAAAACACGGACACTTTATTTCGATGAGTGGCATTGCAACGCATGCCGGGTACTCGCTAGTTATATATATAAAAATGAATGTATGTATGTATGTCTGTTTGTCTCATATGCGCTCCACACCATTCATGCGATTGCAACAAAACTTTGGTGAGTTGTTGGCCACCTACCTGGGCATTTAACTGCGACATTAAAAAACTTTTCAATTATTTCGTTTTCGGCCGTTGGCCCTTCATTCGTTTTTTTTCTTATACGAGCTTTGTAAAAAAATATTTCCGTCTGCGCTCCTACGCCATTCGTCTGAATGCGCTAAATCTTGGGTAAAATGTTACAAGCACGCCCACAAAGGTTTGGAAATAATTATAAACGTTTTAAAATATTCCGTTTTGAGCCAGGGGCCCCGTGTTCGTTTTTTCTTATATGAGCTATATAAATATAGTTTCAAACCGTATGCGCTCCTACACCATTCATGCGATTGCGACAAAACATTAGAGAGTTGTATTCTACAAGCTCGCGCATTTTACAGAGTCATTATAACACTTTTAAAATATTTTGTTTTGGCCGTTGGCCCCAAAATCATTTTTTTTCTTATATGAGCTTTGTAAACTATAGGTTTCGTCTGCGCTCCTACACCATTTATTCGAATACGCTAAAACTTTGACGAGATGTTGCGAGCATGCCCACAAAGGTTTCTAAATTATTACAACCGTTTTAAAATATTCCGTTTTGAGCCAGGGGCCCCATGTTCGTTTTTTCTTATAGGAGCTATATAAATATAATTTCAAACCGTATGCGCTCCTACACGATTCATGTGATTGCAACAAAACATTTTTGAAAGGTTGTCCATAAAGTCGCGCATGTTAATGAGTAATTACAATACTTTTAAAATATTCCGTTTTCAGCTGTTGGCCCCAAATTCTTTTTTTTCTTATATGAGCTTTGTACAAAATAATTTCGATATGCGCTCCTATACCATTCTTCTGAATGCGATAAAACTTTAGTTAGATGTTTTTCCCACGCCCGCAAAGCTTTTCCAATTATTACAACCGTTTAAAATATTCTGTTTTGAGCCAGGGGCCCCATGTTCTATTTTTCCAATATGAGCTATATAAATATAATTTCAAACCGTATGCGCTCCTACACCATTCATGCGATTGCAACAAAACTTTGTTGAAAGGTTGTCCATAAGGTCGCCCATGTTAATAAGTAATTACAATACTTTTAAAATATTCCGTTTTCAGCCGTTGTTCCCAAATTCTTTTTTTTTCTTATATGAGCTTTGCACAAAATAATTTCTGTATGCGCTCCTATATCATTTATCTGAATGCGATAAAACTTTAGTAAAATGTTTTACCCAAGTCCGCAAAGCTTTTCAAATTATTACAACCGTTTAAAATATTCTTTTTTTGAGCCAGGGGCCCTATGTTCTATTTTTCCTATATGAGCTATACAAATACAATTTCAAACAGAGCTAATGTGTGGATGGATAGATTTTTAATAAAATACAAATAGCGACATTAAATTGTGTGTGTCACATAGTAATTAGGTTTCTGAAGTAGTTACAACACTTTTAAAATAATCCGTTTTTGGCCGTTGGCCCCAAAATCGTTATTTTTCTTATATGAGCTTTGTAAAAAATAATATCCGAATGCACTCCTATACCATTTATCTGAATGCGATACAACTTCAGTAATATGTTTCTCTTTTTTTAATTTTGTGATATAATAAGTAGGTTTCTGAAGTAATACAACAATTCTACAATATTCCGTTTGTGGCCGGGGGCCTTAATTCGTTTTCCACCATTTATTATCTATATAATTATCGTATGCATTCCTATACCATTCATCCGATTGCGATAAAAACTTTGGTGAATTGATATGCGCGCTCCCGCAAATGTTTCTAAATTAGAACAACATTTTACAATATTTCGCATGGGCCGATGTCCTTAAATTCGTTTTGTTTTCTTTAACAAACTTTATCAAAATAATTTCAAACGGAGCTATCAACTCAACCGCCCTTGAACAAATGCCAACAGGCATCAATTTGTAGCAAGAGCAGAGAAAACACGTTTTTGCATGTTTAGTGTAGAGAGTATTTTTGTTGTTTTTATTAATAAGCTTGAATTTTGTGACGTATTTTAGAATCGGATATAGCTTTGTAAATGTGTTGTGATTTTGAATAGCAATGATGTAGTAATACATCTATTATATAAGAATGATCTATGCTGACCGTAACTCACAAAGAACCCATACGATTTAAATACGTTCCCATTTTTTAAAACAATCATAGTTTTCTACTATTATTTTAAGGAACTCGAATCAATGGTAATGCGAAAAATATATTGTATATTCGCTTTAATTTTAATAAAATTTTAAGTATTAATAATATAAATTACAAATAAATCTGGAGTAACAACTAAGGAACTATTTTAAACATTTTATATGTGGTTGAAAGTTATGAAAATTAATAAAACAAATTATGATCAAAGAATTACACTGTAATCACATTTATCGGGGAAACCAAAACATCTGTTGATTGTAGTGCATTTTTTAAGTAGTTCCAAATATTGCGTAATAAAAGTAAAATTAATTTGTTCTAAATAATAACGCAAATGACCTCAGAACTCAAATTGTCTATTTATTCAATGCAAAAATTTATCTGATTTAATAACCGCGCCTAATAAAATTGATAATGTATTTCCCCCTTCCTAAAAGTAAAATTAATAAATATAATAGATTGCTTTTTAAATTGCTACAATTTAAAAAATTAAATACAATTTTCGCTTTTTATTTTTAACGTTTAATAAATTTTTACTTTTATTCTTTCCAAAAATATACATTTATGAAATTTATAAATTAGTAAAAAAAACAACAACCTAACCTTTAAATATACTTTTAATACGAAAATGCCGTTTAATGCAATCAGTGCAGCGAAACTACATATCCAAATAGCATCCACTAATGCACTTATCACTCATTTAAATAAGAACAAATCATTTGAAATGCAAAAAAATTGTTTTTGCGTAAGTAAGTGGATTACAATCCCGTGGATGATTTTATTAATTTTTTTAAAACTCTGTTTGTGGGAGGGGGAAGTTGACAAAATGAATTTGACACATAATTTGCCTTCTTAGGTACATATATATGGGGGTTAGGAAATAGGGTGTGTACAATTTTATATCTTTAAATACAATGATATTACTGTTGTGAAAAATAGATGCTATATTCTCATTTTACGAATTAAGAAAATCAATGACGTTAACACAACGTAAGTACATTTTCAAAAGTATATCCATGAATATCAAAACCCATTCATTTTACAAAGAATTACCAGTTTTGGACCGGGGCCCTATAGTAGTTTTTCTTTCTAATATGAGCTATTTAAATATAATGTCCGTATGAGTTCCTATACTATTCATCTGAATGCGATAAACTTTCAGTGAGTTGTTGTGTGCAGGCCCGCATTAGGTTTCTAAAGAAGTGCAAATATTTTACAATATTCCGCTTTGGGCCGGGGGCCTTAAATTCTTTTTTTTTCTTATATGAGCTATGTAAATATAACGTCAAGCAGAGCTATTGCATAAGTGGGTGGAATTACTGTGACATTTCATTTTGTATATGTGACTTAATAAATAGGTTTCTGATTTAGTACAAATATTTCACAATATTACTTTTGGGGCCGGGGGCCCAAAATTTGTTTATATGTAATAAATGAGCCATATAAATATAATTTCAAACATAGCTATTGCATGGGGGAGTTCAATCGCTATAAGTTTGGGACTAAATTTGGAAAATCCATGCTTCCCACACGGACAGCTGCGTGTGGTCTGCTGATACTTCTTAAAACCTTCTAATTAATTCGAATACGCACCAGACGGTTAAAGAAAGGTGTTTATTAGAAGAACTTACAAAAAAATTATTAAAACACAGACACTTTATTTCGATGAATGGCATTGCAACGCATGCCGGGTACTCGCTAGTGTTTCATAAAAACTCCTAATTTTCAGTGTTTATGAAACTATATCCGTAAGTGCATAAATAGCCTATGTTTATTTACTGAAAAACAGTAAATAGCAGCAGCTTATTCGGGTCGTGTTTTGATTCTCGTTTGGGATAAAATCAGTGTTTCTGATTGATATTATATATAGAGATATTATGATATCTGATAGCTGAATGTTTCTGTGACTTTTTTTCCTGTGTTCAACGTGACAGAAAGCTATGGGAAGAGATGGATTGAGATTTGACGGTACAAAACTTACAATCATGTCCCAGTAACACAGACTCTAAACATGGGTAGCTAATGAACACAAACTCTGTACATCGGTAACTAATGAAGACAAACTCTATACATCGGTAACTAATGAAGACAACCTCTATACATCGGTAACTAATAAAAACAAACTCTACACATCGGTAACTAATGAAGACAACCTCTACACATCGGTAACTAATGAAAACAAACTCTGTACATCGGTAACTAATGAAGACAACCTCTACACATCGGTAACTAATGAAAACAAACTCTGTACATCGGTAACTAATGAAGACAACCTCTACACATCGGTAACTAATGAAAACAAACTCTGTACATCGGTAACTAATGAAGACAACCTCTACACATCGGTAACCACTCGTCCAAAGAAACCATCTGACAGATTTTGGAAACATACCCCCGATGACAAAACAACCCTTCATGATCAGTAGGTCACAGTGACGTCAACTTTCCCTTGCGTGACATATGCGGATATCTCAGGAACGGAACATGATAGGGACATCGGGTTTTCACTACAGCTTTCCTTATGCGTGGTTACTCGTTCCCGTTAACAATCAACAATGAAAACAAAATAATTTACCACAGAAAGGTCCCCATTGACCTTTCACAGCTCACGTGTTCTTTGCAAATCGCAAAGACATGCACGCAGCAGTATAACTAATTTCATTTCATATGCTTCCAGCAATGTTAACATATACATGTGTCCATCATTGTATAAATCTAGTCATAACCCATCATTGCATTTGTCAAGCCGTGCCTCCATCCAACTCAATGACATGCCTCAGTCTATCTCAATGACATCCATAAAGTTCTCATGTTATGATCAACGTAAGTAGAGGAAACAACAGAAACAACAGAAACAACAGAACCAAGAGAAACAACAGAAACAACAGAACCAAGAGAAACAACAGAAACAACAGAAACAACAGAACCAAGAGAAACAACAGAAACAACAGAAACAAGAGATGACAGCACAATTATAGCAGTCCAAAAATTGTATAGAGAAACGCCATCGAACAAGTACAGTTTGAGGAATGCAATGAAAGCATGGCGTCACTTCTGATGACACGGCAAGCAAATGACAACACCAGATGACAACACCAGATGAGGGAAGGAAGGGAATTGTGACACATACTTACTACATACTAGATGGTCATTACATACTAGATGGTCATTACACACTAGATGGTCATTAAACACTAGCTGGTCATTACACACTAGTTGGTCATTACACACTAGATGGTCATTACACACTAGATGGTCATTACACACTAGTTGGTCATTACACACTAGATGTTCATTAAATACTAGATGGTCATTACATACTAGATGGTCATTGCATACTAGATGGTCATTACACACTAGATGGTCATTACACACTAGATGGTCATTACATACTAGATGGTCATTGCATACTAGATGGTCATTACACACAAGATGGTCATTACACACTAGATGTTCATTACATACTAGATGGTCATTACACACTAGTTGGTCATTACACACTAGATGGTCATTACACACTAGATGTTCATTACATACTAGACGGTCATTACATACTAGTTGGTCATTACACGCTAGATGGTCATTACACACTAGTTGGTCATTACACACTTGTTGGTCATTACACACTAGATGGTCATTACACACTAGTTGGTCATTACACTCTAGATGTTCATTAAATACTAGATGGTCATTACATACTAGTTGGCTTTACATACTAGATGGTCATTACATACTAGATGTTCATTACATACTAGATGGTCATTACACACTAGATGGTCATTACACACTAGATGGTCATTACATACTAGATGGTCATTTCATACTAGATGGTCATTAAACACTAGATGGTCATTACATACTAGATTGTCATTTCATACTAGATGGTCATTTCATACTAGATGGTCATTACATACTAGATGGTCATTACATACTCAATGGTCATTACATACTAGATGGGCATTACATACTTTTAAGTATTTTGTTGAATATTTTTCTTCATACGATAAAGTAAGTCATGGTCACAATCACAAGCAAGGAGTATGTGGAAAATGGAGTGAGAGGTGGGGGAGGGGGTGATGGGAGGAAATGTATTTGCTGAGTTAAGGGAAGTTAGCAACAAAGATAAAGGAGAAATATTTCAATAGACTCTTAATTTGAACTGATCTACAACTCCCAGCACAGTTAGCCATTCACTAGTACAGTGGAGTTTTTTTTTTTTTTTTTTAACTTAGCATCGAAATAAACAGATGTTTAATATTGTTAGTCATTCAATGGTAGTTAGGAACTTCAAAGTGCCGGTACTTCATCTGTAAGCACAGAGGATAGGAAAATATGTTCATGGTGTGACCTCTTCTTTTAAAACAAAAATTCTGTAGGAACATGAACTTCCATTTTATGAAGCCACGGAAAAATAGAAATTACTTCAGTTTCCAGGCTTTGGTGGAATTATAAAGAGAATAACAAACAGAAGATGTTCTGAAGATGTACATAAGATGTTCTGAAGATGTACAGAAGATGTTCTGAAGATGTACAGAAGATGTTCTGAAGATGTACAGAAGATGTTCTGAAGATGTACAGAAGATGTTCTGAAGATGTACAGAAGATGTTCTGAAGATGTTCTGAAGATGTACAGAAGATGTTCTGAAGATGTACAGAAGATGTTCTGAAGATGTACAGAAGATGTTCTGAAGATGTACAGAAGATGTTCTGAAGATGTACAGAAGATGTTCTGAAGATGTACAGAAGATGTTCTGAAGATGTACAGAAGATCTAGTTCCACATTTTTATACAAATGAAATATGCCATAAATATAATCAATTTTTTCGCTCTCTAGCTTTTGATATAGATCAAAGATTTGTTTCGCAAATATTTCATGTTCAAAGTGAAACTGCTTTAAAAAAATGTTTGAATATTTTTTAAAATCATATTGACATAAAAAAAACTCTGAAGCCTTTTACTTTAATTTTTTTGTTAAAAGTAGAGTCCACAAAATGAAAAGATAAGCACATTTGATACATACCACGTAGTGCAGGTTCTGTTCCAGTAGCTTTATATTTGGGTTGATAGACAAAGAGAAAGGAACATTACGCCGTGTATTGGATATATGTGGTCAAAATGTCTTCATGTGGACCTACTGCTCAATGAAATGTCTAGAATCTTACTAAGTCCTCTAATGTCTAGAACAGGGGTGGCCAGACCTGTAGTAACTGAGAGCCATTTTTAAAATTAAAAAAAATTGTTGAGAGCCGCATTGAAGCACTATGGGTCACGACCCCAGTCGCAATGAAAATTTCCTTTTGTGATTTATTTTTAAAAATTACTTTTTATTCGAATTTAATGATTTAAACATTTCAATTGTTTTAACCCTAACCGTATGTTGAAGAAATATATGCGTTACAGTTACACAATTGAAGAAATATATGCATTACAGTTACACAATTGAAGAAATATATGCGTTACCGTTACACAATTAATAAATATTTAAATATGTAAAATTTATGAATAGAAACACACTGCACATATACTCATAATTATAGAGAACATTAATTGTTATGATTCTGCTGAGAAGCCTTTGAAAGAGCAAGTTTCTTTAAATCTGGTTGGTAGCTAGTAGTTGTGGTGCGACGAAGTTCTGTCAGATGCTGGTTACTAGTGCTCGTTGCTTTGATTTTATGTACTTCATTGTTGAGTACAAATAGTCACAGCAGTAGGTTTCAATTTTTAAAATTTAACTCAATCCCAAATTATTTTCAACCTTTTGTTTCAGTCAAGATTTTTTTTTAAACTTTCATTTATTTTTTATATTATATATTTCAAACGAAAAGTTTTAATTTCATAAATTGTTCGCGAGCCGCAATGTGAACACAGAAGAGCAGCATGCGGCTCGCGAGCCGCGGTTTGGCCACCATTGGTCTAGAAGCTGACCTAGTGCTCTAATGTCTAGAAGCTGACCTAGTGCTCTAATTTCTAGCAGCTGACCGAGTTCTCTAATGTCTAGAAGCTGACACAGTGCTCTAATTTCTAGATGTTGAACCGGTGCTCTAATGTCTAGGAGCAGACCTAGTGCTCTAATGTCTAGAAGCTGACCCAGTGATCTAATCTAGAAGCTGACCTAGTGCTCTAATGTCTAGAATCACACAGCAGAATATTTGCTGAAAAGGATGTAAAGCTACACATTTCTATAAAGGCTCTGCACAAACCAAAAATGCACCTGAACTCAAGCAAAGACCAAGCAGGCCATTTCATAAAAGCTAAATAGCAATAAAGAACAAAAGGCTATGTTTTAAAATAGAATTTGGGTTGTCACTTCAAGACTAATACAATCATGGGTCATATCAGCGCCATACTTTGTACAGCAACAGGAAAGTAGTAAAAAACAAACTGTTTATATTTTGAGGTTCAGTGAAATACTACTTTTGACAGGCGTCAACGTCGCCTATGCATAATGCAGGAGCTGCAAAGTATTTCTCAAGGAAATAATGTAAATCAAATCAAATTATATAGTTAAATTTATTACTCTGATACAAATAATATGTTTAGAGCAGGCCTGCACAACTCAAAATGTAAGGTGGGCAGTAATACTTTATGAAAAACTTGTGCGGGCCAAAAGAAAATAGGACAGGACTTGTGCACGCCAAGCGAATATAGGCCAGGTAGGAAAGCTATTAAGAAAATGATAAAAATAAAGAACATTTCGTTACTTCGCGGGCCGCTAAGTGGGTACTTGCGGGCCGCATGTTGCCAGCGGGCCGTATGTTGTGCAGGCCTGGTTAAGAGTATTGAGATTCTTTCAGTGATATAATTAAATTTATTACTCTGATACAAATAGTAAGTCTAGAGTACTGAGAATAGAGCTTCTCTTGATGATTTAACCATATCTCCTATTACAATATGGTCTTCTAATGTTAAGGTGTGGCTTATGACTTAGCATATAATTTATTATATTTAATTCATTAATTTATTATCATGAATATACTGTTGTCATAGACATCATAAATTTTGTTTTTAAGTTAGAAAACTATTCAATTCAAAAGTCTCTGTTTTACTATTTTACCAGGGCTGCCTATTACTTTTAGAGCAGAATTGGGTCATTAAAAAAAAATGGCTAGGAAAATGAAGGTAATTAACATATAGGTGTGTCAGCACTGCCTGTTATTCATACTGTGTTTCCTGACTTTTCATTTGTATTTTTCATATTTTCAAGTTTCCCGTAGCCGCTCATTTCTGTGCCATAAGAGAGAAACATTTCTTTTATTTTAGTTAGAAAATTTTCCTCCTTTTTTTAAATTATAAAAACAGGTACTCTTTTTAGGGGGAACTCAATATTCATGTTTAAATATTATAAAAACAGGTACTCTTTTTATGGGGAACTCACTATTCATGTTTAAATATTATAAAAACAAGTACTCTTTTTAGGGGGAACTCACTATTCATGTTTAAATATTATAATGTAGACAACTGATTTGGGAAATGTTAAAGTAAGATCTTTAAGAAAAGCCCATCATAGCTATCTCACTTGTTTTGTCCATAAGTAATCAGTGTTTCTTTGGTCATAGAGTTTGACTATCTTCTGTAATAAAAACTACAAATCCCAAGTTTTTTTTTTTTAAATTAGTCCATTTCTTTCTCATTGATGTTATTAAGGTAAATACTAACTAACTTAATCATAGGTTTGACAACGAATTATTATGTCACTAACTTAAAGCTTTATATCTGGTAGCACTTTAAGTCATGTACAACCAACAATGGAGAGAAAATGAACTGACCTCCTCTCGGTTTAATCAGCAATTCACTGGAGGCATTTGGGTCTTCTGTTTCATTGGGTAGAACGGTAGCCTGAACGTCTACAGGTTGATGCCAAGATGATGCCCTAGACCTTCTCCGGCTCCTAGATCTGTGAGACTCCCCCTGGTCTACCTGGAGGTGATTACACCTCTCTTGTTTCTCTGCTACATCTTCCTTATGTGTTTCATCATCCTTGAGATTGTGCAGACAAGGACTTGGGCTTCTGCTCCTAGCTCTTGTAACCTTGAAAAGTTGTCAGCATAATAAACATTATCTGCTAGTTTCAGTCAATCCATTTTTGAAAAAAATATTTTTTTTTTTTTTTAGAAATCTCAATAAAGTGAAAAGCAGGATTACATTAAAACAAACCCAAAATTTTATCTAAAATGTGTAGACTTTTGGATGGGCTACGGCTATTGGTAGTAAAGTAGTAGAGAGCTATTGGTACTCCACTACCAGTAGCTTCTAGGCGGCCATTATTATCATTAGGTGGTTTTATATAGCGTAGTACCCCAGCCTAGGGCTAGGCTCACTGCGCTTCACATAAAAATTCACAATTACAGAAAATTATACATATAAAAACAACAATTGGTGAAAAGCTTGACCTCACCCACCCAAGTACTATCTACCCCTGTCTAGCCATGGACAAAAAAGAAAAGCTGTATACTTGGATGTTGGGCTCAACATAAGGTCTTCGAGGAGCTGGTTGGTATAGGACCTCAGTCTTTTTTGTGTTAATGGTGAGCCCAAAGTTTATGCAAGCATTAGAAAAGTTTGTGACGCAGTGTTGCATATCCACTTCTGATAAAGCGTTTCTTATCTCGGCAGCACACTGTCCCAAAGCGCAACCATCGATGACGAGGTTAACCTCTGTATTGCGAGAGCCAGTGCAACCTATGGAAAATTGACCCAAGAACGTATGGACCAGGAGAGGCATCAGCACTCAAACTAAACTGAAAGTATATCAGGCGGCTGTTCTCCCTACGCTTCTCTATGCATGTGAAACGTGGACGGTGTACCAACGCCATGCAAGAATGCTGAACCAATTTCATACAAAAAGACTCAGAAAAATCTTCAACATTAAATGGCAGGACAAAATCCAGACACAGGGTCACAGACACTGACATGCTCACACAGGTAGGTCTTCCTGGCATCTTTACCATCTTAATAAAAGTGGGACATGTTGTGAGAATGTGAGACGACCGTCTGCCCAAAAGAATTTTCTATGGTGAGCTTGAAGAAGGAAAGCTGTCTGCTGGTGGGCAGAAGAAATGTTTTAAAGACAACCTAAAAGCCTCACAGAAAGCATTTGACATAAACCAAGACACGTGGGAGGAAAAAGCAAAGGATCGAAGATCATGGCGTTCCAATTTACACAGGAGCTCCATGCAACATGATGTTGTCAGAACAGCGGCTGCAGAGCACAAGAGACTAGACAGGAAGACCCGGTCTGACTCTGCTCCAGGAGATGCCCCATTATTCACCTGCACAATAAAATTGGATGACAGAATCTGCCTCATTAGCCATCTGCGCATCCACAGACAGAACTAGCACAAATCTGATAATTAAAGTGGTCATGGTCAACTCCCGACTGACGACAACAGTCATGGACAGCACCCACCAGAAAATCAATAACAATGAGAAAAAAAAAGGGGGGGGGGGGGGGGGGGTTGTCCCATGTTCCTAAACAGATATTGGCAAATGCTTATGTTGTCATCTTTAATCCTAATCACATTATTATACCGTTTCATTTAAATTAAGCCTAAAGTAACAAGATTTTTTTCTAATATGCACACTTTGTATGCAGTAAACTATTATTATCCTAATTATAGACATATTTAGGTCTATATTTTAATTTTTAATAATAATTACACACAAAATTTTTACAGCTGGATTTTATTTTTCAGATGTGTACATATTAAAATGGCAAAAAAGAAGCTGGGTATAATTTTTTCAGACTATGATGATATTCTTCCCCCCAGTATCATACATCTATCAATATTAGCTAAGTTATAATTAAATATAGCAATAAATATGAGCATGAGGAAAGCTACAGCAGACTCAGACAGTGTTAAAACAGTATCAATAGACTAATAGACACTAATGCACACTTTCATATTGACAATTTAAAAGCTAAAATTCTTCAGGATTTATTAGAGCAGAGGTGTTGTCACTAGTAAAAACTAGTAATAAATGAATTGGGCAATACCTTGCCAGCGTGATTGAAAGTGGGTTTTTAAAGTTCCCATTTTATTTGATTGGCTGGCCAACCAAGCCAATACTTATCTAAAAGTAAACCCCCAATAGATACTTTCTTTGCATGAGAGTGATTAAATGATTAAAATAGATTAAATGACTAAAATAGTTAAAATACAGGCAATCCAAAAAATGCACAATTGACAGTCCTGCAAGTGCATTCATGTTTGTGCAGATGGGAGTTAAGAAGCAGTGGGAAAGATATTAGGTTTTCTGAGTTGAGGTTTTATGTTTAGCACTACTACTACCACTACTACTACTACTTCTACTAGGTCTATGCCTTATAATTTATAAAATTGGACTAGGACTGAGCCTAATGACTAATGATAGTTAATCTCAAATTAAATAAGCTCAATATAGGCTAATTAATAATATACATATCCACATCATACTTTTAAATCTAAAAGAATCAGTAATGCCTGGGTGTAGGCCCTGGTCCTATCTATTAAAAAAAAATAATTATCTATCTGTCTTCAGAGCCGACAGAGCAGTCCAGAGTAACCTTCAACGACAACAGAGTACAGGCATGACAACTGACAACAGAGTACACCAGTACAGGCATAACAAACCAAACAAATTTTTGACAAATGGCAAGGGTTTTACAAAACCAAAAGTCAAGTTACGGCTCTGCCTACATTATTAAACAATATTAGTATAATATTTAATATTAGTATAAAATAAATATTATTAATATGATGCCTAGCTATGGGATGGCAGTGCTGAGTGATGACAAGTAAAAAAAAAACAATATTATCAGCCTAATTCCCTATATGAATAATATTTATTATTGTTTTACTTATTTATCAGCAGGCTAACTTAAACTAAAGACCAAAGTATTCGCGCAATCGCAATCTAAGTTTATCGGGAAAACTTACAACGTATTGCTGTTGCATTGTTTATATTTTAAAAAATTGATAACTCTTGTTTCGCTTTTTTTCCACTTTGGTCACGAGACTTGAGTACTTGATACTCAGCTGACAGTATCGATACTTTTTGTTAAAGTTAAAATTGTGTATTTTAACCTTAAATTGAAGTAATTCACACATGATCATCAAACAATGTTATATCGTTTATATAGATAGCTCTTACTTATTTAAGTTTAAGTAAACTTTTGGTACGAAAGTTTAATTGCCAATGGTTCGCCACATCATAACAGTAATAGTACCATTATGAACTTACTCACAAACCATTTCCAGTTATGTCGTTATGTGCTTGAGAGGTGGTCCACCACTTGAATTCCTGACTAAAATTGGCTTTTAAGGGAGGACATTTGGTGCAGTTTTCCCACACACAAAAATTTGAGGCAAACTTAAATTTTTGTTGGATAAATAATAAATAAAAAGAGTTCATTCAGTCAACTAAGTCTAAAAATTTACATTTGAAAATTTGAATTATATTGATAATGATATTGATAAATTAATATTGATAGGCCTGGAATGAAAAAAAAAAGTAATTAATATATTATGTTTATTTTATTGAAAGAACCCAGGTCAATTGCTAATATAAATAATTACATTTAATGAGCAAAGAGCAATTCATTAATGTAGCTGTTCTAACTTTTACTAGGACCTTATTTTTTTTAATTTAATTTTTTTAATTTTCCTGATTGGTCTGCACTAAAAGCAGAACACAACACTGACAGAGGAGCCTCGGTATAAAACAAACAATATTTGTTTATTTTGGACATACATGGGGCACAATGATTTTAAATGTCTGTATGTTGAAATCTAGCTGCACAATAAAATATCAATACAGTGGTGAATTAAAAAACCTTGCTGGAATGCGCCCTCCCCTTTGTTGTTTCCGTATGAGTTATTCACCCTGTTGTTATTGTTTTAGTCTATCTATAACTCACTGAGAGTGCTGAACTATGTATCATGAAATTCGTAATAAGAAAATAAACCACCTCCTTTGCCATGAGTGAAGTGTTAACACATGAAAAATGTTGATCAGGCTTTAAACAATTTATCGGTTCTTCATTGGTCTTGGTCCACACATGAATGAGATCAGCCAATGGAAATAAAATAACTGTAACTATATTATACCATGGTAGAAATAAGACGCGGTCTCTATCTAGATCTTCATGCCATACTGACCACCTCGTTATGGCAATTCTAACCTAACAGGTTGCCATATTTCTGCAAATAGTGCAAGAAAGTACCGCACCTTAGCAGCTGGACTGCGGATACTTCCTGAGACCTGATTCCAAAGACTCTGGCCAGTACCCATCCGGAAGAAAAATCCTATAGCCTGCATTGATAGGACTATGACTATGGGTTGAAAGAACTTTACACTATTCCACAACCTACTGCTGTGATGTCCATTTTTGTTCCTGCCCCGAGAAGCCACAAAGGATAAGACTGGAGGAACCACTTCCAACATTGAAGTGACCTCGTATATTGATCAATCAAGCCAGATCATCAATCATTTTTGATAAGTTAAGTTGTAAACGGTCTGATCATATAAAAAATTAATTACAAAGCATCTACTACTACTATTATGATGAATGTTAGGCATTACGGGAGGCCAATATCCATATTCAATAGAACCTAGATTATAAAGTATATGCAAAGACATTATAAGTTATAAGCTCATTTCGGAATATCGTTAAACTTTTGTAACTTTTATTAAGTGTTGTTCAATGTAAATAAATAATTTCCTTTATGAAATTTGTTATAAGATTTAGATTTCTTTGATTACACATAAGTGAATATGATCATACTTCTACAACTTTGTGTGTGAATTAAATCAAATATAAAACCCATAGACACGAACAGGTGATAACACATACGAGAGTTATCCACCTACATATTATAACTTAAATCATTTCAACACAATGTCCCGGTTTTAAATTTGAAAATGTCCTGGTTTTGAAAAAAATATACGGTCACTTAATTACTTTATATTATTATGACTGATCTGTAAAATGCTCTTCCCCAACCTGGTGTGTAGCTTTCACCGTCGGTCATGAGTTTGTCCTGACTAGGAACATAAAGCCCTGCCAAGAACCTAATTAACGTGGTGATGCGGCACTGGTATGTGAAGTGGTGGTGTGGAGGGGGCACCTTTTTCTTTATATTTACTGGCGGCATATTCTGCCAAATACACAGCTTTTCTTGTGGAAGTGGGGTGGTAATATTCTTGGCCGGCCATAGGCAGCACTACCCAAGCTACGCCACTGTGGTGGGGCACACTGGAAAGTGGGTGAGGCCACATTTTCGCAGCCTACATGCTTGTTGATATAGTTTCTGCGTTCGGCTAGCTACCCACCAGAGTAAAAAAAATATACTGCTAACAAACTTCGAATTTATGCCATCCGTCATCAGAGAAAAAGAGACCATGTCAAGGGGATTTGAAGCAGATACGAGTATGACGCAAGCGTCAGAGATTATGACGCAATCGTCAGAGATTATGACGCAATCGTCAGAGATTATGACGCAGATATAAGAAAGTACAACGTAAGAATTCTGGGCGTCAGTGAGGCAAGATGAACGCAAATGGGAAAACTAAAAGTGACAAGACAACAGGAGAGACACTTATATATTCACGCCATGAAGATGAGGCCTAGTAAAACAGCACGCAACCTTACAGAGAGGAGAAAACTGCATGTTTACCAGGAATGCATGGACGGTACTATCTTAACAGCGGGGTGTGCACCATTATGCAAGCCACGAGGATAAACATTTTGCACCTAAAAATACATTGTGTTTTCAGTGGCTGGTCGTTAAACGTCCCCAACATGTTCCTTTCTCTCATCTGGCTCTGCCAAGTCATAAGAATAGTCTTCTTTAGGGCAGCTGGCGGAGAATGCACGAACTACTGGACGGCTGCAATGAGCTGTACTTAATTTCATTGTTTTGCTTTCTCGTGGGGTTAAAACTTTAAGGCAGTGAGATTAAGTGAGGGAGTAATGATAAATTTTGTTGAAAGAGACAAGCCAGCAAAAAAAGCTACAGAATATCAGTCGTTGACTTTCACAAACAGAAAGTGAAGCAGAGACAGCGCTTTCATATTGTTACTCTTTAACCCTTACTGAGATTGAGAGGAGACGCCACACCATGAGACGCTACACCATGGTCTTGGATGATAACAGGATGAGTAAGAAGGATTTCAGATATCAATAGATTGTCTTATGCTCTAATTTAAAATTAGATAAGTTTTGTGAAACATGCATTCCATTTGTATTATTTAGTGGAACTTTGTTCAAAATAACAAGATAACTATGCGTTTCATTAAAATGTCTTTGACTCTTGCACTGAACCACTTCCACATTGCACAATGTGTCACCACATGTTGGACAAGACTAAGACATCGGCCAGGTAGTAGGCTTATACACACCAGGTAGTAGGCTTATTGTTCAAGCTCAGATTAAGAATGGCGAAAATAAGTAGAGGTTTTTGGACTTTAAAAACTGATTAAGTCAACTAAAACTTGTGTTTTTGTTTTGGTAGAGTGCAAAGTTAAAAATATATTAAACTGCACTTAAGGCTAAGGGTAGTGTTGAGGCACTCTTTGATACCATGGACCCTACCGGGTTGAGAAGGACCTGCCTTGGGGCACCCGGAGTAGCTGTTACATGGTTAGAAAAAAATCCGTTTGAATGGAACAATTTCAATTTACAAAGTCAAAGATACCATGGATGCTAGTAATTTGTAATAATGTGCTACCAACTAAATAAATATGTCTAGCCTGAATTTTATAAATAGATTTACTTCAAGTAAGTTAAAGCCAATATATTGCCTAGCCTGGGCGCTAATAATGATTAGTGGAGTAGTGGTGTCAGATAATCATGCCTCAGTATTGAATGTCATACTATTAAAATTAAAACAAGTGGTCCTTAGTGGTGGATATTATTGCTTTATTTGGTATCTACACAAAAAAATGTATTAAATTAATTCTTATTTATTGTTTTTACATTTACATCACTGACAAGTCCCGTTATGAGATCTCCCTGATAAAATAGCAAATAAAAATAAACTGCATACTAGCAACGTGAATGTTTTTTTTTTTTTAATTTTCATTTATTTTCAAACAATTTCCTGTAAAACCATAAATGAATATAAAAAAAACTTCCTCAAAATTATTAAAAATATTTAAGCAAAATTACACATATATTTTAAAAAATGTATCATCAATTATCATAACACAGTAATTAAACATATATTAAATCACAATAATCTCAATAATGTGCATGAATTCTTTTATTCATTACACCTTTGGTCACACTGTGCTAACGTTACTAGTTTGTAAAAAAAAAAAGGGAAGGCATAATTCACTGTATGACTCAAGTTCAATAAGGCTCTTGATGACTTTTTGTCTGGATTAACTTCTACCGTACTAAATATATTTTTAAGTTACCGGTACTCAATACTGATGTTGTGTCGTGTAACTTAAGTGACACTATGGCAAATCATGCATCATTATTGACAAATTTGTTGTAGCCTACGTTATAAGAGGTAGAAGTATACAAAAAAATGCTTAATAATGTGTGATCTATTTATTTTCTTCTATTTATTAAAAAAATGACCATCATTTATATGTTTGGTTTATCTTACAAAAAAATGAACAGATTTCACATTCACAACCAATAACCAAGATTGACAAAATAACATTGGCAATAAAAATTAAGAAATTAACTCAAACACTCATTGATACACTGCAGCTTAAGAAACAAAAAAATCAAAGAGAAATTCAGACACTGGCAGATACAGGTACATGTATTTGAAAAAAATTGTGCAGCTATTTCAACAACAACAAAAAATGTACATAGATAATTTACTGCTTAACAATGACTGCAAGAAAATACAAATTCTCTTGCATGTGACCAAAGCATGGCTGGTTATATATGTGAAACGGTCAATTGAAAAAAACACTACATCATATTTGTATTAGCAGAACTAGGACAAATTTGAGATCACATTGCACTTTCTGTACAGTGTTTTTTTTTCTTTCTGCCCTTCATTATGTTTAACTTCACTGCTTCTTTTACTTTTACTGGTATTTAAAATTAATTTTTTAAAACATATTTTAGAAAAACAGCCAGCTTTAAACATTAATCATCATAAAGAAAGGGGCAGCTCTCACAGGGCCTGGTTCTGGCATGCATTGAAATAAATGTTGAACAGAGGAATTTGTATAAAATAAAACATTGTAATTGTAATTTTAAAATACAAGAAAGTATTTGTATTAAATAAATGATACTAACTTAACTTTCTGTTTACAATAACTGGTACTACTGATAATTTAAAATGATTCTCATAATGGGTACAGGTAATTAAAAATAATGATTTTCTTTAAAATTAATATAAGAGTATCAATTATAATTGAAATAAATGGAAATTTCTTGCTTTTATTTTTTAATTCATCTTACACATTTTTTCCAGTCTTAAAAATTCTTGTTTGAGTTTTTTGTTGTTCCTTAAGATTGGTGTGTATCAAGACTTTCATAGAATAATTGTGCGTTATGAATAACTGGTGAGTTCCTGATTATGAGTTGTAATTTTGAACGACAAGAAAATAATTGTCCTTTAACATTATAAATTTGTATTTGTAAATTTAATGCCTCTGATAATGCCCACATGTTTACCTCCAGAAATTTCTGAGCATTGAAGTCACACAAGCAAAAAAGGACATTCTATATAGAGAGCTGGAGTTAGATATAAAACATGGTGAATTTTATTTAAGCAGTTGCAACAATTAGCTGCATCTCAATATAAGTACGGTAGTGAAAAATAAAAATTCAAGAAATTGATACATTTGATGCTGGCATACAATTTTTCATCTGAGGTTCACTTGATTAAAAAAAAAAGGATTACTAAATTATGTACACTTACAAGATTTTAAAAAAGCAGCCAAGCTGCCATTAATCATGAAACTTCCATCACTCTTATTGGTAACAACTAAACAAGTTTAAATACGTTGGCATTGCTTTTCAGGTAAGCCAAATATACCTTAAATAATTAAAAGTATACTGTACATAATAAGAAATATTTTACAAAACTGAAGTAAGTTCTCAGTGCCGCCACCCAACTTCATGTCCATCTATCATTTGAGGCTCTAAAAATCCTCTAAAACTGGCACCATCTGCTGACCATCTCAGGCCATAACCCTGGTCTTGCCTGGCCTCAATGATAAAGACATCATGAGGCAGCCAGTGTATATTGATCCACACAGCATTGTCCAATATTTTATCCAGCAGTCCTAGAGCATGCTTGTTTTTATCTGCTTCAGTCCCAGTGCAGTTACCCCACCATGACTCTGACTCATCCCTGTGAAAATGTTTTGCTAGCGCCCTTGCTCCAACCCACAGCTCACTGTTAGGATTATGTTTGGTTGTAAATGAAGCCATCAGTGCTTTACGTGAAGGTGGTAACATTTCTTTTGTTCCAACAGTCTTCCTTATTCCTAAGAGATCCAGAATTCCCCTCAGGCCTAAAATTACAAGGATATCACGGATTCTAAATTTTATTTCCTCTTCAGTCCAAATGGACCACAGTGACTGCAAACCATCTAATAAAGGTGCAATACTTTTTATAGTAGCAGCCCTTATTTCTGCATAGCTTTTCTCATCAAGTAGGTCAAACCTAAAAAAAAAATGTTTGCTCTGATGAAAACAAACCAAGACTTTACCAAATGCATTGTCTTCATATGCCCTAATACTAGTACTTAGTGTTACAGAAGGCCAGTGAGTGGTATATAAGTAACTAAGGTTGTACCGGTATTGTCAACCAACAATTTTTCAGCTCTGTTCAAGTATTAAAAAAAATTGAGATTGAAAATGGAAAACTGACATCAAAGTAAAGATAGAGCAAAGTGAGGATCAACAGCAAGTCCAACATCTTTAAAATTCTTGAGTGTTCTCTACTAACTACTATTGATCAAAATTCTGGAAGGTCAGTGTTGACCATTTTTTTTCAAAACCAGGACCCTTGAAAATCTTCACATTTTAAACTAGGACGATTAAAATCTTTTTGAGGTATGGGGGTCTAAAAATAATAAATTATTTGTGATTAGATGACAAGCTCCTCTGTCGGTGAAGCGAACTTTGAAGAAAAAGATATTATGAAGCCAATTTGGAATAATTATGCATCTTTTTTGTTATGCAGTGATATCTGATGCACTCAATTTTTTTTATAAATTAAAAAAATATATACATTTTATAAATTGTGTAGTCTTAAACTGTACTGGTTTCAGCCCACAACAAACCAGGACAAAGTTTCCAAAACCAATACTGTCCTAGTAAAAAAATGGTCAACTTATCAGCAGCGAAGCTGGAAGTCAAATGCCTATAAAAAATCCATATGATCCTCTTGCCACAGATAATCTCCAATTAAGAACTGCAACACTTATGGAAAGTGAAAACTATTGCAAAAACATACTGTTTAGATCTTGTCAAAACAGTACTGGTACTCATACTCATATGGAATGTCCAGAGAATACAGTATGTGTAACATCATAGGAAATAACTACCCAGTATTGATATTTTTTTGTGTGTGGCTTATTTGTAACATCATATTCATAGGGGCATTCAAGCAGCTCTCCATTACATACATTCAATTTTAATAAATTAGGGCAGTCATGATGAAACTTTTACTTTTAGATAACAAGTGCAAAAATTCTACCCAAAACCCACTTATTTATTGGAAAGTGACAAAACTGCACTAAAACCTGAATACTGAAGTCCTTATTTAGAAAAAAACCAAGATATGCTCATGTGCCAACAGAGAGGTCTCTACATGCCCGCTGCGGCATGCATGTCATATGTATTGCCACCACTGTCTGAGGGTAATTGAGGTTAAGTCTGCTCAGACCCATTATTTTGGCCTGCTGCTGCACTGCTATACATTTTATCAATACCCCTTCCCAGTTGCAGCCACACACAAAATATATAATCCAATTATCCTCATGCTATATAATAAGGCTGCACCTATTGGTACCCGGGTACCAGAATTGAGAGGTTGGGATTAAAAAAGATTTAAAATGAGGTATCAAATGAAAGATAATTGAAAGTACTATACGTTTGTAATCTTAATTCTTCAGTTTTATTAAAATAAACTACTACAAATGACATCCGAATAGCATTGAGTCTAATGGTACCCGGGTGCGAATGGCGGCGCTGCGTGTCTGCTCAGACCCATTATTTTGGCCTGCTGCTGCACTGCTATACATTTGATCAATACCTCTTCCCAGTTGCAGCCACACACAAAACAACGAATGTGCCTTCAGTTTCATCTCAGATTAGATAGAGTTTCCGAAATAAGATTGTTTCAGATACATTCATTTTTTTATCTTTTCTTTTGCAAGTTTCTCTTACTCTGTGTTTCTTATTTCCTCCTCTAACTAATATGACAAACCTTGGCAAGTCAAGAACAGGACAATGTTTTTCTTCCAGCCACATGTTCAACATGTTTGCAATTTCACGATAGATGGGATATGTTGGGTAGCCAACAATTGAAGCTCTGGGGCCTTTTTCAAGTGGTTCCTCTTCTTTCAGTAGTATATGCAGATCTTTTTCTGTTAAAAATGGATCTCTTCTAACAAGTTCCTCCTCCAACACCTGACAATGAAAAATTTTTCTTTAAAATTTAAAAAGTATAAAATCAAATTTTAAAAATGTGTGAGATAGTAATAGAAAGGGCAAATAAAACCACATACTAAACAGTCACTAGCCTCGTTCACCACCAAACAGAAGCACAAAATAGGCATACATTGGTTACAGAATCTATTGCTACAGAAATATTATTATTGAATAAAAAAAGAAAAATAATAAAATTACTGATTTTTTATCCAATTAACTTTAATAATACCTGTTTTACATACTGATCCATCTTGAAGCCTGATTCTGACTGCATAACTGTGAAGATCAGTGTAGTACTTTTTTTAAAGCTGGATTAGTAGACCTATTTAAAAGTATTTAGTTCGTTACTGACAATGATTTATAATAATAGACTTAATTGTCTTAATTTTTACACAATTTTGTGACTCTATTGTTAGTATTGACTGTACCGGTACTTTATTGATAGTAGAGTGTAGTGTCTAGGAAACTATAATATTAATTTACTACTAAAAAAGCTATAATTCATTATGATTAATTTTGCCTAGGCCCAAGCCATACTTTCTACTAAGCCTACTACCTAGGCCTAAAACTATAGTCACTATAGAGTAGAGACAGAGTAGCATTAACTAAGTTAGTGTTCTAACCTAAGAGAAGGCTCAAAATTAAACTTAAGGACTTAAGTCTAAGTCAACCTATTTTCATAAATATACAACTACCACAGGTAATTTACTAAGTCAAAAGTTATTCTCAGTCACAGTCAGTTACTTTTCAATTTTGTAACCTTACTTTAACTTTTTTAAATTTTAATTGTCAATGTTTTGGGTTTAGTTAATTTTTATGGCATGGACTGATCAACTCACCACTACCACAATGGAAGGCTTTACTATGACATAGTATGCACAACTAACTAATTCTAAGTGACTTATTCAAGTTCAACTTCAAGTGTCCTACCTGACCTAAGACTGCAACTACAACGGTTATATTAAAAATAATATTTAAAATAATATCATTTTCATTTTGTAATATTTTTATTTATTAATTTTGTGGAAAGCCAATAGAAATAAATGAATTAATAGGCCTAGTTATATAGTAAGTGAAACTGAAGGTATTAAAATTTGTGCAGCGGTTATCACAAATTTTATATCTGTAGTATGGGAAAAGACATGACTATGACGAAATGGCTTTGCAATTATTTACATATGTGAAATCAGAACGTTCGTGATAACAGTTTAACCAAGGGAAATAATCAATAAGTAAGTTAACAAGATTGTTTATGCGTGGCGACAGCAATTTCCTGTTCCACCCCAAAAGGGTTTCCTTCCAGGCTTATGTATGCCAAATTGAAAAACTTAAAAAAAAAAAAAAACAATAATAAAATCTTGTAAATTGAATAATTAAAAAATATGCGAGTTATTATATTTTTATTTTTAAATAATATATTTGGTGTACCATAAGCTATTTAAATCACACTAACTGCAATTTTTACTGAATATACATTTATCCATATTTTAAATATTGTAAATGAATAAATATACTTATTTGTGAGTAGTAAATAATCATAAGTAATGAAATCGTCGGTATTTTATTTTTTTTGGTGCATATTTTTTTTATTACTTATTAAAGTATAAATAATTTAGTAATGATTGCATTTTGTTGTTCAATAAAATAATATTTATTTTTCTTTCGGTATATTACTTACATAAGTCCTAAGGCTAAGGCAATCACTGCTTAATATATTAAATTTTAGCACAAAAATAATTTTACCTTATTATCATTGTCATTGTATTTAAATTTGTTATGTTTTATTTACATATATTAATGCATCATCAAGCATCTGGTTTAAAGGTTCAACAAGTGATACATCTAAAATTTTACAAATTCTGGAAAATCTGTCATAAATATAATATGGGCGATACTGAGAAAGTAATGAATACAAGTACAACGTATATGAATATTTGACCACATAATTTTAAATTTCAATCAATTTGTCTGATCATGTGGACTGTAACATTTGTTAAAAGGCAAACAATTTAGATTTAGTCTGAACATTTTAATATAATTTTTATTATTCTATAAGAATATCATGTTTTCAAATTAACTAATGATATAGGTCAATTTCTAATTCAGATACCAATGTCTTTGGATCGAAGTCGACCATGTTGTGAGCTTTATCAACAACTTCACCTAGCCTAGTTGTAATTGAGATGTTAGTGGCAGCTCGTTATCCCCGTGCTGAATATGTTAGTGCGAACCAAAGTTTATTTTGAATTTACACCAATTAATTTTTTAAGGTAAATAAATATTCTTTGATAAATAAATTATTTCATCCCTAAGCAATTCTTGGCTACTGAGACGTCTGTAATTCATTTATTGAATTGTAAAGCCAGTTGTTGAGCGTAGGGCGGCGTAGGCTCCGAGTCGACCAAGTGAAGTGAAGTCCAAGATAAACATTTCCAGTGGCAATACAATACTTATGCTATAGTATAGTTATATTATATTATTTATATGGCGTGATAATCTATTTTATGTCTACTGGCAATTAGTTAGCATGAGCTGATTAGCCATAAGCTATACTCATTTTTCATACATTATACATACAATGACAATGGCCATGATGGCCCAGTATGGCTGGGGCTATTCAGACCCGCCGGGTCCCCTTGCCTTTTTTTTATTTTAGAAATCAAATAAATGGCTATTTCGATGTCATTTGTTGTAGTTTATTTAATTTTAGTTCAACTGAAGAAGTAAGTTTACAAACATATATAGATAGTCCATTCAATATTCTTTCATTTGAAACAAAATTTCAATACTTAAAAACCCAACAACAGTAATCAATAATATTTTTTCAGCTATTGGAGAAATAGGCCCTGACGTCATTTTTGTGTTTTGTCCCTGGTTCCGATAGGGTCAAAACACAGGTTAGGGATAAGTTTAGGGTTCAGGTTAGGTTTAGGGATAGAATTAGGGTTCAGGTTAGGTTTAGGGATACATTTAGGACATATGTTCGCGGGTCATGGCAACCACAGTACTAGTACTATTTTAGGTACTCCAATATCGCGCTGAGCGGGCAAAAAAAACGCTGGCTTCGCGCGGTATATTTTTGTGACGAGCCGTGAACGGCGGGTTTCGGTATATGTCGGGCTTTGTTGTTCCTATGCGTCATTTTCTAAAAATAAATAAGTTTCAGTCTTAAACTCTATTCGCTGAAGAATTCCGGTCACGATGATATAAATGCTGTGTCATTCTGACCGGTCTCAAACAGTTGGAGCACATACTGTGGGTAAGTTAAAACTTGTGTTGGTTTTTTTGTTTAGCATATGGGCGAAATAAAAACTCTAATGGGAGATAGCTTGATCCCTTTAACATTGAAAGGATTTATAGTTAACATTACTGGCTGTTACTAGAATTTATAATACCGTACGGAAGAAAAAAAATCCACATGTTATGGAAAAACGGCGGCCATCTTTTTTTACATAATTTTTTTGACCGGAGGGAGGTGAAATTATTTGAAAATAAGACGCTTTAAATAAAACATTTCTAAATCATTAAAACATCGTATTAAACAAATGTTTTTGATTCTAATATGACTAAACAATATAAATGTATGCACATAAATAATAATTTGTTTTAAATTAATTGTTTGTATAATTATTCTTTATAAAATAAGAAATTGATTAATTTGCAAATAAGAATTCCTCTTCTTCAACAACAATAACAATGATTACAATGTATTAATAAGCTGTTTTTATTAGATAAACTAGACTACTAGTACTAGTTATAAGGGTGTATTGATAGATCTATATTCATACTAGAGTTAAATTAATGAAATAAAAAAATTTAATACTAGGGAATTTATTGTATTTGCGTGATTTAAATTTAATTGCAAACAACCTTTTTTTTCAGTCTAGCCCTAGTTATTACTACTCTATTATTATTAGATAAACTAAGACTACTAGTTATAAGGGTGTATAAATAGACCTACATTCATACTATAATTAAATTAAATATATTTTAACAGTGGGGACAATCCTTTAATTTATTTTGTCTACTTAGGGTGATTTTTGTTTAAAAACCAATTTATAATTGCAATGTCATTCGCTTATACTTAAGAATTTTCCTTTGTTTTTTCAATAGATTGCACACATGGGGAAATGCATTGCAACCTGGAGGAGACCAATAAGATAAACAACCCAATTTGATGTTGACAATGAAGTTGTTTTAATCTACCAATCGATGAGAATGAAGTGTTGCTGCTAGAGCTCCGGAGCACGAACCACGTCCACGATTTTTCAAGACAGCTGTTGCTCTGTCTTTAGGATATGTTAAGACCACAGTTAAATTGTTTTGTAAGTTGGTATTATTTGACATAGAACAGAACATGAAGAAATAACATTGTCAAATTTAGTTTCTGATGTTCTAATGGGAGATTTTCATTTGGTTAATTTGTGTTTTGATTGAAATTGATTTCAATTTTCATTTCACTAATTTTAAATTTTTTGTATACTTTCAGTTCAGGTGGACAACAATGTCACATTTAATTTCTGATGTTCTTATCAATGTTCCCTCTAAGGTTTGCTGGTTCGTGTGCAAAATCATTAAGCTGTGTGCAAAGTTTTACTTTGCAGAGTGCAGCGTATCTGTTTGAATTTATTTTTATAAAAATTGGCTGCGCGGATGCTCAAAACTGCTGCGCGGCATCTGTGAGGTAAGCCACGCAACTTAAAGGGAACATTGGTTCTTATGAGAGATTCTCATTTTGTTTAATTGTGTGTTTTGATGAAATTCATTTGAATTTTCAGCTCACTCATTTAAAAGTTTAATTTTTAACATTTTGCATATTTTCAGGTGGACAAGGATACAATCTGTTGCTGTGGACTAGGACACTATCTGTTGCTGTGGACCGTGGATTGCAATGTTGCATTGGATGTTTTATTATATTTAGATTGTCACTGTCTATTTGTACTGAAGATATTATTGAAATAGCATTGTTAGTTTACAAGTTATGCTTAAAGACGCACATCAATGTCGAAAGATTACATGACATTTTTTAATTTTGTATAGCATGGTTTTAATTGCTTTATTTGAATATTCTGTTACATTTGGATTGTCACAAACTATTATTAATGAAAATTTGATTGCAGTAGCTTTATTAGTTTAAAAGTTATGTATTTAAATGTAAAAATGTCTCGGCCGTGGTTTCTTTTCATGACATATTTATTCTGAAATTGCATGAATTTTTCTGACCTGTATTTTATTTATTTTAAATGTGCCTTACTTTAAGATGGACATTATCTGTTTGTATTGAAAATTTTATAGCAGTAGCTTTATTAGTTTAAAAGTTATTTATTTAAATGTAAAAATGTCTCGGCCGTGGTTTCTTTTCATGAAATATTTTTTCTAAAATTGCATAAATTTTTCTGATCTGTATTTTATTTATTTTAAATATGCCTTACTTTAAAATGGACATCATCCGTTTGTATTGAAAATTTTATAGCAGTAGCTTTATTAGTTTAAGAGTTATGTATTTAAATGTAATAATGTCTTGGCCGTGGTTGCTTTTCATGAAATATTTTTTCTAAATTTGCATAAATTTTCCTGATCTGTATTTTATTTATTTTAAATGTGCCTTAGTTTTAGATGGACATTATCTGTTTGTATTGAACATTATATAGCAGTAGCTTTATTGGTTTATAAATTGTCATTTTAAAAAAAAAATTTTTTTCCGCCAATTGTCGTTATCCACGACATATGCTCATAAAGTCATATTTAATAAAATATAATAAGTTAATTCACAATTCATGTGTTTTATTTTGTTAAACATTGTGTTTTAAATGTCTCCTCCAAATTTGATAGCTCTAACTTTAATAGCCAAAAAGATACAAGCAAAATAGTACCAACAGAGTAATAATGCGATCACAGCTTTAAAAATTAAATACAAAGCCAAATAATGGGGAAAAATAAATCACTAAAAAATTCATAACTTTTCTCCTATAAGTCATAGAAAGATTATCTTGGTGTCATTGGAAAGCTTAATGCCAGCTCTTTCCAATGATATGCTCTTTGTCTATATCAGATGTATTTGAAAATTTGAGTTGGAGTACCTAACTATTTCTCCAAATTTACCATATTTTTTAATAATGCTGGGGCTATTCGGACCCGGGTACCTTTAAACTAAAAGTAAATGGCTATTCGTATGTCATTTGTTATAGTTTATTTTAGTTGAAACTTAAACTGAAGAAGTTAGTTTCCATTATCCATTCATATAGTTCACTCAGTTATCTTTCATTTGATCCCAACAATATTTAAATATTTTTTTAATAAACCCATTGTCTCACTCTTTTCTGGGTCCAAATAGCCACTTTGATGGCTATACTGTATTAATTACTGTATTGTATAAGAATAACATAAAATAGACTTATTTGCAATTGAAGGGCCGAGTAGAAAGTATTTCAGTGTATTTTTGCAGTTAAGAGAAAGAGTTTAAAATTTTTTAATTCATATTGAAATACCCTGTACCTTAAAATACTGCTTGAGGTATTTCTAAGTCTAAATCATACACTTATGTACCCGGTTTATTTTTCATGAAAATGAATAATACTTAATAATGATCAAGAATGTTTCAGGGGAAATAATCAAATATAATGCCAGTCTTTCATATTTTTTAAAAATAGTATATAAATTGTAACTAAATATTTACGTAATTTAGGGCTTTGACTTTGAAATGCATACCAAACTGTAATAATTTGACGTAGGCCTGTTGATAATTTATTATGATGATTAAATCACAATTATTTTAGAACCATTTGTGTGACAAAAAGTAAACAATTACTTAGTATTCGCTTAGGCTTATTATAGACCTATAGTCCTATAGCCAGAATCAGATGAAGAAATAGCTTTAAATAAAAGGGAATATTAATCCCTTCTTTGCTGTTGGATACATTACAGAATTACAGTTCATTACACATCTGTACTAGGGGGTAATTGACTGCAGTGATTCTCAAATTGTTCCTATGCCTATACTAATAGTGTTGTGTATTTGCTAGGTGTAGGCTGTAATTTATTTATTTATAGGACCATTGGCATAATCATGACAATTTATATGGCTGATGGTGAATGAAATGCACATTATTTATTCAAAGGAAAATAATCTGAAAGCAATTGCATTTAATGATTTTAAAAAAAGAAAATGTATTCCAAGTTTTTTGTGTGCTATAAATCGTTGAAATTGTGTTTTACTTCAACAAATTCTGCAAGTCTTTGGCTTTTTCTAATTTCAATACTATTGAAAATAGTATTGATGATTCTGTCAACAGGGCCAGAGTAATTCTTACATTTTATCTTTATGGTTATATATTCCATTATTATGTTTGATAATAATAGAAATAATAATCCTACAGATATACCCAATTTAACACCCACTAAATACTTATTCACATGTTCATCAAAAATTGCATATAAATATAAGGAAACCAAAGGTTATGCCTAATCAATAGTTCATGAACTTTGGAAAAGCAATAGGCTAATCTGGCACTGCTTTTAAGTCCTAAACATTTGATCCCTAGTCTGGAGAAATAAGCGTAAGGTTTGGAGAAATAAGCCTATGGCCTATTATTGCAAAAAAGGGATCACTTCTTGATAACATGTTAAATTGACCTGGGTCACAGCATAATTTTCCCAGTGTGCCATGGAATGTATGCTCATACTGTATTTCTGACATCAAAGGCTGAAATCGTCCTATTGACTATTGACTTCACTTTCATTGTCGACTCAATGAAACAATTAAAAAGATTGGGGCAATCCTATTTTGTAAGGTTTTAACTTTCTAAAATCTGGTGCAAACTAATTCACAATATGATGTTTGAATACTGGTGCTTTACATTTTTAACATCTTCATCAACAGGTTGACATATTCAAAATGTGGAACAGCTCTTCTGATGCTGTTGTTAGGTGACAGTGAGCTCAGTTGGGAGACATAGAACTGCTGGTAGAATTGATTTGCCTCTTCTGGAAAAAAACACACATTTTATATTCAGTACTTCTGACCTCACTTATCAAACCTCTATCTTTGTGAGCTATGTCTGTGGATCAGCAAGCTCCAATCAAGGGTGATCAATCCAATATTTGCAATCACAATGCTTCACAAGCCAGTGTGCAGAATGTATGTACGGTGGATGCAGCTGAAGCTGGAAAAGGCTTTGGGAGTGGCTTTAAGTTGTTTTCCTACACAAGACAGTTTGGATCATGGCTAACAAGCATTACAGATGGGGAGAAAATTGATGTTTCTAAGAAAGATCTGAATGCTATTGCTCCTGTTTCTTTTTAAAAACTTACATTTTGAGAATTTAACCCAATATTTATATATATTTTGTTACTAACATTTGTTGTCTAGGAAGGACAACAAAAGCAGGCAGACGAGTTTAAAAATTATTTGTTTACTATTCATGGATAAAAGTGCATTCATTTTAGAACAGATGCTTATAATTACAAAGAGATGTACCACACTAAATATAAATGTCTAATAAGAAAAATAATTAGATCTCAAATTAAATTTAAATTCAAGTTATTCAAAAAAAAAAAAAAAAGCTTGCTACCAGATTGATTGGGAAATAGATGGCACTAGGCACATTTGATAGACTCAGTTTAAAAGGCTCATGTCTGGTTTTCTTTAAATCAGTTTGACAGCATAGGTTTAAATTCATATACAAATACAGGTTATCTGAGAGATTAAACAACCCAAAATAAAAATCCATGAAAACTTGCAAAAGTAATTATTATGTTGTATTTATATTGTGTGCTCACTATTTTTGTGTAATTGAAAAGTCCTAAATTTCATTTATTATTCTGTGGCTCCACACTACACATTAAATACTGATAGCAAGATGATCATGTTGCTTTGTGCATTCTAAAAAACTGATGCTTTTCCCTCCTCTATTACCAAAATGTTACTGATATGTCTTGTTGTCAATGTGTAAGTTTCTTATACCTGGTACCTGAATGTCATGTTTTGTCAATGTGAACGTTTCTTATACCTGGTACCTGAATGTCATGTTTGGTCAATGTACAAGTTTCTTATACCTGGTACCTGAATGTCATGTTTTGTCAATGTGAAAGTTTCTTTGTAAATCTGTAAGATCATGTATTTACTGGTCGCCTGCAATTACACAAAAAAAATATAACAATGTAATGTTTATGAAAACATCTAATTTGACCATTTTATACATTTTGAATTCATTCATCTTAAATACTATGTTTTATCACATACAGACAGATCTGGTCTCCTAATTTCATGAATTGTATTAATTTGCTACTGTATTATTGTGTAAATCTACATGACTAGTTTGGAAGCCCAAAAAAAATTTGTTTTCAGATTAATGATATACCGGTACTAATTTCACTGTCAGCGTCTGGGTGGTGTAAATATGTAAACAAACTGGCAGTGAAATACATGACATGTTTTCTAAAATGTAAAAAGTTTCTGAGGTCTGATTAAATAGAAAAAACCATATCTGCATTTATTTATCACCTCGTCAAATCGTCCCCAGGTTCTCCTCTTACATGGGTTTCTCTATTAATTTATTCTGTACATTCATGACTGTTGTCATGCAAGAAATAAAACGATGCAACATTTTGAGATTGTCTTCATTTATTTAGTTTGTAAATGGAAAATACAGACTGGCATGTAACCTGTTACCGGTACTGAAATTTGTGGACCAAATTATGACCAACTTGACTCTGCCAAACTGATCATCGTATTATTATACATTTATTGACAGAGGTTTGCAATAATATTATTAATATTATGAGGTACCGGTACCAGCATGTGCAATAATAATTAATATATACCACAAATAACATTTTTTTAAAATGGCAAATGGGAAAGGCAGATCAGTTATAAATGTCCTGGATATTAATTAGTCCAGAAGTGTCGAGAAATAACCCAATATGTTGTTCAGTTTAAAATGTCTTTTTGTATAAATTATAAAGCAGTTGTTCAAAATGGATATGGTAGGGTGCTCAACATTATTCTTGGTGAAATTAGGGTAAATTCAGCCAAAAAATATTAAGGTCAAATGTTTATTTTCAGAAATTGTTATAAAAGTGTTAACCTGCAGATTGAAGTTTTCTATCATGCACTGTCAACATTATGTTTGGTGGAAAATGGTTTCAAGGCGCTCCAAGAAAAACATGGACATAATGGTAGTACAAGGGGTGGTGGCGGGGCAAAATTCTGGTACCCATATAAATTGCATTTATCAATGTGCGTATACATATATATATATATAGAGAGAAATTCCTTCCTTGCATTGGTAAAAATATGAATTTTTTATGATACTGTTACCAATGAATATGTACTATAATTTCTATCTATGAATGTAAAACTAAAAAATACATCATGTCTAAAAAAATTGATTTGCAATACAAGCAATACATTTACTTTAGGACCATGCAGATCTATGGTTATAATTCTGATTAAGCTGAAGTATGCAGGTAGAAGTTGAAATAAAGTTAAATATACAGGTATTTCTTAATTGTTTCAGAAGAAAGTAGACAATTTAAAAAAAAAAAAAATTAACCTCTATGAAGTCAAAGACACGTTTTGAAAAATTTCTGAAAGTATTGAAACTTCTGGTCATAAAATGTTATCAATTATCAGTATCAGGTACTGAATATTAAAAGCTTACACTTAGATCCAGGCACGAAAAGCCTTCTTGTGCTGGTATTATTATTATATAATTAACTGGTATTCTGGTATACAAGTTCGATAAACAATCACACTGAAAATAAACATTGTCCATTACTACAGGGCACTGTACTCTTAATAGATGTAGCAGTATAGAAATTTAATGCTGTACAATTGATTAAAATTTACATTTACAATCAGTAGAGTAATATAGATTCAATATTGGGTAGATGACACACACACAACAGTGTTGGTTAATTGTACAGTATTTAAAAGTCAGTTTCGAGTTACTTCAAGTCAAGCCGCAATTTCAACATAATAAGGTTACACAAAAGATAAATACTGGTATTTATTGAAATATATATAACATGGATCATAATGGATGGCGTGTTTATACCTGTGCTTATCTTTGCGTAATCTAGAACAGCATGGTAAATGAGAACATTCAAATTTCCATTAATTCCTATGAATTAAGATCCTGGTACCTGTAAAATGATTGACTGCATTAATCAAGGTCTTCATTCTCTATGTCTGTATCACTGAGCCCCAGATCGCTGAGTTCAAAGTCAATGATCTCTGAAATGAGGTCAAGGAGAATCAGTTAATACTTAAACCTCAATATGAAATATACTATAAGACTAAATTAAAATGAACTAAACAGAAAACATTTGGCATAGAATGCTGAAACATTATAATATTGTAAAAGGATTTTTTAAAACTATTTGGCCTATCCTGTTGGCACAGCTTCCATAAATATTTTGTGCTTTATGATGACTGAGTACTTTTATAGCGCTTGTGTCCATGCTATTTTAGCATGCTCACAGCGCTCTGATGTCCTAAAATCTATTTAAAGAAAAAATCTTTATTTAAATGGTTCTTAAATGACTTTTTATCATTTTCAAGGTCCCTCAAGGATTGAGGCACAAACAGTTCCACAATTTAGGCGCAATAGCTTCAAAAGATTGCACGCCGTATGACTTCTTTCTGTGTCCATACACACTGGGAACTCTCAATAAGGACTGTTGAAGAACGCAGGTTCTGTGTGGATACATTTTTAGACATCTGTTTTTAAAGATATACAGGTGCAGAACCTTACTATAAAGCTATACGCCAGGGACAGAATTTTGTGGTCAATGCGCTCACTCACAGGAAGCCAATGGAGATCTTTAACTTTAAGAACTGGAGTGATGTGGTCAGATTTCTTTATACGTGATACAATATGTGCTGCAGTATTTTTTAACGGGAACCTTCTGGAGTCTCCATGGTAAACCCCATAAACAACTGTTACACCACCATTAATCTGATCTTGATTGGATTAGAGTTAATAATAATTGGCTGTTCTCTTATTAAGTTGAGGACGCAGCTGACCCAGAGTGCGAAGATGACAGAAACAAGCCCTGACCACAGAACTGATATGAGGGATCATAGTAATTTTGCTGTCGGTGTAGAAGCCAAGGTCTCTAACAGTGTTGGACAAGGGGATCTCACCAGCACCAACTTTTATCGATGAAATAGCAAACTTCCGAATATTGGCACCAGAACCACATATAATTGCCTCTGTCTTATCGTCATTTAATTTAAGTCTGTTTGATGCCATCCAAGATTTCACCACAAGACAGCAGCACAGTCCAAAGGTTCAGGATGGAAAATTTTGTACAGTTCCGTCTCATCTGCAAAAAATATGGCTTTACCATACCTAAAAGAGAAATTGTTATAATCACATGTTATCGAGTGCTCAAAAAAATCAGAAGAAAATCTACAAATTCAATACCTTTTGTTTTATAATATGGTTCGATCATTCTCTTAGAGTTAGAGTGAGTATTTCTTTTAAATTTCTTCCTTGATGGCCTTGATGAAGTCTCAAGCCTAGATCTATAGCTGAAATCATCTACTAGCTCTGAGCTTTCCTCATCACTCAAGCTGCTTAGGCTTGACAAATCTGACAGACTCTGATCACCATTGACATCACTTAAGCTTAGTGTCGAGTGTTGTCTTTGTTCTGAAATAAATGGGAGGCCTGTTGTCACTGTTGTATGTGATAAAATATAAATGTGATATACATTTTTAGATTTCAAAATTTTAGTTTCTTAAAACTAATTTTAGAAATATAAAATACATTATTAAAATTTTTTTGATGGACAGGTTAAAGTTAAAGACATTATGAGATATTTTCTTACTCAACTTACTGGAGTGATAAATTGAATGCGCTAAAGGTGCTTCTATTCTCTTCTCAAGACTATCAAGCTTGGAATTTATAGAGTTTATGGCCAATCTGGATAGAAAATATATTTGTAAGCTTAATGAAAGTCAATTGTATTAATAAAAAATCAATATGGAAGGTTGGGGGTATAGAGAAACAAATAACGGTACTTGAAATGAGGTCACTTCAACTTACAATAATCTGTAAAATTTACAAAATTTAATTCATAGACCAAAATTTACTGACTTTTAAATAAGATCTTTTTTTGCACTGACTTTGCTTAGATTTTACCATACATAACCTACTCATTCTAAAGCCCATTCATTCATAAGCCAACCACCCTAGTTTTGGCCAGGAAAACCTGAAAAATACCGTATAACCTTTTCATAAGCTGACTCCATAAAATAATATGCTAGTATACAGTTAAAGCAATCTGGCAATAGACTCCTTTTTTTATTTTAATATAAAAAAAATAATGTGTACAGGTAAATACAAGACTTAAAAACAAATAAAATACAGAGTGATGTATTGTATAAGTATTGTATAAGTATAAGATAGGTACTCTGGCTTAAATCCCCATGTCTTACTATGTTGTTAGCATAGCCTGCTGAACATTTACAAAAACAGATGATTGCTGCCTTGTCTTGCATGCGTGTATATATTCTGCTAAAAAATATTAATTAAAATGTTTGCGTAAGTGCAGATCCCAATATTAAAGTCTGGAAATATCAAAATGAGTGTTGCCCTGACCCATCTAAAAATAGATTTAACTGCTGCTAAGATCTTATAAAATTTGACAATCTGACATTTCATTATTTGATGTAGGTACTTAGACACTCTCTCAGCACAGTCAAATACGGCAGTCGCAAAAATTAGGACAAAACCTGTGACCCAATTTCGCATATAGCTTAATGGAGAATTTTGTTAATTACTTTTTTCATCTTTTTTTCAATAATTTAATCAATGTACCTAGAGAATTTTATAAAAATTTCCTTTGACCCGCTCATACGCCATTTTGTCAGTAGGAGGTGGGCATATTCCCTGAAAGATTATTTTTTAAAGTCGGCTTTAGAATGGGTAAACATGGTAAAATCAAATTTAAAAACAAATAATTGTTGCTTGAAATGAGCTGTGACTGGGACAGAAAATTTCATTATTTGACAAGCAAATTTTGTGACTAAATCCACCTGGCTTCTTCATGCCATCATCATCATCATCATCATCATCAGGTCCCGTAGTCCTTCGACCGTTGGGACACCACAGATGACATGTACACTATTCTTCTCCATTCCTCTCGGTCTTCTGCCCTACGCATAGAATCGCCTAGTTGTAATCCAGTCCATTCTTTGATATTATCTTCCCATCTTTTTCTTTGTCTTCCTCTTCTTCTCCCTCCTCTAGTAGTGCCCTGCAAGATCTCTTTGGCGAGCCCTTGTTTTCTGGTCACGTGGCCATACCACTCAAGTTTGCGCTTTTTAACAGACGTCAGGAGGTCATCGTATTGCTCAATTGCCTGACGTATCCTTTCTTTTATTTGCCCATTGGTGATGTGGTCTCTATAGCAGATGCCAAGAATGCCTCTGTAACATCTCATCTCCATCGCCTTTATTTTCCTTTCAAGTTCTGCTGTTAATGTCCAGGACTCACAGGCATATAAGAAAATGGAGAGGATTAATGAGCGCATCAGCCTGATTTTGGTGCTGGGGGCTATATTTTTGTCATTCCATATTTTCTTGAGCCTCTTTAGTGCTGTCGTGGTCTGCGCAATCCTAGCCATTAATTCGGGCCTGGAGCCTTGTTCCGATACTATTGCTCCGAGGTATTTGAAGCTGCCAACTGTCTCTAATCTTTCCTCTCCGACCTTAATTTCAGTGGTGATGCCACTAGTGCTATTCATCATCATTTTTGTCTTTTCTGCACTGATTTGCATGCCAAAGGAGGATGGCTTTATTAAGAATACATAATACAACATTTATATTATACCGGTATTTGATGTAAGAATTGGTATATATTTTATTTCTTTATTTTAAAAAAAAGATATATAACTACTTAGTGTATGAAATTTCAGTGAATTTTTATCATAATCCATATGCATTGTAAAATTTGTTGCTGAATATTTGAAATATTTTCTTGTTTTTTGCTCATCTTTTCTGTTTTAACATGATATCTTTTTATTTAAAAAATAATTATCAAAAAATGTTCTCCTATATTCTATAAAAATATAGCCATTCATAATTAGTAATAACTACACATTGAAAATTACCTTAATTTCTGCAGTTCAAGACTGCTGGGGTCAGCATTGAGAGACACTTGTGAATACAATGGTGGAAATCTTTGGTGTTGAAAGGAGTTTTGAAGTTTCTGTAATAAAAATTAAGTCCTCTTTTTAAATTCATGAATATGGTATATTGACTTTTTACAATTGATTGCATTCTTGTTGTTGGCATGGTGCCATCTTCATGAGATGATGGAGTAGCTTCTGTATTATTGCACTTTCTTGAGTGGCTTATGAGGCGCAGTTGCTTGAATGGCAATCTTGGCTGATCCTGAATAGGCAATCTCGGCTGATCATGGAATGGCAGTCTTAGCAGATCCTGTATTGGAAGTCTCAGCTGCACTTCTCACAGGAGAACCTCGACTGCTGGTTTACTTTGCCCTTCCGTAATGCACTTTTTTGTTACAAGTACAAGGGCTCCTGCTGGTTGGATGCCTATATTCACATACTTCTGTTCACTAGATGGAATGATGGTCAGTGATACTCTTCCATTCACCATTTTCCAAGTTGGCTTGCCTCATGTTTCATATTTTCAGGACAGCCTTTTAAGTTCAAAGTCAACAATGTAAATTTCTCAATACAGGTTTTTCTAACAAATTTAAAGTTGGGCTGGGAACTTTTATTAATTATTCAGTGGGCATAATTTATTTTAGTAGTCAGTGGGCATCATTCATTTTATTAGTCAGTGGGCATAAATTATTTCATAGTAATCTGTTGATATCCTTTATTTTAATAATCAGTGGGCACCATTTTATTCCAGGGGTCCTCATTCTGGCACACCTGGCCACCATAAGGGTACCTGGCTATTCGCTTCATTTAAAATATGTTATTGTTTTTTAAAGTTGTCTTTTTTAATAGAATTGACATATGTGCAGAGTGCATAGAAATGAGATATGTGCAGAGTGCATAGTAATGATTGTAAAAACTTACTCTGCTAATGTTTTCCTTTCTGTCAAAAGGGTCAGGAGAGTGATGACTTTCGAGATTAAGTCTTTCTAAAAAAAAATAATAATAATGCTAAAAATATCTAATATAAAGTGGGCTGAAGCGTGCTTTAAACAAAAATTTAAGGCATTGCTTTCTAAACTGTGTGTCAAGACACAATAGTGTGTCACCTGCAGGGTGTAACTGTGTCATGTAAAAATGAGTCATACCCGGTACCGGGTACTAAGATTTACACATTATGTGAAGACTTTAAAAAAGCTGGAAATGAATTGAGAAAAGTTATTGAAAAAACCTTTGCAAAAGGGTAAATTGTAATAAAACCAGACCTCTTCAATTAAAATTATTTTGATAATATTTTTGAAGAAATGGGGTCAAAATTTAAAAAGCTAATAATAAAGTTATAACTTTGTTGACTCTGATGAGGTTGAGGCTTGTCGTGCATATTTATTGAGGGTAATGATTATCACATTTTCTTATGAAAATGGATTTTGTGGTCTGATTCAAAACAAACTTTGTACTCAAAATCGGCATGTCTTGATCTCCCTGGCATACTGAAATATTCCAATAAAATAAACATTCAAGTGCACGGAAAAGTAAAAAATATTGGTGGCATATCAAATTTATGACATGGGGAGAGAAGAAAATGATTTGAAAATGGAAAGAGACAGAATAAAATTTGGAAATGTTTTCCAAAACAGCTGATTGCAAGCTAAAATATGATGATAGCTGCATGGCTCATTGTGGACTATTAGATATTGCTATGAATTGCTATGACACTAATGTTCAATGAACTCTCCATGGAGAAATGAAAGGTTGGTGAGAAGAAAGATCACTTCAAGGACTGTCTAAAAGCTTTCATGGAAATTGACCTTGATTTGTGTGACACACTTGATATGGATCATACGAGCTGGCATGGTAGACTCACTATTGGATCATACAAGCTGGCATGGTAGACTCCCTCTTGGATCATACAAGACGGCATACAATCTTGCATGATAGACTAACTGTTGGAGCACAATCCTCAGAAAATAAGTGCACCACTCATCCCCAAAGAAAGCATATTGCAAGGAATAGCAGAATCGACTAAAATCCAATTGGGACCCAAAACAACGTTTGTCCTATGTGTGGGAAAACCTTCTAGGCACAAATAGGGCTGTCAAACCACCTTCGGGCTCACCGTTTAATATAGTCTTGGTCATCATTGCATGCGAAAGGCGAACAACAATATTTTATGTATGTCTGATATGTGATAATAGCTGGTGCTAACTGTGGACCATTCGACATTGCTACAAGAGAAAGTTCAAATAATTGTGGACCGTTTGACATTGCTACAAGAGAAAGTTCAACTAATTGTGGACCATTTGACATTGCTACAAGAGAAAGTTCATATTTACTTCCCAAATGCTAAAATCCAAGACTATGACTGATGAACTTTCACTTACTGCAGAAGAAGAATATTAAGCTGAAATAACAAATGATTGGAATGTGTGAATGAATGTTTGATGAGGCTGATTTAGCGTTTGGATCTGGGTTTAAAAATTGCGTCCAAAATATTCATGAAAAGTTTTCATGAAGTACGTTGTCATCATAAATGGCATCATTGCTCTCTACACATTTTTGCCCCATGCAAATTTCTTAAAATGGGTTAGTTTAAACCCCCCCCCCCCCCCATATTGGTAAAACTGACTTACTCAGTGGCAATATGATGTATGCCTACAAAGTGTATTGCCGATCCAAAAAGTTTGGGCATCCTTAAATAACATCATGCATCTAGTGGATTTGGGGAGGTAGTATACTTTGTGACCAATTTGTGACAATTGAGGGTGGGGGTAAAAAAAAATTTGGATTGGCCTTAACAACAGTGTAAGCCACAAAGGAATGATTATATCTGTATGCAGTTGGCAATATGTCATTTAAATGTCACTTAAAATTATTTAGATATATAATATTTAGCTGATGTCAACTATAACTGAGTCAACTATAACTGAGTCAATTTGTTTTTCTTTAAGTAAAGCTGAATCAAAAAAATTAATAGAAAAGTTAGTGTGGGATAATGTCATTGGAGGAAAAGGTAGCTGGGGTAGAGATTAGATGACATGTGAAGGGTAGCAGAGGTTACAGATTAGCAGCCTAGCCGGGGGTAGAGATTAGATGGCTTATGTAGGGTAGCGGGGGTTAGAGAATAGATGGTATGTAAAGGGTAGCTGGCATCATGAAAAGTTTTTGAAATAAAGTTTATTACCTATTTTCTTATTCATTGCACTTAGTTCTTGTCTTATTTGGCCAAGGCTGTCCGTCATATTCTCCTTCCTAAATGAAATATTTGAACACTTTTATGAAAAATACTTTCAAATACTAACTACTGAAAAGTTACATAAGTACAGTGAGACCACACTTCATCTCATTTCTAAATTACTAGGCAACAACAAACTTTAAATGAAAGATTAACATTTAATGAGAAGTTTGATTTGCCAGGTGGACTTTTGCCAAGTTGTTTTTTAATTTGGTCCTGAATTTTAAGTTGTCTTGTTAAGTACTGAACCAGCCTGCTGGGCTTGTTTAATAACAAAAATATATACAGAAAATAAATAGAAAAAAATTTACGCTTTCCACAAGTCCTTATCATAAGCTGATGAGGCTGCTTCTCTATTGCAGTCTTGTAGCATATATTTGACCTTTTCAATCTCTCGCATCACATCCCTTTTCATGCTGGTCATTTTCCACTCACTATTTGTTAATGTGAGGGATGTGTCCATCTTATCAGTCAGCGAATCTACTTTGTCTTAGAGAAAACAAGATGGATTTTCAATGATGTCTTACGGTTACAGTTACACTTTCAAATAAGACAATTATCACAGCCTTGTGGTTTTCAATCTTTTTTATCCTGTGAATAACTTAAATAAATACTAAATGTCTTTTACAAAGCATTCATGCAATACAAAAACTACTGTTTGTATTGGTGAGGGGCAAGTTATTTATGTCAGATGGATTATATCATAAGTAAATGCATGGGTAAAAATCCCAGATTAAAAAAAGAAATTTTGACTTTGATTTTTAAACTTCGTACGAAAATACTTTGACACATTTGTGAACTTATGTCAACGACCGGTTTTTATACACCAGTTAAAAACTTTGCCACAGCCTTTTTTAAACGGTTCTAATAAAACTGGTTCTTTGAAGGAATGTAATGATGTGGTTCCTGTAGTCAAGGTGCTTATTACTTTCGTTGAGACGAAGTTTAGACTTATCTGAACATTGTTTCAACTTTTTAAACTGTTAAAGTCCATTATAAGTTTGTCTTTATAAAATATCTCACTTACAAATGAAAACAGGTAAACCATATTTGCTGGCAATTTTATGTGAACTAGAAATTATTTTCATCACCTTACCTTTTAAATTAGCAATTTGTTGCTTGTAAAAATCTCTTTCATTGTCAAGTGATCGTATTAACTTTTGTAGCTTCTCTATAGTCTGTAAATAATAGTTTTATTTGAACTTAAAACATGTGGGCATTCCATTGATTACTGGTTCAAAGTTTGTTGAATACTTTATTATTAAAAATAGCCTTAACAACAAAAATACTTTGCATCAATAATAAAACAAATTCAAATATTCATTCAGAAGGTTTATTCATCAAAGAATTAGAAATTAAAAGTATTTAGTGCAGGCCTACACAACATACGGCTGAATTAGTTTAAAATGATTATGAAAATATTGCTATAGACAAAAATAAAGTACATAATTTATTAGTTAATGGGAGCCTGGTTTCAAAGGATGTTTGTGGAAATCTGGGATCAATCATCACCTTAAGTAAACCCCTCAACGCATTCCAAGTTGGAAGAACCCAAAAGTCCAAACAAGCAGCCTTCCCATGAGCTAACAAAACATAATATATAATATAACCTATTTTCTGTTGTGAAGTAGCTAGAAAATATCTAAACTCAAGGTAACTAGCATTGTGCAGTTTATGTTGATAAGACCCTTACCATGGTTAAAGTATGGTTAAATCTTGACACTTCTATTGTCATACTCATACACAATAACTACCGGTACCTTATTCTGAGAGTCTATTTGTTCTTTCATGTGAAGTATTTGAGTTAAACTCATTTCTGTAATCTCTGCTTGGGGTGTCAAGGTGCAATATTTCAAGAGTGAACTATCTGATGTTACAGTGCCACTGGGTTTGTAGTATGATGCCGACAGCCAAGGATATGTAATACTACTATTAGGTAAAGTGGAGCTTCTTCCACTGATGCCCGTAAGCTTGTCCTGTAAAAAAATACCAAAAATCTGCTGAACAATTTGTTTTCTTCTGAGAAAATGTGTGGTAGGTGAAACTGGTTATGTGGCCTACATATAAATATGGCCAACAGAACAATATCTAACAAAAAATTAGATGAAATTTCCACTTATTAAATAATATAAGAAATTAATTACATTTAATTAAAATTGGTTTAAGTCATTTAAATTCATGGTTGTCATTTTAATGAAATATTATCACAAAAGGATTTGTTATTTTTTGTTTAAGGCCGTGTACCAGAACCATTGTCCAAAGGTTGCATGCAGACATTTAATAATTTTCATGATTAAAAACTAGTCTTAGTAAAATAGTTAGACAATACACATAACCAGTGGCATATCTAGGGGGGCCGCACCATGTGACAATATCTTAGGGGGTGACACCAAATTACAAAACTGCATATTTACACTGCACACACTGCTCTGTCTAACCGAATTTCATAAAAGGATATCAATCCTATGTAAATTTTCCACACATGTAACCAATTCATATGCATGCTTTATTAAAAGTTCAAGGTTGATGAGTCAGAAATTAGGTTACCCTATAATTAGATCAGGAAAACACCGTTTTGACCGTGATTCAATAGTGATTGAAGTGTTTCCTAACTTTTGTAAGTGACAAGAAGCTAAATTTATCTAAATTCTGAGAAATAAAGATTTCCATTGATAACATATATGATGTGGTCGGGCGATTCTAATTACATGTTACAATTACAGTTCTTAAATACATTTACCTCCTGACATTCAATTAATCTGTTTTTGTTCTGGTCATTGTTATACCGTGGACTTATTTAACAAGAAGAAATCCATCATGGAGTTCGGGGGGAGGGGGTTGACACCATGAGTTTACCACACCAGGTGACACCATGAGTTTACCGCATAAGGTGACACCATGAGTTTACCACACCAGGTGACACCATGAGTTTACCGCACCAGGTGATGCCATGAGTTTACCGCACCAGGTGACACCATGAGTTTACCGCACCAGGGGACACCATGAGTTTTTCACACCAGTTGACACCATGAGTTTACTGCAGCAGGTGACACCATGAGTTTACTACACCAGGTGACACTATGAGTTTACCGCACCAGGTGACACCAACCCTAGCTAAGCCACTGCATATAGCCAAAACTCATTTAATTGCCAAGCAAATTAAATAAAATTTATGCTGTTTGGACATAATGCATTTGAATTTTAGCTATTTAACAGTTTATGACAACTTATACTATAAAGCCTGTTACTAATTTTTAAAAAAATCATGTCTTGGCTTCATTTTACAAAGTGAATGGTAGAAGGATAAGTAATAATATAAGGTTTGGACTCTGGTAAATCTCAAATACATTACAAAAATACTACATTAGTAGATCAGGTGCTATCAAAGCCTTAAAGTTCTAAGATCAATACATTTGATCTGGTAATTTCTGGTAATACTTTTATGGCATTTAAAAGTTAAAGATTTTTATCCCAGTATTCAGGAATTTCATGCTTTTGTTGCGAGACATGTTAAGCAGGTGAAAGTTTGATAAATAAACATTGATTACCTTTGCCTTTGATAAGTTAGCCTCTGTTTCTTGTACAATGGAATAGAACTTATTTTCCCAATCCATTTGAAATTTGTCAAAAAATCATCTTATCTGTTATGGTCATCTATAACAAAACATTTTACAAAAAAAAAATAAAGCTTAGTTTATTCAGCTAGTCTCTTCAATTTATTACAGTTTATAATCCTTCCTCCTGGACTTAAATTATGCATTGAAAAACAGATTTAGATATATTTTTTATAGATTAAAAGTTTCAAAACTCACCATAGACCCTCTACAACTTAACTTTAAAATAATTTGCATTGAAAGGAATGTCTAAAGTCAAGGGGTGGGGTATTGTGTAATGATTGCAAGCCAATGTCAATGTCTGCTTTGTTCACTATGAAGGCTTCCTGCCAACACGTTCATTGTTTAGTTGCGTTCCTTTTTTCAGATTTAACCTTACTGAGTTTTACTAATTTCCTATTCTGATCAACAGCAGTGTGTTTGTGCAAAGGCAGGAAGTTTGAGAATCTTGTTAGTATTGTAACATGAAAATCCTCCCATTTCTTGACAGTAACAACAATGGTTGTAACCCCAACATCAGTCTGATCAATCAGCATTTTTTAGTAGAGCATTTTTGCTCTTGAGATCTTGAATAAGGAAGCACATAGTATCCACATGGTTGATGCCATCATGTATGACATGGTTGGGATAGAGAAAATCTGCAATGGGTTCCATGTTTCTAAAACATTAAAACCAATGAAAGAGTGAACATGATGGCAAAAACCAGGGCTACCCAGTCTCAACCAGAAACACCTGTCATTTATCTCAGTTTTAAAAACTGGCTGGCGGATCACTATTTAGAAAAAAGCGGTATGGACAGTGGGGAGACAGAATCTGGTAACCCAAATGTGGATGGAACATTGCCCTACTAAAGATTACTTAAAAAATCTAGACAAAAACAGGGACCCATCCTGTCTCAGTTGCACCCTGGTCCAAAAGACAGTAGTGCACCTGCTGAATTCTTGACCCAAGCTTGACGTTGGGTAGGCGAGGGGTGCGGGAGAGTCCTTCATTAAGAGAATGAGACATGGCACATCCCAACAGATGGAGCAAGTTGCCACAGTACTAGCCGGGGCTTTCAATGGCACAAGCTCAACCCTCAGCAAGAATATGAATGTTAGCTAGCAGAGCATTTCAGTATTGCCTTTTGAATAAAGCAGAGCAATACTGCAATGGTCAGTAGCAAATACAAAGTTGAGGGAAAGTTAAACACTTACAACTCAAATTTTTGAAATCGTAACTAAGCTAAAGTCTAAAGCAAGAAACTTTAGCACTTAATTTAATAATAATAACTTTAGTCTAGTGTAGGGTTGCAAGATGCAATAAAATGAAAAAGGAGGACATCTTATTTTGAAAGGAGAAAATTTTAACCCACTTGAGACAGCTGGCGTTATGACGAAAAAGACTAAAGGCTGATCTATCAACCCAATAACAAATGCCTCAACATTGATTGGTTGGTCTTCCTACCAGCTAATCAGATTGCTTCTTGCATTTTTTGCTCATTTCCACATTTTAAGGGCAGCTTCAATTGAATGGTTGGTTTTTAATTTATATTTTTAAGTTCATTTTAATTTGCATGTACAGCGTGGTGAGCCCAGCCCTAGGCTGGGGTACCACGCTATAGAAAACTACCCATAATAATAATAATAATAATATTTTACGGTACTCTAATATTTCATTTAATTTTTTTTTTAACTAGTGACCCTCATAAAAAAAAAATTGCATGCATAAATTATACAAATCAGGCATTCTCATTTGCAAAAATATTGAGATTTCAGTTAGATTCATAAAGATTGTATTAGTTTATTGAATTCAATATTAGAATATATATAGTTTTTTTTTTGTAAAGTAATTAGTTCATTTGTCTTAAATTAATTTGCAAAGAATGGCTCCATCTTTTTGGCACAGACAGTCTTAAAAGGCTCTGTCTAAATTAAACTAAATTTAAGTTATAAAAGTTTATTCTGAAATAAACAAATAATTAGAACATTAAAATAGTTTTTATACACACCTTTGACCTAATTAGGCATTCAATGATTCAAGCATTATTCTAAGAGCTAGTTTTTTTTTGTTTAAAGTTCTTAATTTCTTAATAGGTAACTATAATAATCAGAGCAGGTCATATTCTTGACTGTAAGTAATAAAAAAAAAAGGTTTTACTTGACTGACTCCCCATCAAGTCTATTCCACTTCTTTTTCCATTGATAATTTATCAATGAAAAAATAATCTCCAATTCAGCATTATGAGTGAGAATGCAAAAATAAAATTCACAAATTTTCAGTAATTCTGAATAACAATCAATACTGGGCTATTTGGGTAAAGTTAAGAAAGTACTGTCTATTGTTCATGCAGCCTATGATCTTAAAAGAACTCAATCCCTTTGTTGGATTGTATTATATGTCTTGCGCTTCTTCCTTGGAACAATTAATTTGATGAAAAGGCTATAAACCTATATTTATATCACTTTAAGAAATGTATCTTCAATTCTGTTTCGCAGCAACTGGAAATATGATTCTAAGATGTTCACAATTTCCAGCATTGAGTCATTGAGTTCTCTTCTTGCTCTACAGATTCCAATCATGAATCATCCTTTGACTCAGATTTCTCCATTTTGTTTCCAGTAGGTAGCTCCGAAATAGAGTTCACATTCTCTGCTAGGAATCTTGGTTACATTCTTTCTGACAATATGTCTCTCAATAATCATATTTCTCACATCTGTCGCTCTGCCTACACCGCTATCTGTCAGATCAGCTCCATCGGCCACTACATCACAGTTAGGGCAACAAAAAAACTAGTTTGTGCTCTTGTTATCTCTTGTCTTGACTATTGTAACTCTCTTCTGTCAGGTTCACCAAAACATTTCATAGAAAAACTGCAGAAAGTTCAAAACTCAGCTGCTAGGTTAGTACTAAAGGCAAAGAAATGTGATCAAGTCACTCCACTACTTCACACACTTCATTGGCTCCCTATACAGGCACTCATTGATTTACAAGCTGTCTGCTCTCTGTCACAACTTTTTCTCTGGTTCCTGGACTTCCTATCTTACTGAACTTCTTACTTACTGTCTATTCACCCCTTTGAAATCTTCGTTCTTACGCAGACACGCATATTCTTTCTGTTCCCAGATCACGCACTAAAACATATGGTGAACGATCTTTTGTTTCTGTGCCCCAAAACAATGGAATTCTCTCCCATTAGACATCCGCAATATAAAAACCATCACAGCCTTCAAAAGTGCCTTCAAGACCTATCTCTTCAAACTGTACAATACCGACTCATTCTCACCCCCCTCTGAATGATATACATAATACAATGTTCGATTATGCTGGGTGCTGTCCGTGGCTAGACAGGGGTAGATAGTATTTGGGAGGGTGAGGTCAAGCTTTTCACCATTTGTTGTTTTTAAATGTATTAGTTTCTGTATTTGCTAATTTTTATGTGAAGTGTAGTGAGACTATCCCGGGGCTTTAGCCTGGGGTACTGCGCTATACAAATCCACATAATAATAAATACATACATTATATGATTATTATTATAACTATAGAATGTGTCTTACTTTTGGATAACATTTGGCAAACCTAGTCTAGTAATTCTATTTCTACAACACCCACCCTTCCCTTTTTTTTTGTTCTGTATACTGTATCATCACTGTGTATGTAGTCTTTAAAAAAGTTAACTAAGAAAGTAGGGTAAGTAGTCTTACTAGTAGTAGGCTAAATAAGCTACATTTACATCATAAAAGTAGTTCACCAGTTATACTGTGTATAGAACATTATACCCAATCTAGTAAATATATATAATTAAGGATAGACTCGGCAGTATTAGAACCATCACTCGACTAGTAGTGAAGTGTAGTCGACTAGGACTCAAGTCAAGAAGTCTAACTTAGTCTAAGTCTAAGTCTAATTAATTTACAATTTAAAAGTCAAGTCAGCCAGTTCAGTGACTCGCCCAGCCATTTTATTATTCTCTTTTGTAGACTATAAATAATTTGTAAATATCCTAACAAATTAAAACTGAATATGCTATGTTTGGTTTGACTTACGGCGTTTTAGTTTTAGTAGTGTATTTTGAATTATTTAAGTTTATTAGCTCCCCCTGTCGCTAATCACTCTTGGCAATGGCTCCGTTCATTAATATGGGGAGGTGGGTATTACATTTAAATCTCACATCTGGAAATAAGATTTCAGAAACTTAAATAACTCAAATTAATTTTAATTATCATTAAATTATAAAGCAAAAAAATAAATAAATCATAAATAAGAAAATAATTAGAAGAAAAAAAAATGATTTGAAGAAGAAAGGATTCATTATTCCTCTTATATTTCAAAAGTTTAACAATGATCTATATTTATGTAAACTGTACTTTCGCTTTTCTTTTGTCGTTATTTACCGGACTAAATTTTTGTTAAGTTATAAGTTAGAAGCCCTAAGGACAAAGACAAAGTTTAAGCACAAACATGGTGGCTGTATTATCAGTTATCTGTTTTCTTGTTTAAATTAAATAACATGATTTGAACTTTTATTAAATCTAACATTGGTTTGAGTTTGTGGCTTTTGGACATTTATTGGTAAGTGGTAAGTAAGCCCAATCAAGTAGTAAACTGCTAAAGCCTGATCATGATCAACACAAGACAAGGTCACAAAATCAACATGTTATAAATTAAAACTAAGGCACTCATCCGAACGCTGGTCTCAAATTTGATACTTTTCATTCCCGATAATTGGTGGCGTGTAATTGGTTGCAATTACAAATTACTGTAAATGAACAGCAAGCACCAGTTCATATCGGATCCAAAATTCAAATAATTTTTTGACAGGAACAGAAAACATTCTGCAATCTTACAAGATAACACGGAAAGCACTGTATAACAGTTAATAACAGCATGTTTGACACCATCACGTCATAACTGTCAGCATCTTACTTATGTCTTTACTTTAGTCAGAAGTGCAATGGATCCCTGGTCTCGTCAACGTTAGTGGCAATGAGAAAGCAGACACTCTGGTGAAAACCGGGGCTGCCAAGCCTCAGCCACAAGTACCAATAACTTATTTGGAAATAAAGAACTGGCTGGCAGACCACCTCAGAACGAAGTGGTACAGGCAATGGGCAGACAACACGATTGCCAGAGGCGTCTTTTCAAATTTGCCCGCTCCTAGCAAACAGGACCCATGGTGGGAGTTAGGCTGCAGACAGCAGAGCTTAGACTTAGTGATGCAGATGGGCATCGAACATTGTTCCATAGGCACATACTTCTGGCGGTTAGACAGCAATAGGGACCCTACCTGTCGACATTGCAGCCTGGTCCCGAAGACACTAGCACACGTACTGACCGAATGTCAGGGTGGTTGGAGAGCCCTATATGAGGAAAATGTTGTATGGCTCAGCTCAGCAAATGGAGCTGGTAGCCAATTTTCTAGCCGGGGTTATAAGAGAGTAATCTCAGACCGTCACCAGAATTTGTGAGTGTGTTACTCCAAAGTGTTGAGTCACCTGATTGTTACCCATGGAAATGCTGTCTGTGCAAAGGGACATGCAGTATTTTTCAGTATAGCAAATTGTGGGTTTAGCACACAGAAATTTGTCATGATGATATTCTTTTCGGTTTACCAAGTGAAATGCAACTGGAAGCATATTTCATTGTGAAAGTTGGGACACCACACCATTGTAAACTACAACTTGAGTCTTACAATTAATTTCAATTCAAGTTCAACAAGGCGGACACACATCATGGCCCTATACAAAGTTCCACTCTATTTATGTGCTTTGCAGCTGTGCTTCGGGGTTAGCCACAAAGAACATGTTTTCGGACAGTATTTGAAGTTGTTAAGTGAAAGTTATCACATTTGACCATGTACTTGGTAAAACATTATTGAACAGCCAAAGTAACTGATCATTTTTTGGGTTTGACTAGTGATTTGAATTTGGCACTGTCTCAGAGGAGTGCCAAAACTTCAAGTTAAAAGATAGACCAATTTATTCCTGGTGCTATTTAATTGTAGGCCTAAATAGTATTTTATTATAGGCTCTTCTGATAATTTGACATTTTTATTTATAGTTAGGCATAACCATCAATGATTATAATTTGAAAACAACAACAAAAAGTGGGTTAATTAGTTTAAACGCTGAAACTGAAACAGTGAGTAAACCAAACCACCCTTAATGAGTTTCTGATCTTAGACATAGATGAGTCCTTAACATTAGACTTTAGGCCTACTGCTGCTTTACTATTAGATTTAGATTGTAAAATAAAAAAGGCTTTTGGATGTACTGGCTATAATAGGACAATCCATCCAGCTAAAGTAGCAGAGGGTTTTGCCCCTGTTAATCTAAATCTTCAGGGCGATGAAAGCAGGAACAGAGCATCTGCCATCTTGAATAGTACGAACAGAGGTTACCATAGACACTGTTAGCTTTTATTTTATTAAGCGAAAGTAATGTTGATCACTTCAGTGACTTCAGTATTCTCTTTATTATCTTTATGAGTAAACTGAATCCGTCTTGCCAGTTATTATTGTAATTCAGCGTTAGTCTGAAGCCTGATTCAAAGATGTAATTACAGATATACAGTAATAATTATTTCCCATTATAATAATTAACCCCATCTTTAAAAAACATTTGACAAAAAGCTACTGCTGCCAACATAGGCTGATTTGTACAGTCAAATACTTAATTTTAAATTAATAAAGAATTTGGGTTAATTATCAATTACCTGTACCACTAAAATAATTAACCTCTACTTAAAAAAAAAACTATCATCGAAGCCATCTTTTTATTAGTTTGTATTCTTCGATAAAGTATGATAACTCTGAATGATATTGATGACAACAGTTGAACTACCCTATAGGCAATCTGCCATTCTATGATGTCATACTATTTTGCCTGATTTCATCACAAATCAGAAACTTTAATAACACATGGTCAATTATTTGTGACTGATATCCTTTATGGATGACCCACTACATTAAAATAGTTTAAATTAATACATTAGGTTTTAGTATTATAATTTTTAACTATAAATTTTTATTTTTTTCCAGCTTTATTTTATCAATTGAAATAAAATATTATGTGTACAAATCATATATCAAATGTACTCTCCATCCTTTCAAGCTCTGCTGACTAACAAGAAAAATATTTAAAATGGCATGGCGAATTGGAATTATGAGACGAGTGTTTGAAAATTTAAAAAATTCAATATTTTCTGCCAAACAGACAGACAAATTTGTTGGATCTGATCAGTATGGCAATAAGTATTTTGAAAAAGAAGAAGGTAATATGTTGTAATGATTAGCTTTCACTTATATTCTACACTTGTAACCGTGTCTTAAGAGTTTCTTTTTCTAATCTTTTCTAATTGTTGTCTTTTTAATTTTAAACATAAACAACCTAAAGTTACTGTTATTGACATGTTATTAGTTATAATTATTATTCCCAAAAAACCATATTTAATAATAATTTATAACCTCATTCATTGATGATTCATATAATATCCTTATCTCTAATGACTGACATCCTTTGCTATCATGTTTCTCAGATTGAATAATTTATGCTAAAAGCAGGTTAATAATTAATTATAAATGATAAAAGTAATAACTATATTTTATAACATATTATCTCTGACAGATAGCAGTCATAACTTGAGGGCATCTCGATATATTAAGAAAGACTTTGACCCAGACTTCACAATCCCTAAAATTCCTGTTGAATGGGAAGGTAATTATTGCGACCTTCTAATTTTGATTTATTTTGCGATTCTTTCAATTTCTTTATGGAACAATCTTTGACTTCAAAGATAATATTCGCTCAATAGTTTCCTCTGTAACAAAACTAACTTGGAAAGTCAGTGAGTAATTTCTCTATTCATTACCATATGTCCATAAGTTAAATTTAAAATCTTAACTGTTTTTTTCTTTATAGGACATTTAAGAAAAAAATATATATTTAGATTACTTTGCATTGTTGTTATTCTATACTATATAATATAATATACTGGCCAACACACTGGGTGAACATAAAATATCCAGGAAAACCACATGGCATAGCCCCAATGGGAAACATCACAATCAGATTGATTATATCATGTTGCAAACACGTTTCCGGTCTAGTATAAACATTGCAAAGACTCGCAGCTTCCCAGGAGCTGACATTGGAAGTGACCACGATCTAGTCATGATGACCTTTAGGCTGCACTTAAAGAGGGTAAATAAAAAAGGATATACCAGAATCAAATTCGATCTTGAAAAGCTGAAGGATCCTAAAATAGCAGAAGCCTTCCAAGCAATGATAGGAGGAAAATTTGCAGCGCTTAACATTATAGATGCCGACTGTTCAGACATGGACACAATGATTGATAACTTCAACACAGCTGTGACGGACACAGCCCATGACATCCTTGGTAAACATCGACCAACACAAAAACCATGGGTGACAGCTGACATCCTCGATCTGTGTGACAAACGGAGGCAGTTAAAGAAAACAAAAATGGTGGATACAGAGGGGGCCAATAAATATAGAAAAATTAACCAAACCATCAAAAAGGGTATGAGAAGGGCAAAGAAGAACTGGAGTGAAGAGCAATGCTACGACATTGAAAATTGCTTGAAGAAAAACAATAGCAAAAAGGCATACCAGTTGGTGAAAGAACTAACCACTGCAAAGCAAGGGCGTAGTACTACAATACAAGATAAAAATGGCAAATGTTTGACCGAGGAAAATGATATCCTAAAAAGATGGACTGAATACTGCTCAGAGCTGTATAATGAAAATATAAAGATAGACTCAGAGATCCTTAATGTCCCCCCAGCAACGTGCAATGAAAGCTTCCCCATTCTCCGCGCAGAAGTAGAAGCAGCAGTCCAAGCACTCCAAATAGGAAAGGCCACAGGAGTAGATAATATCCCTGCCGAGTTAATGAAACAGGGAGGAGAAACAATGATAAATGCCCTAACCAATATTTGTAACAAAATATGGCTAACAGGGGAATGGCCCAAATCATGGACCCAATCTCTCATCATCACCCTCCCCAAGAAAGGTAACCCACAGCTATGCCAAAACTATCGCACCATTAGCCTAATAAGCCACCCAAGCAAGGTCATGCTCAAGGTCATACTGAACAGACTAAGACCATATGCCGACAGAATCATTGCTGAAGAACAGGCGGGCTTTAGGCAAGGCCGTGGCACTACTGAGCAGATCCTAAACCTCCGGATACTATGTGAGAAATATGCTCAACACCAACAAAACCTATACCACGTCTTTGTGGATTTCAAGAAGGCATTCGACAGGGTTTGGCATGCTGCTTTTTGGGCCACCATGAGGCACTACAACATCAACACAAACTTAACAAGAATGATAAGAAGCTTCTATGATAAGGCCACCAGTGCAGTCTTCTTCAACAATAACATCGGAGAATGGTTCAAGACCACGGTTGGAGTACGACAAGGCTGCTTGCTCTGCCCCACCCTGTTCAACATCTTCTTAGAGAGAATTATGTCAGATGCACTAGAAACGCATGTAGGGACAGTCAGCATTGGTGGCAGAACGATCACCAATCTACGTTTTGCGGATGACATAGACGGACTGGCGGGAAGCGAGGAAGAGCTAGCCAACCTAGTAAAGAGTCTCGACAAGACTTCATCCTCCTTTGGCATGCAAATCAGTGCAGAAAAGACAAAAATGATGATGAATAGCACTAGTGGCATCACCACTGAAATTAAGGTCGGAGAGGAAAGATTAGAGACAGTTGGCAGCTTCAAATACCTAGGAGCAATAGTATCGGAACAAGGCTCCAGGCCCGAATTAATGGCCAGGATTGCGCAGACCACGACAGCACTAAAGAGGCTCAAGAAAATATGGAACGACAAAAATATAGCCCCCAGCACCAAAATCAGGCTGATGCGCTCATTAATCCTCTCCATTTTCTTATATGCCTGTGAGTCCTGGACATTAACAGCAGAACTTGAAAGGAAAATAAAGGCGATGGAGATGAGATGTTACAGAGGCATTCTTGGCATCTGCTATAGAGACCACATCACCAATGAGCAAATAAAAGAAAGGATACGTCAGGCAATTGGGCAATACGATGGCCTCCTGACGTCTGTTAAAAAGCACAAACTTGAGTGGTATGGCCACGTGACCAGAAAACAAGGGCTCGCCAAAGAGATCTTGCAGGGCACTACTAGAGGAGGGAGAAGAAGAGGAAGACAAAGAAAAAGATGGGAAGATAATATCAAAGAATGGACTGGATTACAACTAGGCGATGCTATGCGTAGGGCAGAAGACCGAGAGGAATGGAGAAGAATAGTGTACATGTCATCTGTGGCGCCCCAACGGTCGAAGGACTACGGGACCTGATGATAATGATGATGATAAATTACCACGAAGACAGAACTGGGGTTAATTTGGAATAAAATCTATGGCTGTCAATTTTGCAATAAAATTTTAAAAATAATGTGATGTGATTTTTAAAAAAATACTCTATGAATGAGTAAAGCTTTGAAGTTTTATAAAAATAGTATAAGTATCTAATTTGAAGTGACATTAACAAATACTGATGATAAAATATGTAAGTTTAAAATTGTTTGAAATCTTTCATCAGCTTGGCTACGAGGGAGGAGAAATAATCCACCAACTCCAGAGGTATATGCTTACCGTACTTGTTTGTTATTCTCGAAGTTCATTTAAAAGTAAAAGCATTTATATATCTTTGTGTCAAAAACTATATTCTAAGCAGACATTTTGCTTTGTTAATAAGCATCCTCTAAATATCATATATATTATTTGAAAATAATTTGGCATATGTCAATAAATTTTCAAATAATTATGAAATTTGTTTCATTTGAAAAATTAATTTAAGTGTTTAAGTGTCCAAACTCAAGGTAAGTGACATTAATATTAAATATATATTTGTGTACAGTATGTAATGCAGCATATTTTCCATTAATAAACTTATGCAGGAAATTGAAAGGAACTACATCAGAATGATGCAGACAAAGAAAAGAGCAGAAGAACTGGATAGAAAATATTTAACAAAAGAGGTAAATATGTCTACTGTTTGAATTCCAGTATTCCAGTCAAAAATTGTTTAACTTAGGTGATCAGGCATAAAGTTCCATGAATTACGTAATAACGTCCATAAGAAGTTTGATTGGTCTATGAGCAAGCCACAGTACACTTCTAAATAAATATATTAATTTCTTCTCTATCCATAAAATTGTGTGTTTTATTCATTCCTTGCAATTTTCTGTACATAGCTCCACACATTTCTCAGTGTGAAAGCCAAAATATATTTACTTTTTATGATCTCTTTGTTAATGGTAAGTCAAGCTTGCTCTTTGCTTATAATTTAAATGCTATCTGTAAAATACTCAGTTTTCTCAAACTTTGCTACCAGGTATATGATGTTATAGCCATTCTAATGATTCAAATCTAATATTCTGGTATCTGTTTTTAATTCTCAGACAGCCAACAGTTGTCCGTCACCCCAGACAATTACTGAGGATATTAAGCCAAACCATGCAACAAGCAAGTATCTAATTGGATAAATTATCTCTTTCTGTTTCATTGCTTGAGAAAGCTTACTTGAGAAGAAGTATACCAATACAAAAGAACACTTCTGATAGTATACATCTGACATACATCACTTGTTTTAAATTGTGTCTGTCAAATAATGACCACAAAAAAAGTTATTCCTTATAATACTAGTTTTGTACCGGTAACTAGTCCGTCTATTATAGACACCTCCATATTGCCTCTGTTTTGGGGGGGGGGGGGGGGGGGAGAAATGGCATTATCCACCAGGGTGCAGCTTTGAAAATAACATGAGAAGGTAAATAATTGTGTTAGCTCAGACTTTTGAACACTGCCTCTGTTTTTATTCAGAAATAAGTATTTTTATAGTAAAGTGAAAGGCAATGTTTTTAGAAATGGAGAAAGTGGGAGCATAAAGTGGCCTTGCGACCTTGATCTTTGTGACATTGTGAAAACTCTAAAAATCAATTCAAGATTGAACAATACTATTCTTTTATTATATTACATGCTGGGTTGTCTTCCAAGGTAAAAAGGTTTGAGTTAGAGGCTATCATAAAATAATTATGGTAAGCTAATAATTGACACTTTACTTGAATTTCCAGACAGGGATCAACTTATTCATAATAGTCTGGATACCGGAGGTTAAATAATGTGTATAGATAAAGGGTTTAGTTTTAAAATTACTTGTAACTTTTCAACAATAATCTAACCATGACAAATGGATTTTATGTTCACTTCTTGAAAATTGTTTCTTGACAGGTTCTTTTCCCAAGTATGAAGGTTTTGAGTCAGCACCAGGTGAAAATCTTAACAAGTTGGATAAAAATAAATAACTTTTTTAATTATCTACCCATGGATTAAGTGTTGTGCTTACAAGACTTTAGTTATTTTATTTCTTGTGTTTGTCCACACAAAATAAAGCAAGAAGTAGGAGTGGATTAAACCAGGACAAGATCACAAGCTCTTGTTTGGAAACAAATTGACTTCTCCCTTGAACATACAGGCATAACTAATGAAGAGGAAACAATAAAATAAAAAAAAAACAAAAAAAAAAATTTTTGAAACCATTTCTTTGTTGTCTTCAACTTCAACCAATCCTTCAATAACACCGACTCTAAAAATGTTCTGCTCTTGGAAAAGGAAAATGAAATCTTCGTAGTTTCAATTTCATCACCTGTGATGGCAAGTTTTTTTTTTCATGAAAACAAGAAATGTCCATACCTAATACCAGACCTGTTTACTCTTACGATTTTGGCATACAATGTACGATTTTGAGGTGTATACATTATATATACTGTATGTTTATTATTTACTATTAAGATAAAGTATTGAATTGTACGATTTTAAGAGTTTGAGGGTAAACAGGTCTGTAATAGAGATACCGGGTATTAAAATAAAAAAAGATCGCAGTACCAAATATGGATCTTAAATTTACAAAAAAAAAGATGTCTGTACCAAATATAGATCTTAAATTTTACAATAAAAGATGGCAGTACCAAATATATATCTTAAATTTTAAAAAGATGGCAGTACCAAATATAGATCTTAAATTTTAAAAAGATGGCAGTACCAAATATAGATCTTAAATTTAAAAAAGATGGCAGTACCAAATATAGATCTTAAATTTTAAAAAGATGGCAGTACCAAATATAGATCTTAAATTTAAAAAAGATGGCAGTACCAAATATAGATCTTAAATTTAAAAAAGATGGCAGTACCAAATATATATCTTAAATTTTAAAAAGATGGCAGTACCAAATAAAAAAATAAATAAAAGTAGCTTCCCTTTTTTTAAACTTGTAATAAACAAACCATAAAAAACCCCAAAGTTCAGAAATATAAAATCACTGTTTTCTTTCTTACATGATGTCAGCATTTTGCAACAGAGTAGTGGTAACTCCTCTCATAGCTTACTTGATAAGACCTGACAACCCAAACTACAGCCTTGATAAGACCTGACAACCCAAACTTCAGCCTTGATAAGACCTGACAACCCAAACTACAGCCTTGATAAGACCTGACAACCCAAACTACAGCCTTGATAAGACCTGACAACCCAAACTACAGCCTTGATAAGACCTGACAACCCAAACTACAGCCTTGATAAGACCTGACAACCCAAACTACAGCCTTGATAAGACCTGACAACCCAAACTACAGCCTTGATAAGACCTGACCACCCAAACTACAGCCTTGATAAGACCTGACAACCCAAACTACAGCCTTGATAAGACCTGACAACCCAAACTACAGCCTTGATAAGACCTGACAACCCAAACTACAGCCTTGATAAGACCTGACAACCCAAACTACAGCCTTGATAAGACCTGACAACCCAAACTACAGCCTTGATAAGACCTGACAACCCAAACTACAGCCTTGATAAGACCTGACAACCCAAACTACAGCCTTGATAAGACCTGACAACCCAAACTACAGCCTTGATAAGACCTGACAACCCAAACTACAGCCTTGATAAGACCTGACAACCCAAACTACAGCCTTGATAAGACCTGACAACCCAAACTACAGCCTTGATAAGACCTGACAACCCAAACTACAGCCTTGATAAGACCTGACAACCCAAACTACAGCCTTGATAAGACCTGACCACCCAAACTACAGCCTTGATAAGACCTGACAACCCAAACTACAGCCTTGATAAGACCTGACAACCCAAACTACAGCCTTGATAAGACCTGACAACCCAAACTACAGCCTTGATAAGACCTGACAACCCAAACTACAGCCTTGATAAGACCTGACAACCCAAACTACAGCCTTGATAAGACCTGACAACCCAAACTACAGCCTTATAAAGACCTGACAACCCAAACTACAGCCTTGATAAGACCTGACAACCCAAACTACAGCCTTGATAAGACCTGACAACCCAAACTACAGCCTTGATAAGACCTGACCACCCAAACTACAGCCTTGATAAGACCTGACAACCCAAACTACAGCCTTGATAAGACCTGACCACCCAAACTACAGCCTTGATAAGACCTGACAACCCAAACTACAGCCTTGATAAGACCTGACAACCCAAACTACAGCCTTGATAAGACCTGACAACCCAAACTACAGCCTTATAAAGACCTGACCACCCAAACTACAGCCTTATAAAGACCTGACAACCCAAACTACAGCCTTATAAAGACCTGACCACCCAAACTACAGCCTTGATAAGACCTGACAACCCAAACTACAGCCTTGATAAGACCTGACCACCCAAACTACAGCCTTATAAAGACCTGACAACCCAAACTACAGCCTTATAAAGACCTGACCACCCAAACTACAGCCTTATAAAGACCTGACACCCCAAACTACAGCCTTATAAAGACCTGACAACCCAAACTACAGCCTTATAAAGACCTGACAACCCAAACTACAGCCTTATAAAGACCTGACCACCCAAACTACAGCCTTATAAAGACCTGACAACCCAAACTACAGCCTTATAAAGACCTGACAACCCAAACTACAGCCTTATAAAGACCTGACAACCCAAACTACAGCCTTATAAAGACCTGACCACCCAAACTACAGCCTTATAAAGACCTGACAACCCAAACTACAGCCTTATAAAGACCTGACAACCCAAACTACAGCCTTATAAAGACCTGACAACCCAAACTACAGCCTTATAAAGACCTGACACCCCAAACTACAGCCTTATAAAGACCTGACAACCCAAACTACAGCCTTATAAAGACCTGACACCCCAAACTACAGCCTTATAAAGATTAAAATGGAAAAGAACAAAGTTTATGACCTTTAATAAGGGGCCATCCATACATGATGGTCGTATAATATAAGGGGCCATCCATACATGATCATCGTATAATAAGGGGCCATCCATACATGATGGTCGTGCATCTTGAGAGGGGGGATGGGGCGGGGTGGGGTTGTCCACCTATTTTTAACAATGTATTATAAGGGTGTATAAATTGTGTAACGAATTTGTAATGATGGGGGAAGGTTCATAATCTGTCAAAATTTTTTTATTGACGAGTGATGTTTTGATCAATAACAACGAACAGCAGTTAAACAGTATATTATTTTATTATTCTCAAAAATATTATTTTCTTTTTCACAACTAATTGATTGGTATTATGTACTATTGGCATTCATCACCATTCTCAATACAATGTAATAAAAATCACTTATCCTTACAATTTTAAACATTTAACATATGGTGGTTTAAAAATTTTCAAAGAAACTTATGGCTAATTCAAAAATCTTGTGTAACAGTTTGTGCATTGAAGGTAAACAAAATTTTAAAAAAATGCAATTTTTTCACATTGGTAATATTTGTTGAAAAGAATTTAATTTAAGCAAATAGAATACGTTTCGCACATACTCTCCATAATTATAAAAATATGCTAATTCAAGTGCCAAACTCAAATTAAAAATTGTCTGCAAACTTTTTCCAACCTTGAGACGAGGGCCAACGTATGGGAACAATGGATGAAATTATGTGAACTATATGATGAGACATTGAAAGGCCTCACCAAATACAAATTATAAAACCCCAAAGTTTGACCAGCTACAACTCTGATAGCAGAAATAGAAAAGTTCTTCCTGATGCATCAGCCACCAGAGAAAACTATTTGAAATATTAGCTCCCCACACAGTACATTGCAGAATAACTTCACCAAATATCCATTCTGTTTTTCAAACATTGTTAAATTTACTAGGATGATTCAGTCATATGTTGTCAAAAAATTGATGAAATCCCATATAATTCATATGTTGCTCCTATTTAAAGGGAAAACTTCATGTTCTTTTTGAAAGTTGATTACAGTTAAAGACAAGATATGACAAGCGTACACTCCACTTATCTGAAAAGCCAAATGTTACCACAAAATTATTATCATAATCAAATAATGGAATCATGATTTTTTTTTAAATTACATAAAACAGATTAAAGATATGTAACTGCTACCGGTACTCAATGATACGTAGCATGAGGCTGTTTCCCTTAAGAGCAGTGGTTCTTAAACACAGATGCCTCGAGCCATGTGCTGCTTCATCACCAGCCGGCTGTAGGCAAGTTGTTGGTAAGTCAAAGGTCAAGTGGAGTACACACCATAGAAGCTTGATTACAATGACAGCTTTTATTTTGTACACAAAACAAGATATATCAACATATGTGAAAACATTTGTACACAAAACAAGATATATCAACATATGTGAAAACATTTGTACACAAAACAAGATATATCAACATATGTGAAAACATTTGTACACAAAACAAGATATATCAACATATGTGAAAACATTTGTACACAAAACAAGATATATCAACATATGTGAAAACATTTGTACACAAAACAAGATATATCAACATATGTGAAAACATTTGTACACAAAACAAGATATATCAACATATGTGAAAACAAAATATACTTACACTCTGAAGTTCAATAACTGAACCCTCTCATGGAAAATATGGGATAGCAATGTTAAAGATATAGATATACAAATTGTGGGGAAACGAAGATTAACCTAAACATTTAATTTGTTAATTTACAACTAGAAAATTGAAAGAGATGTACCTATAACCAACAAAAGGTCCAATATGTGTTCCCTGAAATAATATTTTAGACCAGTGGTTCTCAACCGTCCTAATGTCGCGACCCTTTAATACAGTTCCCCATGTTGTGGCGACCCCCAACCACAAAATTATTATCGTTGCTACTTCATCACTGTAGAGTGTATGTGTTTCCGATGGTCTTAAGCGACCACCTGGGAAATGGACATGTGACCCCCAAAGGGGTTGCAACCCACAGGTTGAGAACCGCTGTTTTAGACCAACATTCTAAATGAAAAAGGAGTGGTGTCCGCTGCAGATGTGACGCTGTTAGAAAAACTGACCAGTTGATCGTTACTTAACTGGTGTTAAAGATCCACTGCTGAAAAGGAAAAGCTGTTTCAACAAAGTTTGTACGTGATAGCAAACGGTGCAAACTGAAACATCACAACTGAAATGGCAACAAAATGGGAAAGTCCACACTCCAACAAGGTAGCCAATGTGCACTCCAACAAGTAAGCCAATGTGCACTCCAACAAGTAGGCCAGTGTGCACTCCAACAAGTAAGCCAGTGTGCACTCCAACAAGTAAGCCAGTGTGCACTCCAACAAGTAAGCCAATGTGCACTCCAACAAGTAAGCCAATGTGCACACTGATCAACAACCTCAAATCAAATACCGAAAATTACAAATCTGAAACCTGAATAATTCCAACATGAAAACTTACAGAACAAAAAATATCTACCTGTACATCTTGAACTATCTCTGTACTGGTACAATGCACCCATTCTTCAATAGTTCTTTATCAGCTCACTACAGACATATGTACAATGAAGGGCTAAAAATCATATGAACAACTCTCATTTCGGTACCCATATGTCCCCACTATCAGGTGGACCACACACACATTATTTACAGTATCTGTTTCAATCACACATGCGCCAGGATGGTCCTATAAATAAACCCTTCGTAAATCATTAGGGGCTGTGATCATGTTACACTGTGGACACAATTTTTTGGCTCCCTGGGGAAAAAAGTCAAAACAATTTGGCATTAAAAACTAAAATATTTACTTTCCCAATCATCTTTTATTTTAGTTTTAGCCGTCTCAGAAAGTATATTTAAATTTTAAAAGATTTCTCCATTTGAACAAATATTAGAATTATTTTTAGTTTGTCAGCTAAATTTTAAAATGCTTCTTTGACGCAAAAGACTTACTACCTACATTGTTATGATTTCTGACACTAAAGTGATACATATGAATATTCCGGTATAGACAGGACTTAATTTATGCATCAAGTTACATTTTCGATTAATTACGTTAATTACCAGAGTTCTCATCCAGCAAGCCTCACAGTGAACATGCCAACACTGGATGGAGGTCAGAGGAGTCTTGTACGCCTCCTATAGGAAGAGATAAATGATTAGCAACAAACTATTGCTGGTTCAAGACAAAAGATATGAGGAAACATCAAACACGTGGTAAAAGTAAGATATCAGGCAATACCAAACACAAGTTGTAAGAAAGATGAAGATATCAGGTAATAACAAACACAGGGTGTGAGAAAGCTTCATAAAAGTCCTTTAAAAAAATGGCTGCCTAAAGCTTTCAATAGACACACACACCCCCACCACCCCCCCCCCCCCCCCAACCCCAAAAGATGACAAAACAAAGTTTCAAAAAGTAAAAGTAAAATGAAAACAAAAATAGCCGCCATAAAGTTTGAATTTATTAATAGTAATAGCCCATATAAAGTTTGCATCAATTATTAATATGGAGTTGTCCAACCAAGGAAACTGTTAAGTTGCCTGATAGCTTTTTAGTGAAAAATGATCTCCACTAAAGATAGATTAGTTCAATAAATCAAGGGATGAGATTAAAGGAGACTGTTGTTGTGTATACTAATTTAGTCTCAAGTTTTTACCATGCATATCAGGCATTTCTGTTTAGAGGATTTCTCAGCTTCAAGGTCACGCAGCTTCATTCGCAGTGCAGCTATCAATGCAGATTGTTCCTCACCTCTTTTAAAAAAGAAGAATGCATAGGTACAAAAAACACTGAACCATGAAGTCATGGCAGTTGTAGAAAGTTAAATATAATCTATTCTCTTTCCTGGCTATAGAATGTTTAGTGTTTGGTGTAGAACAAACTGTCTTTAGTAACACAATAATAGGTATAGAATGTTTACAATGTTTGGTGTAGAGCAAACTGTCTATAGTAACACAATAATAGGTATAGAATGTTTATACAAGTTTTTGGTGTCGAACAAACTGTCTATTGTAACACACTAATACTACTAATAGTAGACTACTATACAATTTTTTACAATATTTGGTGTAGAACAAACTGCCAGAGTAACACAATAATAATAGACAGGTATAGTATGTTTACAATGTTTGGTGTAAAAGACAATAATAGACTGACCCCTGATCACAGTTGGAAATAGCGAATCCTTCATAAGCTGCTGATGACTGACTGCAGCATCCGCCTGTAGAGAGAAAGATGGATTTGTTTATATGTAGTAACAGAAAGAAACAAACCAACTAAAAACTTTTCATATGTAGGAATAGAATTGGTGATTGAAAGGTGATGTGTGAAACACTACAAGTAAATGAAGCTAGAATTGGTGATAGAAGGGTGATGCGTGCACAAGTACAAGTAACTGAAGAAAGCAGACATTATTTTTCATATAGAAAAAGATTTATGCTGTTGTTATGTTAAATGGTTATTTTATAACTTGTGATAGTTTGTGGGCTGAATCTGTCTGTGGGTGGGCTGAATCTGTCTGTGGGTGGGCTGAATCTGTCTGTGGGTGGGCTGAATCTGTCTGTGGGTGCGGGGGGTGAATCTGTCTGTGGGTGCGCAGATGGCTGATCAGGTCGATTCTGGCACGAAATGTTCTGGTGTAGAAGGTGCAGGAGATGGGTGGGACAACTCCAGGTGCAGAGTTAACTCTGATTTCTGGCTTGTCTCTTGTGTTCTGCAGCAACTGTTCTGTCAGACTCGTGTTGCATTGAGCCGTTGCGTATGGAAGAGTGACACGAGTCTCGATTCTTTGAGGACTGTTCCCCCCATGTCCGAGTCAATGTGAAATGCTTTCAAAGATGCTTTCATTGTATCTTTAACGCGTTTCTTGAGTCCTCCAGCAAACCACCTGCGCTGCTTGAGTTCACCATAAAATATATTTTTTGTGGGCAATCGGTCATCTGACATTTCGGCTACATGGCCCGTCAAGTGAAGCTGGGACTGCATTAATCAGGTGTGAAGACCTGCTTGTGCGTATACCTCAGTGTCTGGTATCTTGTCCTGTCAGACCTGCTTGTGCGTGTATCTCAGTGTCTGCTATCTGGTCCTGCCCTTTGATGTTGAAGATTTTTCGGAGGCTCATCGTGGGGAAAGTGGTTTAGTTTCTTGATTGACGTTGATAGACTGTCCATGTTTCCTGTGAATAAAGTAGCTTTGGGAGCACAGCTGTCTTGTAAACCGTTATTGTGTTTTGGGTGCAGATGCCTCCCCCTGTCCAGACTTTCTTTGGCATCCCTCCAAATGTTGCGCTGGTTCTTGAAATTCCAAGGTCCACCTCATTATCAATGGTTACATCATTATCAGCTGTGCGACAGTGTGTTGCCAAGTTAAGAGAAGCTGTGTACAACCTTAAGCCTTTTACCACTGACTTGGATGCCGGGCTCGATCTAAGGTTTTTGTGGAGCTGGTTGGTACAGTACCTCAGTCTTCTTTGTGTTAATGGTAAGACCCAAGTTTGTACAGGCATCCGAGAAGTTTCAAACACTGCGTTGCAAAACAGCCTCTGATTCTGTGCTAAGAGCAATGTTTTCATCACACAGAAAGTCCATGATGATGTCTGTCTGGACCTTGGATTTAGCGTTTAGTCTCCTGAGGTTAAATACGTTACCACCAGTTCTGTATCTGCGGCTTTTCCTGTAACTAATGGCGTAAAACAAGGCTGTGTTCTAGTCCTAAAAATTTTTAGCATGATATTCTCAGCGATACTGACTGATACTTTTCTAGACAATAATGACAGCATTCCTATAAGACACAGGACAGACGGAGGACTATTTAATCTTAGGAGACTGCAAGCTATTACAAAAGTTAATTCAACAGTATCTCCATCTTGTGTAATCCAGTGACAAGATCAAGAACGCACCCACAGCACAGCTCAAGGGAAATGGACACTTGAAATTACTAGCTAATATTAAGAAAAAATACTTAATCAACTCAAGTAAAAGTGAATTTTTTATAATCCATTGGGACCAATGAAACTCTCAGACAGTTTGAAGACATAAGAATTATTTGAGTTCTCCCAAACTGAGTAATTTACTAAAACGTTTAAACTCCCAAATTGTATAAGTTCTTAAAATGTGTAAACTCCCAAATTGTGAAAGTTCCTAAAATGTTTAAACTCCCAAATTGTGAGAGTTCCTAAAATGTTTAAACTCCCAAATTGTGAAAGTTCCTAAAATGTTTAAACTCCCAAATTGTGAAAGTTCCTAAAATGTTTCAGATGTTGTAAGTAGCAGCTACAGTGGTAATAATAAAACTTACCATCAGAGTTGACAGTGTCTGTTCTTGAGGTGAAGCTGATGATGTGACAAAACATAACACAAAAAACAAATCAATTACGTTTCATAAATGTTTGCCTGCACCTACTGCCCCCCCCCCCCAATTCAAACTACAGAAAACATTTATCATTGACAGTTTACTGTCTGTAAGATAAAAATAAGCTCAATGCAAAATAATTGAATTCGTCAAAGATATATTTATCATCTCTTCATATACTGAGAACCTATAGTGCTATAATGTCAAGACATCTTTTTATTTTAGCCAACATCCTATCACAGTGACGTTTACCTGTTCTCCGTGGGCAGCGATGTTCTAGATGATCTGCTGTCATTTTGAGGACTGGTTCCAGAAGAACCAAGTGGAAGAATGTCTTTTTCACTAAATCTTAACCAAGTTAAGGTATTCAACCCTCATTCAAACAGTTCACTGATACTTCTTCATGCTATATGACATTTGTCATAGATTCAAAACACTTATTCATAGATTGAAGTATAATGTTGGTATTGAAAAACTTTAAATAAGTGCATTGACTGGTCACAGCTACACAAAGCTTAAATTTCATTTTCCATCAAAATGTGAGCTATGAAGAGTTCCTATAAGAATTGAACCATCCATGACCTGTTGAATGGGACCATCCATGACATGTTGAATGGGACCATCCATGATATGTTGAATGGGACCATCCATGACATGCTGAATGGGACCATCCATGACATGTTGAATGGAACCATCCATGACATGTTGAATGGAACTATCAATGACATTTTGAATGGGGCCATCCATGACATGTTGAATGGGACCATCCATGACATGTTGAAAAAGATACTGAGGTTTTCCATATTCCTCTGTGTCATCACCATCAACATTCAGCTCACCATCCTCATCAGAACCTTTCCTTGTAGTCTGAAAACCCTGGCCTGGAAGAGGAAACAAACGGTCGATGTTGAATTGAAACTCATTCAAATATGGCCAGAGGCTACAATTTCGGCAAATAATTCAATAGTTTTAATCATTGGATTTTGTTTGTTCAGTATTTCTGGTAGCTGTAGATGAAACAATTGTTTGCATAGTGTCATGATTAGCCACAACACAGCTAGATCATATAATTTCAGTGTAAGTTAGAGTTCATAGCGAGACACAGTCAAACGATCTGACACATGCCTTGTAGTTCCTGGGACTCAAACCCCACTTTGTCAGCAGATTGGTCCAACGTTTCTCTTATTGTGCCATAGAACAGCTAGAATCAGCAGGCTAACATTAACATTGGAATATCAGGTGTCAACATTGGAATATCAGGTGTCAACATTGGAATATCAGGTGTCAACATTGGAATATCAGGTGTCAACATTGAAATATCAGGTGTCAACATTGGAATATCAGGTGTCAATGGACACTCAACATTCATTTTTTCTCTGTAATCAAATAGAAGTGATTTCCTGCTACAACACCATTTGACAATGTGAACCCATTTGACAATTTGAACCTAACCATTTCTAGAGATCAGGAAACAGTAGCAGATCCTCCATCTTAAAGGGTGGTGGACCCGATCTAGACATCTTTGAACTTACCAGAAAATCCACCCTCTAACATGGAGGTGGCCCTGACCCTGGTTTGCCCCGCCCATTCATACTCCTCATACTCGCCTTCCACATCAACAGGCTCCTCCTCCCCATCTGTTCTCTGATAGAAATACAAAAATAGAGAACATTAAAAAAAAAAACATGATATAAGTTCAACACAATTTTAAAAGGACATTTTTACAATCCACTTAACGTCAGTCGACATATATGACAAAAATTGGGATAAACACAATAAAATGTCTAGGATACATAATTCATGGCAGAGTCAAGTCAACATAACACATGCCGGTCAAAGCACTCCAGAGGTCTGGTACCTGTTTGAGACACATTTCCACGTGAGCGTTGAGATCGTCTGCTGCCCCCATGACCCGATCGTTGCAGATTGGACAAACTGTCTCCTTCACACCTTCTTCACCGGGCTTCTTTTTCTTGTTGCGACTTCGAGCTGGGGAGAATACGTGGAACAGTGTTGTACCTAATACATGGAACAGTGTTGTACCTAATACATGGAACAGTGCTGTACCTAATACATGGAACAGTGCTGTACCTAATGCATGGAACAGTGCTGTACCTAATACATGAGACAAGTTTGTCCAGCTGGAAATCCTATGCTGTTATTGTTGGACTGAGTTGGAAGTTGCTAAATCCTATGCTGTTATTGTTGGACTGAGTTGGAAGTTGCTAAATCCTATGCTGTTATTGTTGGACTGAGTTGGAAGTTGCTAAATTCTATGCTGTTATTGTTGGACTGAGTTGGAAGTTGCTAAATCCTATGCTGTTATTGTTGGACTGTGTTGGAAGTTGCTAAATCCTATGCTGTTATTGTTGGACTGAGTTGGAAGTTGCTAAATCCTATGCTGTTATTGTTGGGCTGAGTTGGAAGTTGCTAAATCCTATGCTGTTATTGTTGGACTGAGTTGGAAGTTGCTAAATCCTATGCTGTTATTGTTGGGCTGAGTTGGAAGTTGCTAAATCCTATGCTGTTATTGTTGGACTGAGTTGGAAGTTGCTAAATCCTATGCTGTTATTGTTGGGCAGTGTTGGAAACATTTCAAATGTAAGCAACTACACCTCAAGGCAGGGTTTCTTAACCTTTTTCACAACATGGCACACCCCCCCCCTTTTTAAATTTAAAACATTCCCCACCCCACCCCACCCCTACATTATTCCACATTATTCATATAATCCAAATAATTATCATGGTCCACAGTATTCACATGGTCCACATAAGGCCCATTATTTTAAGTAAATATAAAAGTTCAAGCCCTATATAAATAATATAATATCAATAAGTTCTATTCCATGTTAATGTTGTAAGCCTTCATGTTGTCACATGATGTACTGTTGAATCCTATGAGCCCCCAAATGTTGTCATGTTTACAGAGGTGTATCTGGGGGGGGGGGGGGGTGGATAGATGTCCACATGCACCAGAGTAGTTGGGGGCCGCAAAAAATGGGCTTTGATGGTATTTTATTGAACAAAATGAGGGGGGGGGGTAAAATGAATCTTGCCCCTGGTTCAAAAATTGTTAACGATGCCACTGCATGTCCAATAGCTTGCCTTCGTGTATAAAATTGTTCCAGTAAACTAAGACCAAACAAAAGTCAAATGTTAGTGAAGGAATAGATTCATGTAAGACAAACTTGAATTCATAAACCTACTTGATGAAGCATCCATATTGTTACACCATATATATATATATATATAATAGGTATCACTGTTAGCACCCATATTCCACAGTTTACGGTCTGTGTACCAAACTTTCTATTTCTTTGAGTCTATGCTGAGCTGAGTCATGGCCGACTCAACGCTTCAACAAAACATTTCAAACATTCTATAGGTTTAATTTTTGTATGTTGAGCTAACCCACTGTGTCCCATTTCTAAAATACTATTCCCCCCCCCCCCCCACCTCTTCTGATTTCATCAAGATGAAAAAAAGAGCTACATTTTATCTCCTTGACACAAGAGTTCCCTGAAATGTGCAAAGATCAGGTTGCCCCAGAACTATCAGAAAGGATTGAAAAGGGAGGTAAATGCCATTCAAGCATTGCCCAACCTGTGAGAAGTGCTGTCTGTCTTGGGGACATAAAGTTACTAAGACATTGTCTACATTCTCTGCTCTAGCTACCCCCCCCCCCCCACACCACACACAAAAAAAACACCAACAACCTCTATGCCAGTTAGCATTAGTTACAGTAAACATTTGTTTGTTGAAATAGGTTCTAACTTTATATTCAAAGATCCAGATACATGAAATGAATTTTTGTCTAAGTTTGTCTTCTGTCACTTCTCTACAAGTACTAGAACTACATTTCAACTTACACAACTCTACTACTTCTACTACTTCTTTCACTTCACTACAAGTACTGTTTTGTTTTACACAACTCTACTAAAAATTTGATTTTCTCTAACTAGGACTGCCTACATTTTTTTTAAATTTTAATTGGTCATCCTATGCACAAAGAAGATTATATCATGGAGATACAAACACAAAGAAGATTATATCATGGAGAAACAAACACAAAGAAGAATATATCATGGAAATACAAACACAAAGAAGATTATATCATGGAGAAACAAACATACAATAGGACAAGATGAATAGAAGGGTTGTCCTAAAAAAAAATTTGAAATGCTTTTCTATTTAAATTTTTTTTTTATAATATGCACGTTTTTGTTCCAAAGTTAATTATTTTAAACAGTAATGGCGCATGGTGAACAGACAATGAAAGTAGTGATAATATCTTTATATAGTTCGTCAGTCGAAATAGACTATGACCACCTTAATCGTCATATATGCTAATTGTGAACCTGGCCGTGAGTGTGCAGATGGCTGTTGAGGCCAATTCTGGTACAAAATGTTCTTGTGCATTAAACTCCTATGAAACATTTGTCCAAGTTGTGACAGATTGTGACAGATGCTGTAGGATTTAGAAGAAGAAGAAAAGTGTTGAAAAAGATCAGTTTTCTATGCTTCTGAAGCGTCAACAACTAAATAGTCAACAACTCAATGGTGAATAACTAAATTGTCAACAACTGAATGGTCAACAACTGAATGGTCAACAACTCAATGGTCAACAACTAAATGGTCAACAACTGAATGGTCAACAACTCAAAGGTCAACAACTAAATGGTCAACAACTCAATGGTGGCAAACAGTTCAATGAAAGAAAACAGTGCAACACCAAGTGTGATAGAAACAAAGTGAAGAATTTAAACACATTCTAGGAGCTGTAGAAACAAAGTGAAGAATTTAAACACATTCTAGGAGCTGTAGAAACAAAGTGAAGAATTTAAACACATTCTAGGAGCTGTAGAAACAAAGTGAAGAATTTAAACACATTCTAGGAGCTGTCTATCACATTCAAGGCTCAACAAAATCTACTTTTCAAATTTAAACTATTTGTCTTTGATTGATAACTTGAACAGCCAATTGGTGTGATTCTCACTTTTACAGGACACCTTGTACCCTAAAAGTTTATAGCAGCTTGTTCGAGATCCCATTTCAGTTTATATTCCTGGCAATAAAAATTAAAGCCGACCTCTAGCATGACTGAATTAATCCCTGCTAATACCTGCTAATCCCTGGTAGTGCAATAAGATGTGTACATCTGGTAAATATTTTACAAGGGGAGACAATGTCAGGACAGATCCACTTACTGTGTCTTAAGTGTATTCGGTTTATTCCCCAATCTGGTGGTGTAAATTGCTATGAACCTTGGCTGACAGAGAGTTGTCTTACAGCACAGGTGGCGCTGTTCTACCAGCTTTACCTTTTATTACAGTAAAACCACTTAACCACAAGTTGGAGAGGTGTTTTTTTTAAACTACCAAATGTCTTGTACATTTTAAAAAGAAATTTTTATACATATATGTTACATATACACTTCTTGTATTATTTTTTAAAATGTTTTGTGGGTTGAAATAGTGAACTGAATATAGTGACTTGTCACTTCAATACAACTAAAACAGCAACCTATTTGTTTGAATCCTTTATATTAACTTCGCCTTTGTGTGTTTCGTGCTAAATATTCAGACGGCTAATTGACCCACATCCTGTCAACCTATCGGGCTGAAACTTGGCACATGGACTCGTTACCGATGACAACTCATTCTATCAAATTTTCAGTCCCAGCCCCCAAAAATCCGTTCTTCTTGGTTTTCAATGGGAAGATAAAGGAAATATGACGTCACTGATTTCAATGGGAAGATAAAGGAAATATGACGTCACTGATTTCAATGGGAAGATAAAGGAAATATGACGTCACTGATTTCAATGGGAAGATAAAGGAAATATGACGTCACTGATTTCAATGGGAAGATAAAGGAAATATGACATCACTGATTTCAATGGGAAGATAAAGGGAATATGACGTCACTGATCTCAATGGGAAGATAAAGGAAATATGACGTCACTGATTTCCCATGAACTAAAAATCCAGATAACTTGCGCTTAATGAGATTCTATAAAAAAAATTATCAAGCGTGCTTAGTGTGTAATATTTTCTTTTCTCTTTCTGAAACGATGAAATAAATCTGTGATGTAAAAGCGGGTGGGTCACTAGAATATTAATATATAATTAAATTAAATTGAAAATGCATATGAAAAACTTTTTTTATAGGTTGTTTAATTAAGCTATCCATTTACTAAAATAATAGCCTGGATGACAGGCTGATAAAGGTTGCCATTCCGGTGCAAAGGTCCTTGTTACTAATGGTAGTAATTAGGGGTTTTTCAAGACATTAGATGGATCAATTTGCCTGCTTGCATGTTGGAAATAAATAGTCCCATATTGAAATGAAACCTGCCACACATAGAAATGACATCTGTCACATATAGAGATGATATATGCCATGTATAGATATGATATATGCCACTTATAGGGATGACAACTTCCATACATAGAGATGACACCTCCACATATATAGAGATGACATATGCCTTATATCACTGGGTACTGATTCATCTTCTGTGTAAAGCCTTTCATTTACGTTCATTCCAAACATCTGATGGGTTACGTTCATTCCAAACATCTGATGGGTTACGTTCATTCCAAACATCTGATGGGTTACGTTCATTCCAAACATCTGATGGGTTACGTTCATTCCAAACATCTGATGGGTTACATTCATTCCAAACATCTGATGGGTTACATTCATTCCAAACATCTGATGGGTTACATTCATTCCAAACATCTGATGGGTTACGTTCATTCCAAACATCTGATGGGTTACATTCATTACAAACATCTGATGGGTTACGTTCATTCCAAACATCTGATGGGTTACATTCATTCCAAACATCTGATGGGTTACATTCATTCTAAACATCTGATGGGTTACATTCATTCCAAACATCTGATGGGTTACGTTCATTCCAAACATCTGATGGGTTACGTTCATTCCAAACATCTGATGGGTTACATTCATTCCAAACATCTGATGGGTTACATTCATTCCAAACATCTGATGGGTTACGTTCATTCCAAACATCTGATGGGTTACATTCATTCCAAACATCTGATGGGTTACATTCATTCCAAACATCTGATGGGTTACATTCATTCCAAACATCTGATGGGTTACATTCATTCCAAACATCTGATGGGTTACATTCATTCCAAACATCTGATGGGTTACATTCATTCCAAACATCTGATGGGTTACGTTCATTCCAAACATCTGATGGGTTACATTCATTCCAAACATCTGATGGGTTACATTCATTACAAACATCTGATGGGTTACGTTCATTCCAACCATCTGATGGGTTTAACATAAACAAACTTACCACTGAGCCTTGACTGACGGTTGCATCTGATTCGGAGAAAATTCTGGGGAAAAAAAAGTATAATCATTTGTATAGAGTTATGGGGAAAAAAGTGTCCACCATGTGGCTGCATGCTGGTGATTGAATGGGAACACAAAGTGAAATAAGATGTGCATGGTTACCTACAATAAATGAAACCACTTTTTATCTAAAGTGGATTGTGACATTTAAACTTACAACCAACGTTACACTTGACATTTTTGTTAGTAATTCATTTCTTTCATTTAATAAAGATCCAAGGTATTTCAATTGATTTACTTTTTCAAAATCTCTTTTCTAATTTTAATGGCTTCATCTGTCTGTTCTATTCTTATCATAGTCATGTATTTTGTTTTTTGGTTGTTAACTTCCAGCCCTGCTTGTAATGATGCGTCTTCTAATTAAATAAAGGATTTTGATATGTCTTTAATACGTTTCCCTAGCAGTACTATGTCATCAACAAATGCAAGATACTGAAGGGGTTGATTGTAGAGAGTGCCCATTGGTTGTGGGTCTTGGGTTTCCCCCAGAAAGTGTCCTGTTATTGTTCCTCGGCTGTCAATATGTATGTTTCTCATAACTTTCTCTAATGTTAGGTTAAAAATCAAACAAGACAGTGTGTCTCCATGTCTTAGGTCTCGTCTAATCTGAAATTCCCTTGAACCTTTATTTTGCTTTTTGAGTTGTTCAGTTTTACATGTATCAGTCTTGTCAGTTTGTTGTTCAGTGTTACATGTATCAGTCTTGTCAGTTTGTTGTTCAGTGTTACATGTATCAGTCTTGTCAGTTTGTTGTTCAATGTTACATGTATCAGTCTTGTCAGTTTGTTGTTCAGTGTTACATGTATCAGTCTTGTCAGTTTGTTGTTCAATGTTACATGTATCAGTCTTGTCAGTTTGTTGTTCAATGTTACATGTATCAGTCTTGTCAGTTTGTTGTTCAGTGTTACATGTATCAGTCTTGTCAGTTTGTTGTTCAATGTTACATGTATCAGTCTTGTCAGTTTGTTGTTCAGTGTTACATGTATCAGTCTTGTCAGTCTGTTGTTCAGTGTTACATGTATCAGTCTTGTCAGTTTGTTGTTCAGTGTTACATGTATCAGTCTTGTCAGTTTGTTGTTCAGTGTTACATGTATCAGTCTTGTCAGTTTGTTGTTCAGTGTTACATGTATCAGTCTTGTCAGTTTGTTGTTCAGTGTTACATGTATCAGTCTTGTCAGTTTGTTGTTCAGTGTTACATGTATCAGTCTTGTCAGTTTGTTGTTTAATGTTACATGTATCAGTCTTGTCAGTTTGTTGTTCAGTGTTACATGTATCAGTCTTGTCAGTTTGTTGTTTAATGTTACATGTATCAGTCTTGTCAGTTTGTTGTTTAATGTTACATGTATCAGTCTTGTCAGTCTGTTGTTCAATGTTACATGTATCAGTCTTGTCAGTTTGTTGTTCAATGTTACATGTATCAGTCTTGTCAGTCTGTTGTTCAGTGTTACATGTATCAGTCTTGTCAGTTTGTTGTTCAGTGTTACATGTATCAGTCTTGTCAGTTTGTTGTTCAGTGTTACATGTATCAGTCTTGTCAGTTTGTTGTTCAGTGTTACATGTATCAGTCTTGTCAGTTTGTTGTTCAGTGTTACATGTATCAGCCTTGTCAGTTTGTTGTTCAGTGTTACATGTATCAGTCTTGTCAGTTTGTTGGGTATGCCAAACTCCTGCAGGGTCTCATATAGATATTTTCTTTTGATGCTGTCTTAGGCCATTTTAAAGTCAACATAGAGTTGATGTACTGGGATATTATATTCATAACATTTCTCTAATAGGCATCTGATGGTGAAAATCTGATCAGTCGTTGATCTGTTTTGCCTGAATCCACATTGGTAATCACCTCATATTTCTTCAGTGTAGGGTTGTAGTCTTTTGGCAATTAGCTTTGTCAGTATTTTGTAAGAAACATTTAATAGGGAGATTCCTCTGTAGTTTGTGCACTGAAGTTTGGAGCCTTTCTTGTGTATTGGGGTTATTAATGCTGCTTCTCATTCTGTTGGAATATTCTCTTCTTGCCAAATTTATATATATAAAAAAAAATTTATGAGTCGAAATAAATGTGTCAATTAAGTTGCTAGTTTGGAGTATTTTCGGAATGGATTCAGATACAACGTAAAAAAAAAATAATAATCTTCCTGCACATTCAATGAAGATTATTTGCTTTTCACGCCAGCTTCTTAAAATGGTCCAGAGTTATCTTTCTAATTATCCCATTTGCAGGTGGTCTTCTCAACACATTTACTGGAGATATTAAGTTGAGCAAGCGATATTCTTGGCATTTGTTTCCGTAACTTGAGCTTGTTTGATTGTATGGGACTCTAACTCCTTTCCCCTAACAGCAGAGGCCCCGATTACACTACAACTAACATCAACTAACATCACATGCCCCCATCACACTACACCTAACAGTACAGACCTCCATCACACTACACCTTCACCTAGCATTGGAGGTCCTCCTATGGGTTGGAAGGTGTTTCTGCCAAAGGGAATGGATGGAGGTGTCCTGTTACCAACATAGTGATAAATACAGCAGCTCCAATGACCATCTAATGACATAGATGAACACACCGTCTGCTGGTTTTGTCCAACTCTGTTCCACTGACATTATACAGCATGTAGGACAGTCCAATTGAAAATGATATTTACTCAATATTTTTTTCCAATTAATTCTTTCTTTTTTTAACAGAAATTAATTGAATACTTAAAATTAAATTCCCTTTTTGAAATAAAACATTTCTTTATTTTCTTTTAAAAAAACATTCTCCCCCCCCCCCCCCCCCCCCCGGCTAGGTTTGTAAAAATTAAAAAGAGAAAAGGCCGCAAGTCCTGGTAAACATTTAGCCTTCTTTGATCTTTAACAAATAAAATAAAAAATTTAATTTGAAAATAAATTCATAAATTAATTAACATATATACTAAGACTGAAGTATGAGCAGAGGCGTAGCTAGAGTGTTTGGCGCCCGGGGACAAGATTCATTTTAAAGCGCCCTCTTTTCCACTCTCAAACCCATTATTTTCATCAATAAAATAATACTAAAGCACATTTTGGCGCCCCTAACTAGCTGGCGCCCGGGTACATCTGTACCCCCCTGCCCCCCCCCCTACGCTACGCCCGAGTATGAGACTAAAACTATAACTTGGTCAGCCCGGCATTACTTTGCGTATTTGGTCAACAACATGTTAAGTTTCATCGTAAAGTAAGTGGTGTGCATGACGTCATCAGGTGGGATTATTTGTTTCCGGCAAAAGTAAATCTAAGAGTACGGAGTCGAGAGTTTTCGCATTGCATTTCTGAATATCATAAAGTGATTGTTGTGCATGACGTCATCAGGCGGGTTTATTAAAAAAAAATTCCGGCAAAAGTAAATCTAAGTGTACGGAGTCGAGAGTTTTAGCAGTGCATTTCTAAGCATTAAAAAAAAAATAATTTAAAAACACACACACACATTTATTAAATTTAGACTTTTTGTGTTTTGGTATGGGAAAACAAAACCTATCACTTTCACATAAAAGGGAAAAAATACAGATTTTTTATTATCCTTATTAAACTCAAAACCACGCTACACAACTCTTATATATATTTGCATCTGGTTCTCGCCCTGTTTCCTCTTTAAAATCGCCCCCCCCCCCCACACACTCCACATGTTTAATAGTAATAGTACTAAGCGGGGGAAAATGACCGCGACGCAGCGAGCTTCATGTGTGACGTCGGAGTCCGGTAAATAAGTTGATTTTTTTCTTTAGAAATGATTTATTTTTCAAAATGTCAATGTTTTTTCCCATCTTTGATCTGGGGCAACTGCCTATTCCTATCAGTGGGTTTTATTTCTTGACACAAACGGTTGCACTCCCACTACGACATATGACAGTAGATTTCGTTGCATATTTTAGGAAATTAAGTGACCTTTTTTTTTTTTTTTTTTTTTTTTTTTTTTTTTTTTTTTTTTTTTTTTTTTTTGTTGTAACACTTGGACCCACTGGTCATTTTCTCAATATTTCAGGACTCGATGTTAAAAAAAAAAGAAGAGACCCCCCCCCCCCCCCCGGTTAAGCCCCAGCAGTTTACAGTTTGAGCATGGCTGGGACATAACTCGGTGTTAAGGATTTTAATTTAAGCGCAGTATTGGCGAATGCACACACGCAAGCACACACACACACAGTCAGGGACACACACACACACAGTCAGGGACACACACACACACAGTCAGGGACACACACACACACAGTCAGGGACACACACACACACAGTCAGGGACACACACACACACAGTCAGGGACACACACACACATAGTCAGGGACACACACACACACAGTCAGGGACACACACACACAGAGTCAGGGACACACACACACACAGTCAGGGACACACACACACACAGTCAGGGACACACACACACACAGTCAGGGACACACAAATATATACACACACAAACATACAAACTTACGTCATAGCGAGATCGTGAGGCCACCTCTGGTGGAGGAGAATCTTTGCCTTTACGTGACCCTGACGGGGAGGGCAGATTCTGTAGGGGAATAAAACATGGGGATTAATATAGTTACAATAAAACATGGGGATTATAGTGACAATAAAACATGGGGATTATCGTTACAATAAAACATGGGGATTATCGTTACAATAAAACATGGGAATTTTAGTGACAATAAAGCATGGGAATTTTAGTGACAATAAAACATCGCGATGTTAGTAACAATAAAACATGGAGATGTTATTGAGAATGTTTTTGTTTGATTGTGGATGCTAATCATAATGCACTTATGTGTGTGTATGTAAACTGGATTTGAGGGAAATGTTTCCGCTTGAACCGAGAATATCCTATTTACAAATGTCATCAGTGTCTCCATAAAGCATCCTATTTCTTCTTCTTCTATGTTTTGAGAGCCCACAATCAATGAATTGATCATTTTGGCTCCTACGTTTCAGAGGGGTTCGCGATGTTACTGTGCGTGGTTTTGAAAGGGGCAATTCACTGGTTGTAAGGGTAATTTAGCAATGGTGTTATGAACTGGGGGTTTGAAGAAAGGAGGCAACAGACGCAAATGTGTCAAGTATAGTCGCCTCAACTGTTGCTTTTGGACGCTTGTTCCAGTCCCTTATTGTCTCTGGCAGGAATGAGGAGCTCCTGTACTGAGTTTTTGTTTTTAAAAGTCGGAACTGCTTGTCGTGACCTCTTCGCTGTCTAGGGGGGAGATTGACGAGTTTCTGTTTGATAGTGGAGCAGTATTTACAAATGTCATCAGTTTCTCCGCAAAGCATCCTATTTACAAACGTCATCAGTGTCTCCGTAAAGCATCCTATTTACAAATGACATCAGTGTCTCCGTACAGCATTCAATTTACAAATGCCATCAGTGTCTCCATAAGCGTTCTATTTACAAATGCCATCAGTGTCTCCGTAAAGCGTCCTATTTACAAATGCCATCAGTGTCTCCGTAAAGCATCTTATTTACAAAAGCCATCAGTGTCTCCGTAAAGCATCTTATTTACAAAAGCCATCAGTGTCTCCGTAAAGCATCTTATTTACAAAAGCCATCAGTGTCTCCGTAAAGCATCTTATTTACAAAAGCCACCAGTGTCTCCGTAAAGCATCTTATTTACAAAAGCCACCAGTGTCTCCGTAAAGCATCCTATTTACAAAAGCCACCAGTGTCTCCGTGGTTGGTTAGTCAATCTTGTCAAGAAATAAAAGACCGTGCATCTATTAAATAACACAAATATGGAATGTTTGAACAACCCCCCCCCCCAACTCATTATAACGTTATAAACATTTACATCGACACCCCCCCCCCAACTCATTATAACGTTATAAACATTTACATCGACACCCCCCCCCCCAAAAAAATAATAATTATATAACATTTCTAGCAAACACCCCCCCCCCCCACACACACACACTTCCCGATAAAACCAAAAAATGTCAAAGTACAAGCCGGAACAAGCACATTTCAAACAAAAAGCCAGTAATTATATTTTACACAAAAAATTTGCAAATTATTTTTTAGCAAAAAATACATTTTGTTGTGATAATATAAGCTAATTTCGTGAATTTGAAAGGCTTAAATTTTGCAAACATATGCATTAATTAATTTTTTTAAAAGTGATACAACATTGCTCTCTTCCACCCCACCCCATATAACACAATGTCATAAATGAAGCGCCCCTACCTCCTGGTTATATAATATGTACACGGCCAATTCTGCATGTCTGAGCCATGTCTTCATGTCACAGAACAAATGGACATATTTCAAATGTCGCTAAGAATGATCATGTTAATCTTTACTTGTAAAAGTCAAGATAAAAGACAATTTCCTCCCCCCCCCCTTATCATTTAGGCAGGTGAATGACCAATGTCATTGTAGTATATGTCCCACAGCAGGTGGACAAAATGACAACAAAGACAGCGATAGTTCTTGATTAATCTCATTTTTGGCAATAATAGTAAAAGCGAGAGCTCGTGTACTGTCGTAATACATAACCCTCCCACCTTTCCAAGCGAATTAACTTAAATAATAATCATCCTTTTGTTTGTGAGTATTCAAATCAGATCCCACTAAGGTACCGAGTGTCTCCTGACACCCCCATTCCGGAATTAGAGCTCCGCGTTTAGGTGTTTATTTAGTGGCGCGTTCCTAGCGTGTTCAATTTCAGTTGAGCTGATCCGGAATCTAAGTGCTACGTCAAGAATGTGGCTAGCTCACGTCGTGCCACAGCGGCACAAAAAGTGCGCCACAGAAGATCGTGTGCCCCAGTACTGCAGTAGTACTACAGCACTGCAGGTGGGCGATGACGTCAGGTATCATAAAAACCACCGTGACATAATGGATGACAACAAATTAGCGGCCGTCCACACCAAGTTTCGCAAGCTGACAACGTATCGGGTCCCTCTCGCCCACCACGTCACGGCTTTGTCACCGCTCAGGTGCTTTGCCGGGAGCCAAGGCCGCATGCAGCACCCAAAAAAAAAAAAAAAAAAACCAAGTCCCTCATTTGCAAGATGGGAGAAGTGGGGAATGCACCGCGATACTGGTCGCTGACATCCGCGAATATGGGGAACATCACACCTCGCGGGATCCTGTTCTGTAACGACACTGCACAAGAATCGTCACCTCGCGGTGGAGTTGCGGGTCTTGCTTGATACCACGACCGGTTATAGCTTCCCTTACTTGCGAGTTATTTTTCCACTAACCTAGCCTGTGTCATCTAGACCACCATCCACCCGGATAATAGGACGGTGGCATTTAGATCATGGGCCCATGTGGGACGGTGGCATTTAGCTAATGTCCAAATAGAATGGTGATATTTAGATAATAGGCTCACATAGGATAGTGGCATTTAGATTATATTATTAATATGACCAAATGGGAAGGTGTCATTTTGAATATGGGCTAGGAAGGTGGCGTTGAGATTATATTATTAATATGCCCAAATGGGAGGGTGTCATTTTGAATATGGGCCCACATAGGAATGTGGCGTTGAGATTAGTGGCCAATTTTGCCAAATCTGCTTAGTCTAAAGCTGTTTGCATTTTTTTTCTTTTTGTTTTGCTTAAATTCCTGAATTCTCAAAAAATGAGTATATGACATGTTCCAATTGGAATTAGTTCAAAAACTGTGTATGTTAACGCATGTGTCACCAGCCAAAATATGTTAGCACCCCCACCCACCCCCGACCCGCCGCCCATGATATGTTGAACAGAGACAAAAATGCCACCCCAACACAAGACAGATAGCCCCGGTGTGCGCATCCATTCTCCTTAAGCCACCCACCCTGACACCGGGGATCTACTGGCCTGGTTCCCCGTGACTGTCCGACCCCCGGGGACTTGGGACATGTTTACCTGGGATTTCAGATGTGATGGTCAGCTGTCTGTGCCGACACCCAGGCGGAACCTCTCCCATCACATGCAGATATGTAATGAGGCGCATGGGAAATTGCCCCCTTATTTAAGGCTTAGAGAATCAAATAAGTGCGCAGGTTATCAAACTATGCTGGTGTAGACCCTTGACAGTGTTTCTGAAAATCCACGCTACATTACAAATTATTCAGTAGATCTCAAATCTTTAAAGCTGGGTCACGAGCCTATGAAAGGATGATACCAGTCTCATGATCAGTACTTGACTCGCTTTGCTGACAGCACTACTGTCTGAATGACAACACTATTATGTCACTGACAGCACGAATGTTTCACTGACAGCACCATTGTGTCACTGACAGCACCACTGTCTCAGTGAGAGCACTATTGTCACTCTGACAGCACCATTGTCTCACTGACATCACTATTGTCTATAGTGACAGGACTATTGTCTCACTAACTGCACTATTTCCTCAATGACAGCACCATTGTCTCACTGACAGCACCATTGTCTCACTGACAGCACCATTTTCTCACTGACAGCACCATTGTCTCATTGACAGCACCATTATCTCATTGACAGCACCATTGTCTCACCGACAGCACCATTGTCTCACTGACAGCACCATTGTCTCACTGACAGCAACAGTGTCTCACTGACAGCAACATTGTCTCACTGACAGCACCATTGTCTCACTGACAGCACCATTGTCTCACTGACAGCACCATTGTCTCACTGACAGCACCATTGTCTCACTGACAGCACCATTGTCTCACTGACAGCACCATTGTCTCCCTGATCAAAAGTAAACAAGAAAGACTAACGTAAACTACGGGGCGGTAGGTGTACATGTCGAGATCGAATGAGACTAAATAAATACACGGGGTCACTGGGACACTGACACGAGGATCACCGAGTGAAACCACGGGGCCACTACCACACTGACATGGGGATCACCGAGTGAAACCACGGGGCCACTACGACACTGACATGAGGATCAGCCAGTGAGGCTTGCTGTATGAAGATTATGATGTCTTGTCACCTATTGTTGTTGTAATGGAGTGCGGGTGCCATGTTTAATCCCGCCCCATTCATCCAACACAGCGGGCTTTGTTGATGCAACCCAAGGCGCCGACCGTTTAAATACTTACAGAATCCTCCCACACAAGGTTGAAGTTGGAGGGAGGTCGAGTTTTTGGGCACCCGAATCCTGATGACGACATGCAGACCATAATGAAGCGGGCTCCCAGTTAAGAAACTCCAACAGGCAATAAACAAGTTCTCACACGGGTTTCCCCCCATCGCGTTAAGAACTTGATAATCTCTGTAATCCTTCTTTACATTGGCTCTCTCGGGCTAACACTGTGTGGATTAAGGAAACAAGGCGACACAAGCGCCACCAATGATTCCCTGAGACTGGGCACGCCCCTAGCCCAGGTGTCTGATAACACATGTTCATTTGCTCTTATTAAAGTGTCAAATCAAATTTCAATTAAACACCGCCCGGACCTTACGTAGCAGAAAAACCTCGTTTTGCCAGCATTAATCTCTAGCAAGTACCTGCCTAATCTCCAAATCATTTAAGATTGGACAGGACAGCACAAGAAGCGCTGGGTCTTTTTAAGGCAGAAAGAAATGCGCCCCGCTTCAATGATAAGGCAAAGTTTAGCTCCTCAACAACTTGATAACTTGCGCACCGAGTCAACACACCAAGTAATACAAGTATTAGCCCGATGACATTATTTCAATAAAAAACACATCCAGTCCATTTGATCCTCCCGGAAGTAATGAAAACAATGTTGACAATCTCTGGAATTCCCCGCATGTTTGGTTGCCGAGTGTCTCGTACCACCTATCTATTGTACCGCCTACTTGAATGTACCTATCTATTGTACCACCTACTTAAAAGTATCTATTGTACCACCTATTTGAATGTACCTATCTATTGTACCACCTACTTGAATTTACCTATAGCTATTGTACCACCTACTTGAATGTACCTATCTATTGCACCACCTTAATCAAAGTAACTATGTATTGTACCACCTTCATGTGGAGGACATCCTTATTTTTATTTCAACATTTTGAACATCTAAAAATTATTTTTTTAAATATAATTATTGTATTAAAAAAGAAGTATATTTAAATAGATTTCAGAGGATCAACAGCTTTCCTTAAGTGACGTCTAAGCTAGTTAAAGTAGGGGTGGCTGCCTACTCTCACACCAGTGATACTCTAGCTAGGTGGCTGCCTACTCTCACACCAATGATTAGCTAGGTGGCTGCCTACTCTCACACCAATGATACTCTAGCTAGGTGGCTGCCTACTCTCACACCAATGATACTCTAGCTAGGTGGCTGCCTACTCTCACACCAATGATTAGCTAGGTGGCTGCCTACTCTCACACCAATGATACTCTAGCTAGGTGGCTGCCTACTCTCACACCAATGATACTCTAGCTAGGTGGCTGCCTAAACTCACACCAATGATACTCTAGCTTGATGGCTGACTGCTTACCCGCCCTTTCCTACCAATGATCCGTGACACACAGCAATTTAAAAAATGTAACAAATTGATTGTCAAAAAAGTCATTACTTTCCCATGCTTACAAAAAAAAAAGATATTAATGACGTCACTTCTATGAAATGTAAAATGTAATTTGGAACACATGTCTCTATTTTGATTGGGTGCTCACGTAGCGTGCAGCTAAATTGATCCAATTCATAATCCATCCAACATTTTGAGGCAAAATTGTAATATAGAAGATTGTTGGATACGAATTGAAGGCGTGGGCTCCTAATACTACTAGCTCGAATGATTACTTCACAGACCTGGATGTGGGGCAGCAAAACAAAAAATCTCGGGTGTTACGTTACACACTTTGGTATCCAGTTCTCTATCATCAATCTCTTAATTTCGCATAATTTATCTTTACTCACTGTCCTCGTTTCATTTTTTATTTTTTGTTTTTTTTAAGTAAATATTTTTATAAAGAGATTAGAACTGGAAACGGTAAAAGAGGTAAACCACTAGGCTTTTTGGACAATGAAGCGGTACCCCAAAGAGGTCGACTCCAACTGCGACACATCCCCACGAACCGATAATAGTAAAATTTAAATATCAACAGCTTAAAATGTGTTCAAACATTGTGGACTATTTAATAATTATATCGATACAAAGTGCAACTATCTCGCTAATAGACCAATAAATCATCACATCCATTCATCAAATCCAAGCATCAAATCCTGCCATCAAATCCAATCATCAAATCCAATCAACAAATCCAGACGTCAAATCCAATCATCAAATCCAGACGTCAAATCCAATCATCAAATCCAATCATCAAATCATGTCATCAAATCCATTCATTAAATCCAATTATGAAAATTAATCATCAAATCCAATCATCAAATCATTTTATCAAATCATGCCAGCAAATCTTGTAATCAAATCAGCAAATCCAATCACCAAATACAATCATCAAATGTAATCATCAAATCCAATTTCCAAATCCAGACATCAAATCCAATCATCAAATCCAATCACCAAATCCAATCACCAAATCCAATCATCAAATCCAATCATCAAATCATGTCATCAAATCCAATCATCAAATCCAGGTGTCAAATCCAAGCATCAAATCCAGGTGTCAAATCCAATCATCAAATCCAGGTGTCAAATCCAAGCATCAAATCCAGGTGTCAAATCCAATCATCAAATCCAATCATCAAATCCAATCATCAAATCCAAGCATCAAATCCAGGTGTCAAATCCAATCATCAAATCCAATCATCAAATCTAGGTGTCAAATCCAAGCATCAAATACAGGTGTCAAATACTTCTTTTTGTCTTGTTTTCTGATGAAGGCTCTAAGCCGAAGCGTTAAAATCGATTGTCCTGTCTATGAGTTCAAGCTTAGCATTCTTCTAATAGTTTTATCAAATCGAATCATTATTCAGAAGATGAATCTTAGTCGGCCTATAATTAATTTTTTAGCTTAAATTCTTAAATATCAACTTTCGGGTGGATGGCTGGATTCGTGTTTAATCCCCAGTATTACCCACGTGAGCAATTTAATAATAACATCTTCAACTCAGCGGAGTAGCCCACATGAGCAATAATAACATCTTCAACTCAGCGGCGTAGCCCACATTAGCAATAATAACATCTTCAACTCAGCGGCGTAGCCCACATGAGCAAAAATAACATCTTCAAATCAACGGCGTAGCCCACATGAGCAATAATAACATCTTCAACTCGGCGGCGTATGCAGCCCACGACGTCATTTCATCAGGCCCGCCGACGGTATTTGAATTTGCTTAATAAAACGTATGGAACATGAGAGGTTGTGATACAATTTAAATATATTATGTTTAGAAAACAAGGAGATTATCACACGTGTGGAGGACCCCCCCCCCCCCTGGCTGTTATGCGACTTAAATTTACCATTTTCAAATTTAAAATATTGTATCTAGATTTGAAATGTTTGCTTACTTCGCGCCATCCCAAGTCCTTCCCAGGCTCGTGGTAGCTCTGCCTAATGTAACTATCATTTTGCTAATGTCGCCTTCTTTGACAACTTTTTTAGTACACAAATAAGTTTGTTGTCTTTGTTTTTTGTACATTGCACGCCATTCACCCTTGATTAACATGGAATAGTTAACTTAGTTTTTCCTCTTTTTTTTACCCATAGCTATGTCCTGGCTTGCAAGTATTGTACAGTATGATTATGTGGCTCGCAAGTATTGTACATAATGATTATGTGGCTCGCAAGTATTGTAACGAATGATTATGTGGCTTGCAAGTATTGTAACGAATGATTATGCGGCCCGCACTCATCATTTTCTCAGTTATCCGGCCCATTGTGAAAAATGTTTGCTGACCCCTGCCCTAACCAAAACCCTCTTTTGTTTTTTCGTCACATTACTAATATATATAAGCCGACAATTGGAAAAAGAGGGGGGGGGGGTGAAATTTTAAAAAAAACGACCTGGGAGGGGCATTTTTTATACCCCCACCCTTTTTTTTTTACAACTCAAATTGGAAGCAAATGCTTGCTTCCCCCCCCCCCCACCCCCCAAACCCCGCGGTCTCAAAATTATCCTGGCTACGCCACTCAATCCCCACACTCTGTCTTAAAACTCCTGGCTACGCCACTCAAGCCCCACACTCTGTCTTAAAACTCCTGGCTACGCCACTCAAGCCCCACACTCTGTCTTAAAACTCCTGGCTACGCCACTCAAGCCCCACACTCTGTCTTAAAACTCCTGGCTACGCCACTCAAGCCCCACACCCAGTTTACTCAAACACAGGAAAAGCTGTCAACTGTCGGGCCTTTCCTTTTGTTTTTAAAAATGGTGTCCGGTAATCAAAATTCCTTCCCCTGATCACTTGAACTTAGCAAGACCACCTGAATGAAGTACAGGTATAGCTAGACAACACCGTCCCACCCCCAACAACCAAGGTTGAATCCTACACCGGGTGGAATAGGGAGATAAAATGACACGGGAGACAAATTGTGGAATTACCGCTTGAAACTCTTCCTGCCCTCGACCACGGGTTGTCCATTGTTCCAATGTTGTCTCCCCTATCTGATGTCTAGTGCTATAAAGACAGCGTAACACAGAGCACGGATAGCCCCCGTATTCCAGTAGGCCATAAAAAGCTTTGATTAATTACCGCTTGATTTCACATTGACCATCATTTCAACAGTTACTGGATATTTGTAGGCGAGAAATTTGTTCCATTGAAAACTTTTCAAACGGAATTTGGATTGTAATAAATAATTTTTAAAAATAAAATTAATTTTTTGGGGGGTTGGAAGGGTGGATTTGGTTAAAAAGCTAATATTTGCCACTTTCTTCACTCGAATCTTCCGCTAAAAAAATATAACGCATTAAAAATATTTTTTTTTTTTTTTTTTTTTTTAGTGGAAGATTCGAGTGAAGAAAGTTTGCCACTTTCTTCACTCGAATCTTCCACTAAAAAAATATAACGCATTAAAAAATTTTTTAAAAGAAAATACATCTCATTTTAACGATTTAATTGTGAAGAAACATTCCAAAATTTTGTTTTTATTTCATTCGCGGATACGCGGTACATGTCCAGTTTGGGGAGTGGGGGTGGTTCTATGACCGGCTAAACAAAGCAATACTTATTATGAAGAAGTTAATGGGTGTCTATTGAATCAATACATAAGTATAGTAACTCTTGATATAATTGTAATCACCAGAATGCCATCGCCAGAATGTCATCGCCAGAATGTCATCGCAAGAATTCTATCATCAGAATGCCATCGCCAGAACACCAGAATGCCATCGCAAGAATTCCATCACCAGAATGTCATCGCCAGAATGCCATCACCAGAATGCCATCACCAGAATGCCATCACCAGAATGCCATCGCCAGAATGCCATCACCAGAATGCCATCACCTTACAAGGAACACCAAAACACCAAACAGCGTGTCAGTTGTTCATTAACCCCCTCGACTTAACAGAGATAGCTCGATGTTCCTGTAGTTGTCTCTAGACCACATTATGTCAGCATTTTAAATGAAACATCCCCTTGAAAGCTAATTTTTAAAATGTCCAAATTATGATGTCAATTTAGGGTGTTTAAAAACGCTGTCGTTAAAATCAAAGTTTAATGTTTCCATGAGTGACCTTAACAAGATGGGAAAATGAGGGACATGGAAAATAAGGGACATGGAAAAGAGGCCACAGAAACTGTGGAAATAGAAGCGACAGCTTATGATCATGGTCATGCGGCGTGACTTATTGATGGTCTGGAGTCCAATCCTCACCAACTCATTTAAGAGAAAGAAACTCTGAATTGAAACCCGGAGATGGAGTCCCGTAGGCGGATATCATTAGTACAATGAAACATTCCGACAACTCCAGTGATGCCACTGATGTCAAGCTGTATCATCCACATCGTTTTCCATTGGGTTATCCAGTGGCGCGGAGAGAGGCGATTTGCTGTTGGGAACCAGCTTATAATCCTAGAAGAATAATCACAGGCCCTGTGAATTTCGCCCTACGAAGTCCACACCATCGTCATATTGTGACGGACGGATGACAGCTACTGTTTTCAAACATCAGTAAACAAATTATATGTATAAAATTCAATGGTGCCGTCAAAGCAGTCCAGACAATTTGGTGCCGCCAAGGCGGCCCCGACAATTTCGTGCCGTCAAGGCGGCCCAGAAAATTTCGTGCCGTCAAGGCGACCAAGACAATTTGGTGCCGTCAAGGCGGCCCAGAAAATTTGGTGCAGTCAAGGCGGCCCAGACAATTTGGTGTCGTCAAAGCAGCCGAGACAAAAGGGCACCAATCAGTAGAGGCTTATTTTAGAAGAATTTCTCCCAACCTTTGAATCTTGGATTCCAACTAGTTTCATTATAGCTATGAACTAGTTACACTGATATGTTGCATACAAATCACATTTTTTTCATCAATTTTGATGTGTTTTGTTATGGTTTCAGTTTATCTAATCGCGTAATGAATCGGGTATTTTTGTAAAGATGTTTGCTAATAAAAAGCTGTTTAATTTTATTAATGTGCAGCTTTTATTGCTGTTTACTGAATTGCTTCCAAACTTATAAATGTACACACAAGAAAGGCGATGAAGCAAATAATTGTGTATACTTGAGTGGATAAATTTATTTAGAGACTTTTAAGTAAAAAAAAATTATGTTTCAATAAACTAATAAATAGTAATGTACATCTTTACTAATGTACATCTTTACTAATGTACATCTTTACTAATGTACATCTTTACTAATGCACATCTTTACTAATGCACATCTTTACTAATGCACATCTTTACTAATGCACATCTTTACTAATGTACATCTTTACTAATGTACATCTTTACTAATGTACATCTTTACTAATGTACATCTTTACTAATGTACATCTTTACTAATGTACATCTTTACTAATGTACATCTTTACTAATGTACATCTTTACTAATGTACATCTTTACTAATGTACATCTTTACTAATTAACATCTATACTACCGGTAATGTACATCTATGAATTTTTGTCCGTTTCGTGAATTTGAAATGTTTAGAAAATAAATTTAATACACAGCAGACAAATTATACACCTTTCCTACCCCCCAGCCCCCCCCCCCCCTCTCAATGTTTGGAAGACCTGGGTGATGATGCTATCTTAGCCCATTTGACTGTGGTCCCATTGTCGTGAGAACTGTTGCCAGGGGTCCTTTTGGCGGAGGCCAGATCTACGGGGGTCATTTGGATGGTACCTTTTGTCGGGGTCAACATGTCACGACTGATTTGTCACACGCCCCCCCCCCCAATTATATTAGCACATTACGAAATAGGACAAGGCCTACATATTAATTTGTAGTGTGCTATAATTAAATCCCAACTTCATTGGTCCTAAACATTTCATTCACCTTTCCTTCCAAAAATGGCGAACGACACTTTGACAAATGTACAAGTCGAGAAACTAACTCACCTTTCTTCCTTGTGGAGTGGAGTCTCTGGATGATTTCCTTCCAGTTCTGAAATATTGACGTGGGGGGGGGGGAGGTGTCATTGAAATAGGGCAGACGAATTTTTTATATTAACTTATATGTAAACAATAAATCATGTATGTGACCGATGGTACAATGTAAACATCCATGTATGTGACCGATAGTACAATGTAAACATCCATGTATGTGACCTATGGCACAATGTTAACATCCATGTATGTGACCTATGGTACTATGTAAACATCCATGTATGTGAACGATGGTACATTGTAAACATCCATGTAAGTTACCTATGGTACACTGTAAACATCCATGTATGTGACATATGGTGCACTATAAACATCAATGTATGTGACCTATGGTGCAATGTAAACATCCATGTATGTGACCTATGGCACAATGTTAACATCCATGTATGTGACCTATGGTACAATGTTAACATCCATGTATGTGACCTATGGTACTATATAAACATCCATGTATGTGACTTATGGTACAATGTTAACATCCATGTATGTGACCTATGGTGTACTGTAAACATCCATGTATGTGACTTATGGTACAATGTTAACATCCATGTATGTGACCTATGGTGTACTGTAAACATCCATGTATGTGACCTATGGTACTATGTAAACATCCATGTATGTGTGTTATGGTGCATTGTGAGCATCTTATTTCATTTCAGTTTCAGGACCTCTAAATCCCATCAACCAAAGCTACCTCTCCACAAGTGACCATATAAGAGCAACATGTACAAGTGACCAAGCACAAGTAACCAGGCTAACTTAGCCAGACACAAGTAATAAGATGCGAATAACAGACTCGTGAAAGCAGGCACAAGTAACCAGGGACAAGTAGTTGTGTACAATTAACCGGGTACAAGTAACCAGGGACAAGTAACCAGGCACAAGTAGTTGTGTACAAATAGCCGGGTACAAGTAACCAGGCACAAGTAGACAGGCAGAAGTAACCAGGGACAAGTAACCAGGCACAAGTAACCAGGTACAAGTAACCAGGTACAAGTAACCAGGCTCAAGTAACCAGGCACAAGTAACAAGGCACAAGTAACCAGGGACAAGTAGACAGGCACAAGTAGCAGGGTACAAGTAACCAGGTACAAGTAACCGGGCACAAGTAACCAGGCACAAGTAGCCTGACACAAACAACCAGGCACGAGTAAAATGGGATAAATAGCCAGGCGCAAGTAACCAGGGTCTGCTGGGAATGATCGGATCATGATCGTTTAAGACGGTGGCCACGGGTCAGGGCTGGACACCTAGAGTGACACTTCGTTCGGAAGTCCTCGTTTAATGTTTAACCCCTCGTTAACGCCCCGGCAGCACGGGTGAATGGTTCACAGATGAGTGGTTCAGCTTTTTGGTCAACAAAAAGACTGGAATTGTATAGACACTTGTCAACGCCTTCTAGGGGGAACAAATGGGAGATGTTGGCAGGGGAGGGTCGGGGTTTGTAGGGGTGGGTCTGGGTTGGCAGGGGAGGGTGGGGGTTTGCAGGGGAGGGTGGAGGTTTGCAGGGGAGGGTGGAGGTTTGCAGGGGAGGGTCGGGGTTGGCAGGGGAGGGTCGGGGTTGGCAGAGGTGGGTGGGAGTTGACAGAGGTGGGTGGGGGTTGACAGAGGTGGGATTTGGGTTAGCAGAGGTGGGTCGGTGTTTGCAGGGGTGGGGGGGGGGGCTATTGACCCTGTGAGAGTTATCACAGTTCGGTTTTTTGTTGTTTTTTGGTGGCGGTGGCAGCTGATCCATGTTATTTCATACAAATCAAACATTTGGAGTCATAGACATGAGTGCGGGGCCCGTAAGGTAAGACAATTTGAAGTCATAGACATGAGTGCGGGGCCCGTAAGGTAAGACAATTTGAAGTCATAGACATGAGTGCGGGGCCCGTAAGGTAAAACAATTTGAAGTCATAGACAAGAGTGCGGGGCCCGTAAGGAAAGACAAAGTCACCAAGTATTTCAAGAACTCATAAAAATATGTCTGTCTTTTGTACGGCTAGTTCACTCAAACATACACACATGATCAATGATCTCTATCGCCCACAACATATCTTTGTTATTAATGGAGGCATCTTCCCTATGAGCGAGAACACGTTCAGTACGCTGCACCTTACACGGAGGGAAGCTGGGGCCGTTGTAAGATAACTTTTGCCGTGGTACCGAGGACATGGGCATGACGTCACGGGTGAGAGGAAACTGGACTTGTTCACGGCCAACTCCGAGCATCAGGACAAAACCATGCGTAAATTTTACAAGCTTGACCACTCTGTTGCCGCGGTAGAGTCGTTTCCCCTTGGAGGACTCCTGACCAAGATTTACGGGCGTCCACCGCCCGCCATTGTTTGCCACGGTGCCGTACGAAATGTGATTTAGCGGTGCGTCCAGACTGACTGATACACATTTAAAGCACGGGGGAGACACCGAGGACCGCACGGCGGATAGCTTTCACGCACGTGAGTCGCAGGGAAAGGGCGGTGATAAAATGAAGTGATGTGGGTGTGCGAGGACGAATGATTAAATTTCCTGGAGTATTGTTATCGGAATTGTGCCATCTGCTTCCCTCCTGCCTGCGCCGGTGGAATGACGTCCTCGGGCGACGTTTATTGAAATATTGGTACTAATGAAGATTGTGGGGCCCCGAGATTGCCGGGCTAACTCGCCAACGAGAGGGTCCTGCCCTCGTCAGCCCACATCCTGACCCGAGCACTCTACAAAACCGATATGTTTGTGTGGGATCGGTTAATTGTTTTATGTTTATGTCCTCGGCCACGTTTTCATTTTACGATCACTTAAGTTCCCATCACCACCTCGTTCTGCAAGTGCACAGGTAACGTTAGTACTTGGGCGAATGAACCTTTTCTGACAGTGGCCACACAGGTCTGGCCATTAGTAGTCCTTGGCCACTCAGGTCTGGCCATTAGTAGTCCTTGGCCGTAGTCACACAGGTCTGGCCATTAGTAGTCCTTGGTCACACAGGTCTGGCCATTAGTAGTCCTTGGCCACACAGGTCTGGACATTAGTAGTCCTTGGCCGTGGTCACACATTGATCTTGTATGTGAGTTGTACATTGATCTTGTATGTGAGATGTACATTGATCTTGTATGTGAGATGTACATTGATCTTGTATGAGAGTTGTACATTGATCTTGTATGAGAGTTGTACATTGATCTTGTACGAGAGTTGTACATTGATCTTGTACGTGAGATGTACATTGATCTTGTACGAGAGTTGTACATTGATCTTGTACGAGAGTTGTACATTGATCTTGTACGTGAGATGTACATTGATCTTGTACGAGAGTTGTACATTGATCTTGTACGAGAGTTGTACATTGATCTTGTATGTGAGATGTACATTGATCTTGTACGAGAGTTGTACATTGATCTTGTATGTGAGATGTACATTGATCTTGTACGAGAGTTGTACATTGATCTTGTACGAGAGTTGTACATTGATCTTGTATGTGAGATGTACATTGATCTTGTACGAGAGTTGTACATTGATCTTGTACGAGAGTTGTACATTGATCTTGTATGTGAGATGTACATTGATCTTGTATGTGAGTAGGACATTGATCTTGTATGTGAGTTGTACATTGATCTTGTACGTGAGATGTACATTGATCTTGTATGTGAGATGTACATTGATCTTGTACGAGAGTTGTACATTGATCTTGTACGAGAGTTGTACATTGATCTTGTATGTGAGATGTACATTGATCTTGTATGAGAGTTGTACATTGATCTTGTATGAGAGTTGTACATTGATCTTGTATGTGAGATGTACATTGATCTTGTATGTGAGATGTACATTGATCTTGTATGAGAGTTGTACATTGATCTTGTACGTGAGATGTACATTGATCTTGTACGAGAGTTGTACATTGATCTTGTACGAGAGTTGTACATTGATCTTGTACGTGAGATGTACATTGATCTTGTACGAGAGTTGTACATTGATCTTGTACGAGAGTTGTACATTGATCTTGTATGTGAGATGTACATTGATCTTGTACGAGAGTTGTACATTGATCTTGTATGTGAGATGTACATTGATCTTGTACGAGAGTTGTACATTGATCTTGTACGAGAGTTGTACATTGATCTTGTATGTGAGATGTACATTGATCTTGTACGAGAGTTGTACATTGATCTTGTACGAGAGTTGTACATTGATCTTGTATGTGAGATGTACATTGATCTTGTATGTGAGTAGGACATTGATCTTGTATGTGAGTTGTACATTGATCTTGTACGTGAGATGTACATTGATCTTGTATGTGAGATGTACATTGATCTTGTACGAGAGTTGTACATTGATCTTGTACGAGAGTTGTACATTGATCTTGTATGTGAGATGTACATTGATCTTGTATGAGAGTTGTACATTGATCTTGTATGAGAGTTGTACATTGATCTTGTATGTGAGATGTACATTGATCTTGTATGTGAGTAGGACATTGATCTTGTATGAGAGTTGTACATTGATCTTGTATGAGAGTTGTACATTGATCTTGTATGTGAGTAGGACATTGATCTTGTATGAGAGTTGTACATTGATCTTGTATGTGAGATGTACATTGATCTTGTATGTGAGTAGGACATTGACCTTGTATGAGAGTTGTACATTGATCTTGTATGAGAGTTGTACATTGATCTTGTATGAGAGTTGTACATTGATCTTGTATGTGAGATGTACATTGATCTTGTCTGTGAGTAGGACATTGATCTTGTATGTGAGTAGGACATTGATCTTGTATGTGAGTTGTACATTGATCTTGTACGTGAGATGTACATTGATCTTGTACGAGAGTTGTACATTGATCTTGTATGTGAGATGTACATTGATCTTGTATGAGAGTTGTACATTGATCTTGTATGTGAGATGTACATTGATCTTGTATGAGAGTTGTACATTGATCTTGTATGTGAGTTGTACATTGATCTTGTATGAGAGTTGTACATTGATCTTGTATGTGAGATGTACATTGATCTTGTATGAGAGTTGTACATTGATCTTGTATGTGAGATGTACATTGATCTTGTATGTGAGATGTACATTGATCTTGTATGTGAGATGTACATTGATCTTGTATGTGAGTAGGACATTGATCTTGTATGTGAGTAGGACATTGATCTTGTATGTGAGTTGTACATTGATCTTGTATGTGAGTTGTACATTGATCTTGTATGTGAGTAGGACATTGATCTTGTATGTGAGTTGGACATTGATCTTGTATGTGAGTAGGACATTGATCTTGTATGTGAGTAGGACATTGATCTTGTATGTGAGTTGTACATTGATCTTGTATGTGAGTAGGACATTAATCTTGTATGTGAGTAGGACATTGATCTTGTATGTGAGTAGGACATTGATCTTGTATGTGAGTAGGACATTGATCTTGTATGTGAGTAGGACATTGATCTTGTATGTGAGTAGGACATTGATCTTGTATTGAGTTGTACATTGATCTTGTATGTGAGATGTACATTGATCTTGTATGTGAGTTGTACATTGATCTTGTATGTGAGTTGTACATTGATCTTGTATGTGAGTTGTACAGTGATCGCGTCTAAGATCCTTTGCTTGCCACAAACATGTGCAAAAAATTATTATATTTTCAATTAAAGTTACGTAAGTTACGTTTTTAGGCCCACTTTCCCCACCAATTTCTTAATCTGATGATTGGTACAACATTATCTTAACAGTAAAATATAAACACACAATATACATAATGTATACACCTCAAAAGCGTACATTGTACGCCATAATTGTAAGAGTAAGCCGGTCTAGTATAATGACGTAAAAAATGTGATTTTTGCACCCCATCTAAGGGCGTTCATTACATGTCAAATCATCTTAGACATGTGTACAGACAAAAATGTATCTAACAATAAACTCAATGTGTTGCACATTTGCTATTTGATGGCATTTCAAGCAAGTAGGATAAACTCAAGGTATTGCACTGGAACAACAGGTGTTTAAACCATCGGTGTCATTTAGCGAAGAATGCTATTTACAATTTAAAAATGTAAGAAACTGTTTCATTTGACAATAGTTGACATTTAACAATAGGTGCCGTTTGAAGCAAATATGACCTTTAAACAGTATTTGTCATTTAAAAAATAAATGTCATTGGACAATGTATGACATTTAACAATACATTCACTTAAGCAATAGATGTCATTTAACCAAATGTGTCATGGTAACTGTATGTGTCATGTGTCATTTAAACTATATTTTTCATTTAAACAATAGATGCCATTTAGACGGAAGATGTCATTTAGACAATATGTGTCCATAAACAAAAAGATGTCGTTAATACATATATGTCTATTCAAGTGTGTTCTTAAAGTTTGTCAGCGGTCACTGTTGGCCATATCAAAGGGACACAACAGACGTCTTTTTAATAAAAACAAACCAGATTTCCAAGCCCCATGTGTCTGAGTTATCCCCACATTATCTCCCACCTTAAGGTCGGCCACATCTCGAGGTCCAACTCAATAAGCCACCGGTGGGGAAAGAAACAGTCAGGCGTGGAATTGGAGAGCCGTTGTCAACGCAAACAAAAGACGGAGCCACTTTGGGCGAATGTGCCTGCGGTCCCCGGGGTAAGCCACTCTGAGTGAGTGGGGCGGCAGTCCCCAGGGCTGTTTTCAACAACTGTAGAAACATGTTTATGGAAAGTGGTTCGTACAGTCCTGATGACAATACCAAGTGAGTTGTGATGGCTTCAAAATTAAAATCAGTGTTCCTCTATGCCGTAAAATGGAACATAACACACTCCAATGTACATATTTTAACACACTTCGAAGTACCGGTACACATTTTAGCACATTGCAAATCAGGAATTGCAGCGCATTTCAGTTGAGGCATTGTAGTTGTAGTACATTTCAACTTACTACAAACGAATTCTAGCATAAGGACATAACCTATAAAGGTTTGTAGCACCAAGCAAATAATATTGGAAATCTTCAATAAAGGACTGCGTTCAAGCTGCGTGAAAGAAATTGTCCTGTAGTGTTTTTCGATTAAAGATTCCACACACCGTGTTCTAGCAATTCCTGGGAAATTCTTACACTTGAGGGTGGGGGGGGGGGGGGGGAAGTGGAAATGTCTAAGTGTGGTCAAAGTGAACGAATAGTGCAGTCTAAATGTGTTGACACTTTTAATTGAAATTACGTACTACGGAGTACAACAGTAACAATCAAGCACTTTTAGGATTCTAAAATAATTTTTTTAACCAGACATTTTTCCTTTTTTTTTTTTCGATGTGAATTTGACAAATGCCTAAATTGTCATGAGTCGGTGTGTTACGTATTAGTGTTTCAAATACGGAATGTGACAACACAGAACCTGGATACATAGCAATGCACAACTTACAGTAGAACTTTTTAGGACTTAACGGAGAACCTGTTTTGATACATATTTTTAGAAATCAGTTTTCGAAGATATTCAGGTGCAGAGCCTTCCATACAGCCATAGGTCAGAATTTTGTAATCAATGCGCTCACTCACAGGAAGCCAATGGAGATCTTTAAGAACTCGGGTGATTTGGTCAGATCTCTTTACATGCGATACAATGTATGCTGCATTATTTTGTGCCTTCTGGAGTCTATGAATTTGGTTTTGAGATAAATTCAACAAACAACTGTTACAGTAACCAAATCTTGATTGAATTAGAGTGGCTGCTACAGCATTGGCTGTTCTCTTTTTAAATTGAGGACGCAGGTGACCCAGAGCGCCTAATGACAGAAAAAGCCCTGACCACAGAACTGAAATGAGTGATCATAGTAAGTTTACTGTCAGTGTGGAAGCCAAGGTCTCTAACAGTGTAGGACTTGGGACTTAACGGAGAAGCTGATCACAGAACAAAATACAACTTACACTAGAACTTAGGACTGAGACATGAAAAAGGACCAAAAAAATAAAAAATGTCAGAAATAATTCAAACCCGGGTCAATAATTCTTTTTTAATAGCGGACACCGGCATGGCGTCATCTGGAATATTTTGGACTGACCAGATGGTTAAAGATTCAAAATGAATTTTAGTTCACTCACTAAAAACCTATTTTTTGTTCATTGAACATTTTACTTAAGGTAGTCCAACTGAATTCAGTCAACTACTTACCGCGCTATCTTGTCCAGTTTGTCAATCTCCAGCATGAGGTGCAGCTCCAGTTCGCCGGCTCGCAGTGTAAGTCCACAAACTGGGCAACATGGCGTGTGTCCGTCATGGGCCACACGTTTACGTTGTTCTGAAGAAACAGACACAATTAGTTCAATGGTCGAAACTTCAAGGTCAGAAGGGAAGGCGACCAATCAGACCGGAGCCAAGAAAACAAGAAGTAACAGAATACATTCTAACGTATAAGTCTTGACCCCAAAATGAGGTCACGTGGGCAGAGGCGTAACTGGGTTTTTGGCGCCCTTGGCTAATTTATTTTTTAAATAATAAAAATTTAAAAATTAGAGATTTAGCGGCGCCCTTTTGAACTGGCGCAGACCGGCGCCCTTGGCAACTGCCCCAATGCCAAGCCGTTGTTACACCACTGCACGTGGGGTTTTCTGTAGGGTCACTCGCTAAAACAGTGAGCTATATATATATATATAATAAATATACAAAAATATTATGAAGTAATTTTAATATTTTAATCGGTGACTAAAAGTTTGAATGATTTCATAAGACCATTTGCTCCCTCACATCTGTGAGGGTGGGTTCGTCCATTTGCTCCCTCACATCTGTGAGGGTGGATTCGTCCATTTGCTTCCTCACATCTCCGTGAGAGTGGATTCGTCCATTTGCTCCCTCACATCTCTGTGAGGGTGGATTCGTCCATTTTCTCCCTCACAACTCCGTGAGAGTGGATTCGTCCATTTGCTCCTTCACATCTCTGTGAGGGTGGATTCGTCCATTTTCTCCCTCACATCTCTATGAGAGTGGATTCGTCCATTTGCTCCCTCACATCTCCGTGAGAGTGGATTCGTCCATTTACAAGGCTACTCCATTTGAAAACCAAAGCAAGAAACATATCAGATGTTGAGCATTACATTAAGCTCATGTGAACGAGCGCATTAAATAAGCTGTTAGTTAAAATTTTAGTGAATTATGGGCTTCAAATAAATTTAGTTAGATGTATTTATTGGACTCTACTAAACATCCATTTTAAATGTATCGAGATTATGGATCATTTCTCTTCTATAAAATGGCGCGGCGACTCGAAAAAAAAGGGTTGGGACAACGGTAATGAGAAACTAATTTTCAGTAATAACAATTGTAAAAAAAACTAGTTGCGAGTAATCTAGGTAACATATAGAATGTAAAGTAGCCATGTCCTGACAGTTTTATAGTTGTGTTGCATTATAGTTGTAACAGGAGAAAACACATCCAGAATTATATTCTAATTCAACGGCCGTGGAACTTTTTTAACCATGAACCCAAAAACATATTAAGCCGACGTTAACCCATCTATTCCGGTTTAAAAGGAAGAAAATCTGAGATATTTGAAGTTATTGAATCTATTTATAGTGAGAATACATTTATATATATATAATCCGATAAAATAAAATGCTTATTATGAAAGAAAAGGATTTCGTAGAAAAAATTCACTTCAAATTTTGGCAAAATAGTTTCATTTGCAATACAATATCATCAAAATTGAGAGAAATATTTATATACTTTATTAGGGGATAGATAATTAATTTCTCTGCGCTGCACAGGGTGACACCAGAGTAGGGTACCACCAGAGTAGAATACCACCCATGTAGGGTACCACCAGAGTAGGGTCGTATCCGGAAATTTGATCGAAAGAAATTTGGTCGACGGAAAATTGATCGACGGTAAGTTGATCGAACGGAAATTTGGTCGAATCGTTTTTTTTATTTATACGTTAAAATTTTGCGTCAAATTTCTTTTTGAACGCATTATTTTGTTTTACTATATAGTATAGTGCGTTCAAAAAGAAATTTGACGAAAATTTTAACGTCTCGACTGAAAAAAAGATTGGACCAAATTTCCGTTCGATCAAATTACCGTCGATCAATTTTCCGTCGACGAAATTTCTTTCGATCAAATTTCCGGTAACCGTACCACCAGACTAGGGTACCACCAGAGTAGGGTACCACCAGAGTAGGGTGACACCAGAGTAGAATACCACCAGAGTAGGTTACCACCCGAGTAGGGTACCACCCGAGTAGGGTACCACCAGAGTAGGGTACCACCAGAGTAAGGTATGACCCGAGTAGGGCACCATCCAAGTAGGGTACCACCAGAGTAGGATACCACCCAAGTAGGATACCACCCGAGTAGGGTACCACCAGAGTAGGATATCACCCGAGTAGGGTACCACCCAAGTAGGGTACCACCCGAGTAGGGCACCAAAAGAGGAGGTCCATGGGGAAGTCTGGAGGGACTGGTGACACCGTGAGTTTACAACAGCCCCTTGTGGCGCAGCTGAGCATAAGATAACAGACGGCTATGTCAGAATGACGACTGCAAGATGAGACTTTCGGTTTGGCTACGTGGCGAGCCACTAGTAACCCGGAGTAACCACAACTCGTGGCTGCGTGTCCCTGCATCACATTGGCAAGATGCAATGTTGTCAAAATAAACGCGCTTTAAATATATTCCTTCCGTGTGTCTCTTGAGCCCTCATTACCACCAAGATGTTCGCGTTCACCCCATTTCTGGTCATTTACCCCGGCTCGCCAACCTCTGCTTTAATTGAAAGTTATATCGCATTTTTTACATTCACCTACGAACACTTACATTTTTATTTTAACAATTGTGTCCCAAGGGAAGTCATGACTCACGAACACCTGCACACGGTTACTCTCCCCTTTCTAATGCAATACTCTCTTCCATTTCTTTCTCGCTCAAATTTTTTTATATTTTTAAATGTTAACTCTGAACACGTACACAGACATGCCCATGATCATAAAAAGCCCCGACTCATGAGTGGCTGAAACTCCATAAAAATCTGGCTCGTGCTTTGATCTTGTGACGTGAAATATTCACACGTGAGAGCCTCGTTCTGTGACTTGAAGAACAATCAGATCACCCGAAGGCAAGTGTCGGGAAGCAAGCCAAGTTAGCTGGAAGTCATGCTGTAGACCGAGTGTTTACGCTGTCACCTTACAATTTTTAAACTGTCATCTTGCAATGGTTACACTGTCATCTTACAATGTTTACACTGTCACGTTACAATGTTTACACTGTCACCTTACAATGTTTACGCTGTCACCTTACAATGTTTACACTGTCACCTTACAATGTTTACACTGTCACCTTACAATGTTTACGCTGTCACCTTACAATTTTTAAACTGTCATCTTGCAATGTTTACACTGTCATCTTACAATGTTTACACTGTCACTTTACAATGTTTACGCTGCCACCTTACAATGTTTACGCTGCCACCTTACAATGTTTACACTGTCATCTTACAATGTTTACACTGTCACCTTACAATGTTTACGCTGTCACCTTACAATATTTACACTGTCATCTTACAATGTTTACACTGTCACCTTACAATGTTTGCACTGTCACCTTATAATGTTTAAACTGTCACCTTACAATGTTTACACTGTCACCTTACAATGTTTACACTGTCCCCTTACAATGTTTACGCTGTCACCTTACAATGTTTACGCTGTCACCTTACAATGTTTACACTGTCACCTTACAATGTTTACACTGTCACCTTACAATGTTTACACTGTCACCTAATGATGTTTACACTGTCACCTTACAATGTTTACATTGTCTGCTTACAATGTTTAAACTGTCACCTTACAATGTTTAAACTGTCACCTTACAATGTTTAAACTGTCACCTTACAATGATTAAACTGTCACCTTACAATGTTTAAACTGTCATTCTACCATGTTTACAATGTAATTCTACAATATTTACATTGTCTTCTTCTTCTTCCATATATTAAGGGCCCACGATCAATTTATTGATCATTATGGCTCCTATGAATGCAGATGGGATTTGCAATGTTTCTGTGCATGGTGTTGATAAGGATATTTCACTGGTTACAAGAGTAACTGCGTGAGGGTATCATGCCATGGGGGTTGGAAGGCCTGAGGCCTACAATGTAAACTCAACAGTTATTCTTTGGATAACTGAGGATAGGCAAGCGCTCCCAAGGAGGTCAAAAAAGTTATTCAAAGACTCACTGAAAGCGGCACTAAAGGCCTTCAGCATAAACCCTATTGAATGGGTGCAGACAGGCCAGGACAGAGCCAGGTGGAGATCAGCTGTCAAGAACGGGGCTCAATCTCATGAATCCAGAAGGATAGCCACAACTGAGACACGCAGGCTAGCCCGAAAGAGCAACCTTAGATCACCGACCACAGCAACTATCCCCTGCCCGCGGTGCCAGAGATTATTCCGAGCACGTATCGGATTAGCAAGCCACCTACGAACTCACCGTAATACTTCGGTCTATACACGTAACAATACGGCCTATACACGTAACAATACGGCATATACACGTAACAATGCGGCCTATACACGTAACAATATGGCCTATACACGTAACAATACCGTATATCACAGAATTCACACCTGAATTCACAAAATGCAGCATCCATTAAAAAAAATAGTAAGAATATAATATTATGCAGAGGCGTGGCTAAGGGGGGGGGTGTAAAGGGGACAGATGTCCCTGGGCGCCAGACTAGTTAGGGGCGCCAAAAATGGGCTTTACTATTATTTGAAAATAATGAGTTTGGGGGTTGAGAAAAGAAAGGGGGGCTCTTTAAAATGAATCTTGTCTCCGGGCGCCAAACACTATAGCTACGCCTCTGATATTTTGTCCCTTCAGTCAGGATGGCAATGGACACAGCCATGAGGTCACCACCGTGACATTTTGTCCCTTCAGTCAGGATGGCCGTAGCCATGAGGTCACCACCATGACATTTTGTCCTTTCAGTCAGGATGGCAATGGACACAGCCATGAGGTCACCACAGTGACATTTCGATAAGCACAAAACGAATGATGACTCCATTATAAAACCGATGTCTGCTTCACCTAAATTAATACAGGGTTTGAAAAACTGGTTTCATCGTACAGAAAAGCCGCAAAAAGCCAAAATATCGTGAAAAACCAACCATCTGCTGGGGACGTCAAAGAACAACTTGTGTCCATTGACCACCAGACACATCAAGTTCATTTTAAGGGTGGCCACATGCACACACAAAAAGCCCCCAAAACTCCCAAACAATTCAACAACAACTTTGAGATCTCGCCATGGAGCAAACCGCGTTTGATATTAGCGTGACTGGGTGTCGTTATGTCCTATCAATTAATGAGCACTGGCAACACACGTCTCGTAGGAGCAGTACGGCTGTAGACGTCAATAGGAGCAGTAATGCTGTAGACGTCAATAGGAGCAGTAATGCTGTAGACGTCAATAGGAACAGTACGGCTGTAGACGTCAATAGGAGCAGTAATGTTGTAGACGTCAATAGGAGCAGTACTGCTGTAGACGTCAATAAGAGCAGTACTGCTGTAGGCGACAATATGAGCAGTACGGCTGTAGACGTCAATAGGAGCAGTACTGCTGTAGACGTCAATAGAAGCAGTAATGCTGTAGACGTCAATAGGAGCAGTAATGCTGTAGACGTCAATAGGAGCAGTAATGCTGTAGACGTCATTAGGAGCAGTACGGCTGTAGACGTCAATAGGAGCAGTAATGCTGTAGACGTCAATAGGAGCGGTAATGCTGTAGACGTCAATAGGAGCAGTACTACTGTAGACGTCAATAAGAGCAGTACTGCTGTAGGCGACAATATGAGCAGTACGGCTGTAGACGTCAATAGGAGCAGTACTGCTGTAGACGTCAATGGAAGCAGTACGGCTGTAGACGTCAATAGGAGCAGTGCGGCTGTAGACGTCAATAGGAGCAGTACGGTTGTAGACGTCAATAGGAGCAGTACTGCTGTAGACGTCAATAGGAGCAGTACTGCTGTAGACGTCAATAAGAGCAGTACTGCTGTAGACGTTAACATGAGCGGTACGGCTGTAGACATCGAATATGTAAGTACATTGCTACAGACGTTGAGCAGTATGGTTATAGACGTCAATAGGAGCAGTACGGTTAGAGACGTCAATAGGAGCAGTACGGTTATAGACGTCAATAGGAGCAGTACGGTTATAGACGTCAAAGCCCAGCACGTAAGGGGGTACTGATACCGCACGTCTACACAGATAACAGTTGAATACGGCCAGATAGTCTCTGAATACGGCCAGATAATCTCTGAATACGGCCAGATAGTCTCTGAATGCGGCCAGATAGTCTCTGAATACGGCCAGATAGTCTCTGAATACGGCCATATAGTCTCTGAATACGGCCAGATAGTCTCTGAATGCGGCCAGATAGTCTCTGAATGTGGCCATTTAGTCTCTGAATACGGCCAGATAGTCTCTGAATGTGGCCAGATAGTCTCTGAATACGGCCAGATAGTCTCTGAATACGGCCAGATAGTCTCTGAATGTGGCCAGATAGTCTCTGAATACGGCCAGATAGTCTCTGAATATGGCCAGATAGTCTCTGAATACGGCCAGATAGTCTCTGAATACGGCCAGATAGTCTCTGAATACGGCCAGATAGTCTCTGAATGCGGCCAGATAGTCTCTGAATACGGCCAGATAGTCTCTGAATGCGGCCAGATAGTCTCTGAATACGGCCAGATAGTCTCTGAATATGGCCAGATAGTCTCTGAATGCGGCCAGATAGTCTCTGAATACGGCCAGATGTCTCTGAATGCGGCCAGATAGTCTCTGAATACGGCCAGATAGTCTCTGAATACGGCCAGATAGTCTCTGAATGCGGCCAAATAGTCTCTGAATACGGCCAGATAGTCTCTGAATACGGCCAGATAGTCTCTGAATACGGCCAGATAGTCTCTGAATACGGCCAGATAGTCTCTGAATACGGCCAGATATTCTCTGAATGCGGCCAGATAGTCTCTGAATACGGCCAGATAGTCTCTGAATGCGGCCAGATAGTCTCTGAATACGGCCAGACAGTCTCTGAATGCGGCCAGATAGTCTCTGAATACGGCCAGATAGTCTCTGAATACGGCCAGATAGTCTCTTAATACGGCCAGATAGTCTCTGAATGCGGCCAGATAGTCTCTGAATACGGCCAGATAGTCTCTGAATACGGCCAGATAGTCTCTTAATACGGCCAGATAGTCTCTGAATGCGGCCAGATAGTCTCTGAATACGGCCAGATAGTCTCTGAATGCGGCCAGATAGTCTCGCTTCAACGACGTTCTCGTCACATCCAATTCAGTGGTTCTTCAAGGTATTATGAAAAGGTGGCTAGCCTTACAGCTCAATATCTCGTCACATCTAATTCAGTGGTTCTGAAAGGTTTTATGAAAAGGTCGCTTGTATTACGTTCAGTACAGAACAGGAGTAGAAGAAAGGATAATAAGCTCGCTTGTTTGGAGATTTAAGTCATGTAAAACAGCGGCTCTCACAGACGAAATACAAAGTTATCTTATTAATGAATATGTTTTGTTTTTCTTTAATTTTGTAAACATCATCTTAGAATTTCAACTGAGATACCGTTAAGTGGGTGAGCATGAAATGTAGGTGAGAACAAAACTAACTAACCACTGTAGCATTGAATTTGAATAGGGCATAAAACGTTAGATCAATAATACGCTCGTCTGCCCAAGTTTAGAACCCCCGTCAGTTGATGACAAGTGGATGAGAAAGATCGCACTTAACGCCCAACCACGCGTGTCACAGCTTGGCTTCAGTTGGACGCCTCGAACTGGTACCACTTTTTGCTGTTCCATTGCGCCACCACCCACCCATGATGCATTTCTAAAATGTGACACTTCCACTCCCATGATGCCTTTCTACAATGTAACACTTCCACTCCCATGATGCATTTCTACAATGTAACACTTCCACTCCCATGATGCCTTTCTACAATGTAACAACTCGTCTCCCATGAAGCATTTCTACAATGTAACATCTCGTCTCCCATGATGCATTTCTACAATGTAACAACTCGTCTCCCATGATGCATTTCTACAATGTAACAACTCGTCTCCCATGATGCATTTCTACAATGTAACATCTCGTCTCCCATGATGCATTTCTATAATGTAACAACTCGCCTCCCATGATGCATTTCTACAATGTAACAGCTCGCCTCCCATGATGCATTTCTACAATGAAACAACTCGCCTCCCATGATGCATTTCTACAATGTAACATCTCGCCTCCCATGATGCATTTCTACAATGTAACACCCCCGGTCCCTCATGACTGTATTGTCTTTCTTATTGTATTTGTTAAAAGTCGTTAAGTCGCACCCCGAAACAGCAGCACCTGTTGGACTAAAGAAATACTCCGATAAGAAACATCAGGTCTCATTTCTAGTTCTGTTCAATGTCTTCGCTCCCGAAGCACTTGACGTCTTCATATAGAGTAGTCCCCGTGTTTGTCCTGGGATCAGTCGGAGATCCCTGCAGCCAGCGACTCAGCGGACACCTGCTAGGGAGGGCGCGTTTCAAACTGGGGCAATCCCACATTTATGCCCACATTATGCCCACGTCCGATTCAAATGAAAGCTTAGGGGTGAGATTTATTGGTTCGTCGAGGCTCCTTTGTCGAGAAGCCCCCCATCACAATGTACACTTAACTCTAACACCGCGGTGGCTACCAACTGTCCCTCGGCCTCAGTATATATTTATACGAGTTGGTAGTTCTGTTTTTTTGATCTATTGACACAAAAGTCACAACATGCCACCCGTAGTTCCATATAAGCAACGTTCCCGGATGCCCAAAACTTTTAGGGCACAACCCGACCGCCTGACGCTAACGACGCACCTCTACGGAAGTCCGCTAAAGTCGAGTTGAACATTTCTGTTTTATCCGGCATGAAAGACCCCAGAAAAGATACGCCGGTCGTAAAGTGTTAAATAATGTCGCGGGGGACTACGTTAGGACGCGCCATTTAATGAGGATATAATGGGGCCTGGTAGCAATACACGCCATGAAAAACTATCTTCAAACTCAGATAGGAATAATTTGCGGGTGGGTAGGCTCAAACATCTAACGAGCGTGGCTCTTTTCAGCTCCTCCGTCCATTGGAGTCGCGCCTTTTATGATCTCCTGAAGCTTTTTGACTCAAAGAAATTCATTAATATCGGTTTTGTCAACGTCTCCGCCATGAGTCTTTTCACGCATACACAAGTACCAAGCTGGGTGGGAGGGGAGAGGACGTTTGCATGTGTACAGGTAACCACCAGAGAACTTGTTTCGTTTTATCAATGCCCCGTGGTAGGGGGTGGACGGGTACCGGGGTGGGGGAGGTCCGTCAGAGCAGACCCGATGGAGGGGGTGGAGGCAGAGCTAATCTAGGATGATCATAATAACTTTACAACAAGCAAATAAGGAAACTCTTCAGAAAGTCTACAAAAGAACTTAAACGAGACAGACATTAAGATTTTAAGATGAAGAAGTTTATGGGCCTGTTCCCTGGTTCTGGTAGCATTTCCCACCAACATATTTTGAGCTATAGAGACATATGAACTGGAGGAACCTTAATTCTTGAACAAAAATAAGGATGCGGTCAGAGATAAAAAAAAAATAACTTTTAAAATCTACAACACTATGTACATACAGTTGTACGGAAATTTACATACGCTACTCTGAACACGTGCATAGTTCTACATAGATGAGCTATAGACGTTGGAATTTATCTACAACACCTGTACAGTGGTAACGCGTGACATGACACCACTGACGGAATCACCAGACGCCAACAACTAAACGAGTCAAGATCAATGCTATATTTTAGGCCCGCATAACATACGGCCAGCGGGCCGATGCAGCCCGCAGACATTCACTTTGCGGCCTGCGAAGTAACGAAATATTTTTTATTATTATTTCCTTAAGAGCCCCCCCCCCCCCTTGTCCTATTTTCATTTCGAAAAGACAGATCACAGAAATAAAATATTCATAAAAAAATCGCAACATTCTTCTTGCTGACCCCGAAACTAACAGGGTTTTCTCATCACCTCCACTAACAGGGTTTTCTCATCACCTCCACTAACAGGGTTTTCTCATCACCTCCACTAACAGGGTTTTCTCATCACCTCCACTAACAGGGTTTTCTCATCACCTCCACTAACAGGTTATTCTCATCACCTCCACTAACAGGGTTTTCTCATCACCTTCACTGATTATCTTCAGACGGGACAAAAATCTAGGTGACCTTCTGGTTCATAGTCGCCCTCGAGCTGACCCGTCTTATTGTTATTATAGGAAGTTTGTTTTATAGCGTACTACCCCAACCTAGGGCTGGGCTCACCACGCTGTACATACAAGGTACCCCAACCTAGGGCTGGGCTCACCACGCTGTACATACAAGGTACCCCAACCTAGGGCTGGGCTCACCACGCTGTACATACAAGGTACCCCAACATTGGGCTGGGCTCATCCACGCTGTACATACAAGGTACCCCAACCTAGGGCTGGGCTCACCACGCTGTACATACAAGGTACCCCAACCTAGGGCTGGGCTCACCACGCTGTACATACAAGGTACCCCAACCTAGGGCTGGGCTCACCACGCTGTACATACAAGGTACCCCAACCTAGGGCTGGGCTCACCACGCTGTACATACAAGGTACCCCAACCTAGGGCTGGGCTCATCACGCTGTACATACAATTTAACAAACATAATCATGAACTTAAAAATTAACATAGAGACTAAACCATGCACAAGAAGCCGATGTTCCGTTAAGATTCTCTACTTTATTTTTCACAGTACTAATATTTATATTCTTTCACTTCCTGTGATCCTACTTCCGGCAACAAAAAAGAGTGTTTTTTTTTTCTGTGATCTGTCTTTTAGTCTTGTTTTCCGATGAAGGCTCTTAGCCGAAACGTCAAAATCTTCTGTCCTGTCTATAAATTCAAGTTTATCATACTTTGCTCTTACATTTCATTTACACAACTTGAATGCAGTCCTTTAATTATCTTACATTTTGAGTTGTGCATGCATGCACTATTTCTTCGTTCCTAAACACGGTCAGTGTTTGGCTCAATGGCTTGGTCAATGTTTGGCTCAGTGGCTTGGACAATTGGTTTACTTAGAACCAGATCAAGTGGGCAGTTCGGAAGCCCCCAATCCAAAATCGGGTCATATTAGACAAGTTTGGATAACTCCAAGTGAAACAAGTTTGGATAACTCCAAGTGAAACAAGTTTGGATAACTCCAAGTGAAACAAGTTAGGATAACTCCAAATGAAACAAGTTTGGATAACTCCAAGTGAAACAAGTTTGGATAACTCCAAGTGAAACAAGTTTGGATAACTCCAAGTGAAACAAGTTAGGATAACTCCAAATGAAACAAGTTTGGATAACTCCAAGTGAAACAAGTTAGGATAACTCCAAGTGAAAAAAGTTAGGATAACTCCAAGTGAAACAAGTTAGGATAACTCCAAATGAAACAAGTTTGGATAACTCCAAGTGAAACAAGTTAGGATAACTCCAAGTGAAACAAGTTAGGATAACTCCAAGTGAAACAAGTTTGGATAACTCCAAGTGAAACAAGTTAGGATAACTCCAAATGAAACAAGTTTGGATAACTCCAAGAGAAACAAGTTAGGATAACTCCAACTGAGGAAAGTTTGGATAACTCCAAGTGAAACCAGTTTGGATAACTCCAAGTGAACCAGTTCCTTTGGAAAGATCTATATCGCCTTCTAGTCTTGGCCATAAAGTAATTAAATATGTCTTTAAACCGGTAATTGTTTTCAAACAGGGGTGGTCCGCGGATGCAAGTTTATCACAAATAAACGAAGTCGTTCTTCCTTTCATCGAAAAAGAAAGCCATATATTAAAAAATAAGATAACAAAAATAATAAAATGATATCTCATTAGTTTAAAACTACCGGTATTATGTTTTCGTACTTAGCTTGTCATTAATTGCCAATTGCATTAAAATATATCAACATTGCTATACAACATTACGTGTTCGTTGGTATTTACATTGCTATACAGCAACGGTTCTCAACCCGCGGGTCACGACCCTTTTTGGGGGTCGAACGACCCTTACACAGGGGTCGCCAAAGACCATCTGAAAACACATATACTCTACAGTTATGAAGTATCAACGAAAATAATTTTGTGGTTGGGGGTCGCCACACCATGAGACACTGTATTGAAGGGTCGCGGCATTAGAAAGGTTGAGAACCACTGCTATACATCATTTAGTGTTGGTGTTTATTTTAATATTTTGATACACGGTGTAATGACATGCGGCCCGCAAATGGTTTACTCGCTGTCGGGGTGGTCTGCGAAGCCCTTTGAATAGGCCACCCCTGGTTTTAAAAAACCACTTTTAATGAAACAGAATGTTCCCATAGAGCAGTGGTTCTCAGCCTTCCTAATGCCACGACCCTTTAATGCAGTTCCTCACTCTTGTGGCGACCCCCAACCACAATATTATTTTCGTTGCTACTTCATAACTGTAGAGTGTTATGTGTTTTCCGATGGTCTTAGTACTCTTAGGCGACCCCTGGGAAAGGGTCGTTCGATCCCCAAAAGGGTCGCGGCCCACAGGTTGAGAGCCACTACCATAGAGGACCTGACTTAACGTTCCCTTAAGCTTGTTAAAAGAACACATTAGGGGCCGTGTACATTTTATATAACGTAAAAATATGACAGTTTTTACTCACCCCTTACCCTCATAACAGTTCTAGTAATCCCCCCCCCTTCCCTACCCCAAAATGAACACGAAAAAAGCCAGAAATTTTTGAACAAAAATGCGCTAATTATTTAAAACAAAAATACATTTTAGTTTTTAATAATCCAGGCTTATTTCGTAAATTTGAAAAGCAGAAATTTCGCAGAAAGTTCAGAATACAAAAAAATAATGTTTCTATATTACCCTCAACCCAACATGTTATACTATAACATTCTATAGGCATACTGTCTGTATCTTGAGTGGGCTGCAATCAGAATTATATTTGAATAACTTTGAATTACTTACATTGCTTAGTTCTTTCTTTGCTTTTTTAATTTATTTTTTTTAAAGTTAAACCGTCCAAAAATTAACGTTTTAATTAATCATTAGGATTAAAGCAAAACCATAACTATTTAGGATAATTGTAGTCTCAAATAGTTGCACATTTTATTGAACATAACTATTTAGGATAATTGTAGTCTCAAATAGTTGCACATTTTATTGAACATATTATAACTATTTAGGATAATTGTAGTATCAAATATGTGCACATTTTATTGAACATAACTATTTAGGATAATTGTAGTCTCAAATAGTTGCACATTTTATTGAACATATTATAACTATTTAGGATAATTGTAGTCTCAAATATGTGCACATTTTATTGAACATAACTATTTAGGATAATTGTAGTCTCAAATAGTTGCACATTTTATTGAACATATTATAACTATTTAGGATAATTGTAGTCTCAAATATGTGCACATTTTATTGAACATAACTATTTAGGATAATTTTAGTCTCAAATAGTTGCACATTGTACATTAATGGAGAGCTTTACTTTAATAGATGCAAAGAGCATTTACAAAAAAAACTTTAATGTGACAACGCGTTCCAGAGAAACGTGTGAGAAGTGAAAGACCCGTCAACCAGGTGTGCACCATTACAAGCCCGAGAGTCAGTCAGTTGTGGAGGTGAAATGTCGTGAGGTGACAATTGCTAATGGGGGAGCCATCTATCTCCGCGGCATATTAGACAAGAGGGTGACCAAACAAACCCAAACTGCTGCCAGCCCGACCACATTTAAATGGCTTACCGACCATTTGATTGGCTGGCCCCCTTTTTGAGAAGACGTACTCAGGGAGAAAATTGCCGCGAAATGGTAGTTAATAATGTAGGGCAAGCTTTCCGGCCCCGGTGGCTTCTCCTGGGCTTTTCCATTCGAATCACCGGTCTTTTGAAAGGCCGGGTCCTCTCTTGGAGCGGGGAAAGAAAAAGTCCGGTAAGAGACTAGCCGACTTCACAGATTGAAGTGGGAAACGTTCATTTCTCTATTTCCCTGATTTTATTTTTTCATTTTTTTAGGAAGTCGACTGGGCAAGTTTGGGAGGACATCAAAATCTTGCGCCAGTCGACAAACTGACACGCTAGAAGACAAATAATGAAGATAAATGACACGCCGCCCCCTCTGTCCCTGTTTGTGGAGGCGGTAGATGGGTCACAGGCGTCTTGACTTTTAGCGACTGGCTGAAAAGGCCAACACAATGGGCCCGGCAAGGTCTCCTTAAAACGAGGCACAAAAGCCTGGTGAAAATCAGCAAATACAATTTGGCACCGGTGTCCGATCTTCTGTCAAGCCATTGTCCCTCCCGCGGCAATAAACCCAGGATCTAAGTCTGAGAACAAAGAAAGAGCGAGCTGATCAAAAACAGTTGCCAGGAAGAGTAGCAGGAGAGAGTGAACAGCGCCTAAACAGTTGCCCTTTCTACCACAATACTTGCAAGCGAGGAGACCGGGGCCCCGGTCAAAGGAAAACGGGGCGAGCAGGCGTATGAAAGGGCGGACAAAACGCGGCACTAAATCATCAAGAGAGAACCCGGGGCCTGTGTAGAGCAGTGACAAGTCGATCAACAACCCCCTTCGTGATCACTGAATCGCGCCGGGACCTCGTGCTGAACTGGCCACCCGAACAACTTCTAGGGGGGAAAAGCTTATAAACAGATGAATTACTTTTCATTCACCGCAATCCAAACCTGTCAGCTTTGCATCATACAGGAGAACTAAGAATGTTCTCTCGCGGAAAAGGGAGTCAGAATTGGGCTTTTTAGCCAATTCAATCCTATTCCCCCTCCTTCATAAGCGCTCAGATTATGATATGCAAATGGCCGTAAATGAGACTAATAACTCGCGCAAAGGAAAAATTAAATCTTTTCAGATTTTTTGGCCTGCGCTTGTGGAAACGGTAGTTTAAAAAAAGAAAGAGAGAGAGATAGAGAAATCTCCAGGCTGGGAGTCGGGTGCTAAACTCTGGGCTATTCATATGATCATTCAAGTTTTATGGAATAACGTCATTCGGCCAGCAGCTCATTCCGAAGCTAGCGCGGCATGCAGGACCGCGGGTAACGTGGGAGCTCAAGCCCCAATGATAAGGTCATAGAAATGATACTCGTCTCAGCTGTAATGGCCGAGCGTGTCATGTTGGCCAATCTTCCCCCTTGAATACCCGGGCTCAACTCTAAGCCGGCCAGTCGAGGCGGTGTCGTCGCGGGGCTACCGGCGCGAGGAGAGGGCTCTGATGGATTCCAACTTGATAGTGAAATACTCGGCCCACTTAAGCCTCGCCCTGATCCCCTCAATATGCCCTGTTGATGCCCTCCTACACACGGCCAAGTGTAAAATTCGACTATCTCTTCCGCGCCGCTGAAATAACAGGATTCCAAGACAAGCGCCGGTGATCTCTCTCTAATTGCAATATATTGGCCATCATTGCGATTCCCGGACACATCGAAATACAATCTCTTCCGGTGATGACAGCTTCCGGTGGCCGCAATTTGAATGCTTTAACAAGTTGTTTAATTCCAACAACTATACTCCCGGGTTGCATGCGACAAAATCTCAGCTATCGATACGGCCACCGTGAGCTATTGATGCGAGCTATTTAAGCCATCCGTACCGACACTGCGAGCTATCTGCACGGCCCATGTCAGCTATCAGTCCGGCTAACAGGAGCTTGTGGCGTGGCAAACAAGTGATCTAACGTGCAGGATGTTTCTTTGCGTATATTTTAATCTTGATGGTGTATGTTGGGCCACACAATGAGAAATAAAAAAACAAGATGAGACAAGAATTATTTTTTTACCTTTATCCTAAACGGCCCAATTAATAATGGCAATAACAGTAATATGATTTTAGGCCGACCCTTTATCTGATGCCCGCCCTTATATCTGATGCCGGCTGTACAATAAAGCACGCGGGACAAGGATGAATCAGACACTAATGGAATTAAGATTGTATCAAAGCTAACAAATCATCTTCGGTGAATATCCCTCCTGGCAGTTGGGCTTCCCGAACTCATCTTTTAAATGTTTGATTTTATAACTGGACACCAGCTGCATTGGCGATCAACGTCATCGGGGGGGGGGGGGGGTCCTAGCTTTTCAATGGTCAATCGTGGTCGACTTGATTGGCCGAAATTAAATCTGACCTCGCGATTGGTCAACACCGACCTAAAGAATAGTGACCACCGGGCCAATGGCTGAAAACTATGACTGTGACGATATCTCAAGTGCAAAGTGTCTTAACTTTCCTTTCTATCAAAAACAATAAAATGAATATTCTTTGTCAGATTTCATTAGCTTCAATGAACAGCTGTCGAAATGTTAATACTTTAATTATTGTAACCAATACCTGTCTATATGTTCAGATTTAATAATTTAAATAATTGTAAACAACAGATTTCTATATGTTTGATTTGAACATAGTTTTTTTAAAACTATCGACTTCAATCAGAAAAATGCATTATCATTAGGCTATACATTTTCATGAGCATTGTTAAGACAACTATATTGATCACTTACTTAACAGAATACCATAATTGATTACTTTATTATTAGTTAGCACATACTGCCGACGATCTTGGGAACCACGTTCAATTTTCGTTATCCCAAGCTATTTGTGCCAAACGGCGGCCAGAGTAGAGTCTTGGGAAAAGATATAACATGAAAAGAATGGCATTGATGAGAGCTTTGGTGGAGAATGCGAACGATGAACTCTTACATCGGCGTGCTGGCAAAATGGCCGGTTGAGTTCTACACTAGGGCAGTTGAGTTCTACACTAGGGCAGTTGAGTTCTACACTAGGGCGGTTGAGTTCTACACTAGGGCAGTTGAGTTCTACACTAGGGCGGTTGAGTTCTACACTAGGGCAGTTGAGTTCTACACTAGGGCGGTTGAGTTATACACTAGGGCAGTTGAGTTCTACACTAGGGCAGTTGAGTTCTACATTGAGCATTTGGATAAAATTGAGATGAACCACTTCATGGGACAATACCAAATAGCTCGACCATCAAGGGCAACCATAAGGCAGTCCTGTCACCAGATTGGTCTACGTCGGTAGCTACTGCGCTAACTCACTCCTCTATATTCCAATCATGAATGCCTTTAAATAAATCGAAATGAAATTCAAAAGTTTACTATGAAACAATGAACACATGACGTGGGTAAAGACATGACGTGGGTAAAGACATGACGTGGGTAAAGACATGACGTGGGTAAAGACATGACGTGGGTAAAGACATGACGTGGGTAAAGACATGACGTTGGTAAAGACATGACGTGGGTAAAGACATGACGTGGGTAAAGACATGACGTGGGTAAAGACATGACGTGGGTAAAGACATGACGTGGGTAAAGACATGACGTGGGTAAAGACATGACGTGGGTAAAGACACGACGTGGGTAAAGACACGACGTGGGTAAGACATGACGTGGGTAAAGACATGACGTGGGTAAAGACATGACGTGGGTAAAGACATGACGTGGGTAAAGACACGACGTGGGTGCTTCACAGACTTCATGCTGGAAATAGTTGCACAAAAATAGTGGCAAAAAGATTGTGAACCGGAAATTCATTATCATAGCTATAATATTCACTATTCAGCTATAATATAATATCATAGAATTATATCTAATGTGTGACTAACTAAATTAATTAATTTTCCCTATTTCTAATGTACGGCTAGCCGATAAAGTTTGACCTTGTCTGTCTGTCTAAATATGTTTCACTTAGTTCCTAACATGGACTCCACAAGGAAAGGGGAAGAGAGAACGGCCAAAGAATACACGGAGACATGGACTAGAGGCAGACACACAAAGTATGGGATACACCTGGAAATAACTGGAAAGGAGAGCATTGGACCCAGATGAATGGAAGATTCTTGTAGAAAGCCTGTGCACCCCGCGTGGGGGGGGGGGGGTAAAAAGGGTATAAGTGGCATAGGAAGGGGATACGGAGGGGGGCGATCCCCCCAGGCGGAACTTTTTGTAAAGAGGGGTGGCATTTTTAGCCAACTTCAGAGTTTTTTTGTGGAAGGGGGCGATGAAAAGCTTGTCCATCCCCGGGCGGCACCAACCCTAGCTCCGCCACTGACTATTTTTAAATGTCTGACCTAACCATTACCAGCCATTTAGCCTTAACATTAAATGACAGAAGTGGATAAAACTACAATTATAAATATGCATAAGTACCGACATCCTCAAATTTTTATGTGATAGTCTGGTATCTGTCATTTCAAGCGTGAAATGATGTATCTGTTATTACAGACTTCAAATCACGTATCTGTCATTTCAGACGTCAAATCACGTATATGTCATTTCCGACGTGAAATCATGTATCTGTCATTTCAGACGTGAAATCACATATCTGTCATTTCAGGCGTCAAAAAACGTATCTGTCATTTCAGGCGTCAAATCATGTACCTGTCATTTCAGATGTCGAATCACGTATCATGTCCAAGTGTATAGTGTACGGTACACAAATTATTTGAATATCCACCACTCTTCGATCTGGTAGGCTTATGTGAGGCAAAAAAACGTGATCACGTCACACCACTACTTCATTCACTTCATTGGCTCCCTGTACAAGCACGGATTGACTATAAACTCTCTGTTCTGTGCCACAACTTTTTCTCGAATTCCTGCCCTTCCTATCTAACCGAAATTCTCTCTGTCTATTCACACCTTCGACAGCTTCGCTCCTCCGCAGACGAGCGTATTCTTTCTGTCCCCAAGACTCGCACAAAAACATACGGTGAAAGATCTTTCTCTTACTGTGCCCCCAAACAATGGAATTCTCTTCCACTATACATCAGAAATATATCAACCAGCACAGCCTTCAAAACTGCACTCAAAACACATCTCTTTAAACTTTACTATCCTGACTGATTCCCCCTCTGAAAGTTAAACGATGCTGCTGAGTGCCGTCCATGGCTTCACGTGTAAATTGACATGGAATGGTTGGTTTTTAATTTATATTTTTTAAGTTCATTTTAATTTGCATGTACAGCCCTAGGCTGGGGTACCACGCTATAGAAAACTACCCAAAATAATAATAATAATAGGCGTGATTTCGTCTAATCGTGTCTGTGCCGTGTCTGCTGAACTTGATCACATTGTAACAAAGCTTGCAGACCTGTTTAACTTCAAACTCTTCAAATCGTACAACATCTTCATAAAATCGTTCAATACATCGCCTTAATAGTAAAAATAAAAATAATAAACATACAGTATACATAATGTGTACACGTCAAAATCTAAAATTGTACGCCAAAATCGTAAGCGTGAACAGGTCTGACTAAGCAGGTGTGTCGTCAACGACTTCCGTCAGGTTGGTAACTCGTTATTTGTTCGCTCGTTGAGTAGTCGTTCGTCGAGTAGTCGCTCGTTAAGTAGTCGCTCGTTGAGTAGTCGCTCGTTGAGTAGTCGCTCGTTGAGTAGTCGCTCGTTGAGTAGTCGCTCGTTAAGTAGTTTCACCAGAATTGAGGTGGATTACTTGGCGCAAAATTTTTTTTTTTTAAAGAGGGGGGGGGGGGGCGGAGGCGATTGTAATATTAATTGGCGAGCTCCGGTCAGATGTCAGACAATTGTCGCAAACGGTGGTCATACATGACTTTCTAAACGTGTGTATACGTACCACGAATCTAAGATACAGAGTAGGGCTTCTGCATCACTAAGTCATTCAACTCAACATTCTCTTACCACTGGGACATACAGATTCAACTCAACATTCTCTTACCACTGGGACATACAGATTCAACTCAACATTCTCTTACCACTGGGACATACAGATTCAATTCAACAGCCTCTTACCACTGGGACATACAGATTCAATTCAACAGCCTCTTACCACTAGGACATACAGATTCAACTCAACATTCTCATACCACTGGGACATACAGATTCAATTCAACAGCCTCTTACCACTAGGACATACAGATTCAACTCAACATTCTCATACCACTGGGACATACAGATTCAACTCAACATTCTCTTACCACTGGGACATACAGATTCAACTCAAAATTCTCTTACCACTGGGACATACAGATTCAACTCAACATTCTCTTACCACTGGGACATACAGATTCAATTCAACAGTCTCTTACCACTGAGACATACAGATTCAATTCAACAGCCTCTTACCACTAGGACATACAGATTCAACTCAACATTCTCTTACCACTAGGACATACAGATTCAACTCAACATTCTCTTACCACTGGGACATACAGATTCAACTCAACATTCTCTACCACTGGGACATACAGATTCAATTCAACAGCCTCTTACCACTAGGACATACAGATTCAACTCAACATTCTCTTACCACTGGGGCATACAGATTCAACTCAACATTCTCTTACCACTAGGACATACAGATTCAACTCAACATTCTCTTACCACTGGGGCATACAGATTCAACTCAACATTCTCTTACCACTGGGACATACAGATTCAATTCAACAGCCTCTTACCACTGGGACATACAGATTCAATTCAACAGCCTCTTACCACTAGGACATACAGATTCAACTCAACATTCTCATACCACTGGGACATACAGATTCAATTCAACAGCCTCTTACCACTAGGACATACAGATTCAACTCAACATTCTCATACCACTGGGACATACAGATTCAACTCAACATTCTCTTACCACTGGGGCATACAGATTCAACTCAAAATTCTCTTACCACTGGGACATACAGATTCAACTCAACATTCTCTTACCACTGGGACATACAGATTCAATTCAACAGTCTCTTACCACTGAGACATACAGATTCAATTCAACAGCCTCTTACCACTAGGACATACAGATTCAACTCAACATTCTCTTACCACTAGGACATACAGATTCAACTCAACATTCTCTTACCACTGGGACATACAGATTCAACTCAACATTCTCTACCACTGGGACATACAGATTCAATTCAACAGCCTCTTACCACTAGGACATACAGATTCAACTCAACATTCTCTTACCACTGGGGCATACAGATTCAACTCAACATTCTCTTACCACTAGGACATACAGATTCAACTCAACATTCTCTTACCACTGGGGCATACAGATTCAACTCAACATTCTCTTACCACTGGGACATACAGATTCAATTCAACAGCCTCTTACCACTGGGAAATACAGATTCAATTCAAACAGCCTTTACCACTAGGACATACAGCTCAACTCAATATTATCTTACCCCTGGGACGTACATATTCAATTCAACATTCTCTTACACCTGGGACATGCTAATTCAACCCAAGAGTCACGTGATCACTAGGACATACAGATTCAAACATAGAGTCACGTGATCACTAGGACATACAGATTCAACCCTAGAGTCACGTGATCACTAGGACATACAGATTCAACCATAGAGTCACGTGATCACTAGGACATACAGATTCAACCCTAGAGTCACGTGATAACTAGGACATACAGATTTAACCCAATAATCACGTGACCACTAGGACATACAGATTCAACCCTAAAGTCACGTGATCACTAGTCTTTCTTTAAAAAAAAGAGGAAATACCATTAAAGTTATCGTGCCAGTTTTTTTTCCTACGCTGCCATAAACTGTCAACGCCGTCATAAACTGTCAACGCCGTCATAAACTGTCAACGCTGTAAAAAACTGTCAACGCATTCTTAATGACATTTTGACTTTGCAACTATTTCTTTGAATCAGTTTTAGATTATATAGCGTTGCGTGTTAAACTGCGCACTTCTAAAGCTTTACTGCAGTGGTTCTCAACCTTCCTAATGCCGCGACCCTTTAATACAGTTCCTCATGTCGTGGCGACCTCCCAACCACACAATTATTTTCATAGCTACTTCATAACTGTAGAGTATATGTGTTTTCCGATGGTCTTAGGCGACCCCTTGGAAAGGGTCGCCTGACCCCCAAAGTGGTCGCCACTAATTTAAATGTTTCATAAAAAATATTCAATGAAGCGCGTGGGTTGGGGGGGGGGGGGAGGGGAGGGGATGTTTAAGAAGCACAGAAATATATTTTTTTAACTTTTAATGCTTAAATTGATTTGTAAACTTAATCCTTCTAAATTAAATATTTTAAATCAGGAATAATTGTTCATTTCCAGGCGCCCTTTAGGATTTTCTAGCGTTAGATAGTTGTCTCCTACAATCTATGCGTGACATTTATCCATGACTGTCGCAACGGCGTTAGTATCACGTGATACAGGATAACGCTGCAATCTACGCGTGGTTGTTTGTCAAAGTAATAAGTGACTCTACGGTTAATTTATTTTATTCCTTTAACAAATCAAATGTAAACTCTAGCCCCAGCCTGAAAGACACTCATGAGATTTGTCAGAGGGTTGCGAGTGTGCGGACCGCCCGTTAAATATCCTATGAAAGACACCAATACTCGATGTTACTAAACTTCCCTTTGAGTTATCGTATGGCGTATATCCGACAGGCGTGCCACCCATAGTGTCCGTGGTTTTTACGTCAACAAACTATGCCGTGAGGCTCAAGTCTTTAACGTCAACAAACTATGCCGTGAGGCTCAAGTCTTTAACGTCAACAAACTATGCCGTGAGGCTCAAGTCTTTAACGTCAACAAATTATGCCGTGAGGCTCAAGTCTTTAACGTCAACAAATTATGCCGTGAGGCTCAAGTCTTTAACGTCAACAAACTATGCCGTGAGGCTCAAGTCTTTCACGTCAACAAACTACGCCGTGAGGCTTGAGTTTTTAACGTCAACAAACTATGCCATGAGGCTCAAGTCTTTGACGTCAACAAACTATGCCGTGAGGCTCAAGTCTTTAACGTCAACAAACTATGCCGTGAGGCTCAAGTCTTTAACGTCAACAAACTATGCCGCGAGGCTCAAGTCTTTCACGTCAACAAACTATGCCGTGAGGCTTAAGTCTTTGACGTCAACAAACCCTGCCGTGAGGCTCAAGTCTTTAATCTCTCTTTTTTTTAATGGTTATACTAGAAGTTGAACGTGCAATGGACAATGTAGAATTGTCCAGGGAGTAATCATTGCGACGGTTCAGTGCTATTCCAAGTGACCTGGTGTTAAGTGAAAACTTAAGACATATCGTGCGCACTTATAGTAACCATATGATTGACACAATGTTAGTGCCTCCTCCCCCCCCCCCCCCCAACCTTTAATGCATCGGTACGTAACTCTAGTCATGGCCAAATATAAGAGTAAAAAGCTCAAATCCCACGTTACTAAAGTAAATGTACCCATTCCTGTAAAAGATTATGAAACTAAATCCAATGTTCCATTGTTAAAAACACCATTCGTTTATGTATATTTTATGATGGTGTATATTTACCTAATTATAAAAATACTGCCATAAAGCTTGTAAGCAGAATATTGAGGCAAACAGTTTGTGTCAATAAAACATTGTAGGTTTAGCTTTCATAATGATTACACAGAATACAAATTCAAATTTCAAATGCCTTCATCGGTATAACAAAAAAAACAAGTACATGTAATTATACGTTAAGCATATGTGCTATTTGTATATCCTACCTATACCTAAAAATGAAAGAGGAAAAAAAAATGGGTTGAATTTGTATTTTGTCTAATTATATGGACATAACCTCGGTCGGCTAGTTACTTCATTTGTTACATCTTGTTACAATGTAGTTACAAAGACGACATTAAAGCGATTCATGGTTCAGAATTCAGCTGCTAGGCTGGCTCTAAAGGCAAAAAAACGTGATCATATCACTCCACTACTCCACTCACTTCACTGGCTTCCTATACAGGCACGCATTGATTACAAGCTGTCTGTTCTCTGTCATAACTTTTTCTCAGATTCCTGCCCTTCCTATCTAACCGAACTTATATTAACCGAACCTTACTTTTAATAATAATAGATTCATGGCCAAGAATGAATTAACTTTATGTCTGGCAATGATATGTTAAGAAAGGGCTGTTCTCATTTTTTTTCAAGTTAAAATTATTGTTGAAAGACTTACTCCGCAATGCTCTCCCTTCAGAATCCGGTGTTCCGCGATCATAGGCGTCTCCCGAATCAGGCTCGGATATCGTGTCGTAGCCTGCTGAACTGATGCTTGATGGGCGCTCTTCTTTGATCCCTGGCGGTGTGTCTCTCTCATCCTGGCAATGTTCATCACGAAAAGACGTCTCTCCAGAATGGCCTCCCTGTTGTTCTGAAGAGGATGAGGCTGTCGCAGACGCTTCATCAGACTTTATCTTTTTAGCAGGGGAAAACGCAGAGTGATATGGACTCTCTCCTTCGGGTCCGAGTGGTCTGAAGGCCCCGGGTCTAACCCCGTGGTTCATCATGGCCAAGCGACGGTCAATGCCCGGACGAACAAACGATAACGGTGAGTAGAGGGGCGCCGAGAAGGGATCCCCAGGCCTGTACATGGTAAATCCAGCAGTGCTGAAAGGCGGTGGCGGCGGAAGGTCCTTGTCCATTCCCTGGCCAGGATACGGATGAGGTGGTCCAGGCAATCTCGGGGCTTCGTTTCCTTCTGCGGTGGAGGCTAAGACCATAAGAGCAGGAGAACTGAGGTTATGCATGAATGAAGGGTTCTCCATTCCTCCACTGCCAGGGGCCGGGGTAAAAAAGGGTTTGGGCCAAAAATTAAAACGAAACATTGCTAATGACCGCTGAAGATCTGCGCTCATCATTTGGAAAGAAACTATAACTTTCTCAAGAGTTCCAAGGAGTGTTTTCAGATAATCACGAAGATATTAAATTGTGTTATCGGGTGAAAGGGTGCCATTTCCATAAGACGGTCCAGGAAAGATGAGAGTATCGTGTTCCATGACAAGAATCAATTCAACATATCACTACTGTGCTGCTAGTTAAAACTTTAAATTCTCAATCACATCATAGAAAATTCACGTTGTTAACAGAATGTAATGCTCGTAATTTGTTGAGAAAACTGTAACACTTGTACTAATTTTTTTTCTATCGTTTTCACACGCTTCCTAACCATTTCTTAGTAAATTTAGAGAAAAACTTGCATATACTGTTTACATTTTTTATAACAAGAGAGGTCTCTCATAAAGTGCATTTAAATAAAAATCTTTACATAAATTCTACAGAATTAATAAATTATTTGTTACTTAATATAAGATGAAAAATAAATATTTTCTAAACGTTAATTCTTATCGTTGTTGTCTTAATTCAAACAATTAAACTTATATTTAAGTTAGCGTAACTATAAATAACACGATGGCTTCATTTTACCGGCTACTTGACACAATTGCAGTAAAACTATAGTTACTATTGGCAAGATTTGAACTAAAATCTTTCAGATTTATTATGTATAATTCAAGATGAGTCTTTAAAAATAAAAGATAATAATTGATGGACTGTCACTTGTCATACTACTTTCTGTTTTGTTTGCAGGTGAAGGCTCTAAGCCGAAACGTCCAAATCTTTTGTCCTGTCTATTAATTAATTCAAGATCAGCATACATTGTTCTTATATTTCTTTAAAAATAATTCGTTGTTAGTTTTCGTTGTTAGTTTCCACACACGAAATGGAAGAGAAAATGTATTATTTAAAAATTTCTTTGTGTGTGTACGAGTTTAATTTATTTTATTTTTTTTCTTTCCAATTAGTTTGTATATAAAATGTAAATAATAATAATATAAAAGCATCTAAAATAAATATTAATAAGTTATTCGGGTTATTTTCATTGTAATTACCAAGAAGAGTTTTTTTTTTTTAAGTTGTGTTTTTCTTTCTTTTGTTTATACATATCAACATAGGGCCTAATTTTAAATACTAATTTTGATAAATATAATCTTTGATTAATCAGTCACTGTCACAATTTAATGATAATCTTTTTTGTTTTTTAAATTAATGTAGTGGTAGGTTTAAATTTAAGTCTACTAATACTAATAATAAGTAATAAAAATAGCTTTTATTTTGTTACATTTTAATGATTATATTCAACAACAATTTAAACAAACATGACATACTATATAGGCTTTTATAATAACTATATCGGTATATTTATATTTGGCCTACAGCCTATGTAATGTAAATAAACGAAATTTTAATAACATGTCACTTAAATACGGGCGCAATTGATTATTTTTTTTTCAAACAAAACGCGAAGAAAACACACACTACACAACACTTGAGTCCTCTCCTTCTAAATATTATTATTAAATAATTAAAATTAAAACAATTTCCAACCAAGTTCTCATTTATAATATTCCGTTGAAAAAAAAATCCATTTAGAAATACTGCATCAAAATACATTGTTATTGTTTTCTTAAGGGCGAGAGTTCTAAGTCTGAAAAACAACTTGTAGAAAATCTGTCTTTTATTCAAGTTGAGGAAATCTACCCAGTAGTTTGCGGTTAACTGTCACATTGTGGGGCTGTGTCAAGCGAGAACACGCCCCTAAACGTCATTATGTGCCTTATTTGGAAGTGGGCCGCGACAACACCGCTAAGCGGCGAAAGCGGGTCCCGATGAAAGAAACTGATTACAAAATCTACAGATTCAAAAAAGAAATAGATCGAACAACTCATCTGACCATTCTGTTATTGGAAATGACACCTATACATTGATTCAGGAACATTAGCATTCCAATTAAGTATCAAAATTATCATAATACGAGCAGATAGATGCGCGATGCGATCGGATTGTGGACAAGGCAAATTGTAAACAAACCGATCGCTCCCGTTGAGTGGAGAAGAGGAGGAAGCTACACAAAATTCAGTCGTGGATGAAAAATAGGGACCGAATTGTAAAAATATATAGAAAAATATATTCATTTTAAAGTTTATAATAGAATCATGTTAAAATATCAACTAAAAGCAAATCGATGACAGCAATATTCATTAGATAGAAAAGTCAATACTCACTGAATACTTCCTCGGCTTCTTAGGGGAATCCCAATACAAATAGCCTCGTTTTCGCTCGAGGTTTCCAAATTGTGGGATTGTGGGTTATTCGCACTTTTGACCAATGATATATTTTATAAAATGGGTTTTAAAAAATTAAGCATAAATGCATCACAAAATTGGGAAAACTCAAACCTTAGATAAACGTATAAATTCAACGTTAAATATAAGTAAAGTTTTATGCGAAAAAACTATTGTCTCTATTATTATTAAAAGCGCCTCTTCGCTGCTTAGTGAATCGAGATGGTAAATAAACTAGTTGATGGTTTTATTTCATTTCTTAACGACGACGAACGACACATAAAATACAAATAGGCACCTATTAATCTATTATTTAATTTTAATGTTTAATCATATTCATATAATTATAATATAGATAAAGCATCTAAGTATTCTAAGGAGGGTTCTCAGACCCTATTAAAGCTACGACTACTAAGAGGTCACTGAAGGCGAAGGCGGTGCCAGGGGGTGCGCGAAGATGAAGAAATATTTGAAGCAATACGCAGCGCCGACATTCGCACCCGGGTACCATTAGACTCAATGCTATTCGGATGTCATTTGTGGTCGTTTATTTTAGTAAAACTGAAGAATTAACATTTCAAACGTATAGTACATTCAAGTATCTTTCATTTGATACCTCATTTTGGTCTTACAAACCCAACAATAATATTTTAAATCGTTTTTTAATCCCAACCTCTAAATTCTGGTACCCGTGTAATAGCCACTTCGAAAAAAACCCACACATTTTAATTCACTCTCATTTGATATCTACAGTCTGGATATCATTTTTTTTATCCGGGTAGGGGTGCGTGGTGGTGGTGGGATGGGGCGGGAAATGTTTTGAAATCGAGAGGGTTTGCTGTGGCGCTGCAAAAAGGTGAGGAATCCCTGTCAATTAGTCAATAGGCACTAAAGCTGTGCGGGGAACACGTTATTTTAACGCTGGCACGCTGGTGATGTGTTTCAAATACAGTGAAATTGTTTAGGTCTTTTTACATTTTCATTTTATTTTCAATTTAAAATAGGTATTATCAACTAAATCAATAACTCAGTCATGTAACATTGAATAAACTAAATCTCACGTCTACCTTACCGGTTAGGCCTACATCTTACCACAAACCTAACTGTTAATGTTTTATTACCTATACTATTTATATTATATAATTAACTAGTAAGTGCCCAACTATCGGAAATAATTTATTGTTGTTGTCACTATAGAAAAAGCCTTATTCAAGTCTACTGGAAACAAAAAGCAATGTCATTGATATAAATCATTATTATTATTTTAAATTATAATAACATTACTCTTAAATAATTGGAGTAAATTGTAATAATGGGGTAAATGTAGATAATTGTTAGATTTTAAAATTTAAATTAAACTTTTACTTTCTTCTGAAGAACATTCGTGAGAATAAAAGATTCTTTCACTTTTGGAAAGAGTGATGATTAAATTTCACCCACCACCCCCCCCCCCCCCAAAAAAACCCCCTAAAAAAACAACCTTGTTTCAGTCTCCCATTGGTCGTCTGCTTCCATGACATTAATCTCACTAACAAACCAAATTGTCCGTTCAATCAACAATGACTTATATTGTCTTGTCAATCTGCTGCTGACAGCAAAAAATGTCTTGGTTGTATCTTGACTGAAGGGAGGAGGGGGCGGGTGCTGGGAATAATATCTAAATTGTGTTAGACCAGCGGTTCTCAACCTGTGGGTCGTGACCTCTTTTGGGGGCTGCCTAAGATCATCGAAAACACACATATTTATGAAGTATCAACGAACATAATTTTATAGTTTTGGGGTCATTACAAGATGATAAACTGTATTAAATGGTCTTGGAATTTGAAAGGTTGAGAACCACTGTGTAAGACCAACACCGTCATTAAAATTAGTCTATCTTCCAAAATATTTTCCTATCTGCCAATATATTATCCTCTCTGCGAAGTTATTATCCTATCGGCTAGATATTATCCTATCTGCAAAAATATGATCCTATGTGCCGAGCTACTATCCTGTCTGCCAAGATATTATCCTATTTTTCAATATATTATCCTGTCTGCCAAAATATTATCCTGTCTGTCAAGATACTATCCTATCTGCTAGATACTATCATATCTGTCAAGGTATTATCCTATATGTCAAGATATTATCCTATCTGCTAATATATTTTCATGTCTACCTCTACCAGATATTATCCTATCTGCCAAGATATTATCCTGTCTGCCAAGATATTATCCCATCTGCCAAGATATTATCCTATCTGCCAAGATATTATCCTATCTGCCAAGATATTATCCTATCTGCCAGATGGTATCCTGTCGGCCAAGATAGTATCTGTCTGTCAAGCTATGACCCTATCCTACAATATATTATCCTATCTGCCAAGATATTATCCTATATTTACGTCTTCTAAAATGCCCACCAGTGTATTGACTGTATACTTGAGTAGAACAAAGTATCACGGTTGACAATCCTCTAATAGCTGGAATTAATCTCTGGGAAGCTTTGGGCGTGACACCAATCATTTGGACTGAAACTATTACAGCAGAGTGGAGACACCCGTTTAGTCTCTCTCCCCCCCCCCTCACCAACTCCAGGGCTCGGCGTGCCAACAGTTAGTGTAAAATTCCACTTGCCAGGTCCCAAAAGTGCTGGAAATACCCCCGGAATCGTAACCATTTCTGAGGCTGGCTTCTAAACGCCTTCACGACACAAGCACCCAAGTCGAGTGCACCGTCTCGGAGTTTTGCGGGGTTTACCGGTAGTTCAGGCAGCACAGTCAAGGGGAACGGCTTTGTTTTGGTGTTCGGCCTGTCAACCACTCTACTCGGACGAATGAGATAAATGTGAAGAAAGATTCTCGGGAAATCCCGGACTGCGTCCAATTTATGCCAGGGATTAAGGCTTAAACCAACAAGGCAAATATATTAACCGTGGACCTAAAAGTGTCGTGGCGGATATCGCTGGCAATAAACGAGGCTGACACCTTGGCACAAATGTTAGTGGAGGCCTTAAACTGAGGTAGCCCTTAGTGGACACGTGCGGTCTAACGACCGATCAGCGTACCGACGAGCGCTGCAATAATATTGAATCAGGCGTAGAGATGAACTGCTGTGTATTGAAGCCTGTTAGCAGTGATAAGGCATAAGTTTAGTTAAATACGTGTTCGTGATTATTAGAACCGAGAACACGCGAGAAGATTATAATCGGACTCAAGTATTTCATTATTTTAAGTGCTGTAGGAAACATTCTTCTGGCCAAAACCTATACATTAATTAGATTATATTTACATTATGTGTGTACAAAAGTTTAGTTTCGTAGCGTTGTGAAAAAAAAAAGTTATCAAAGCCTAAAGCATCCTAAACATTTATATAATCAAATGTCAGCCAGTGATTCCAATAGTCTTATAGAGCATCACGTCCCCTGGCCGGAATCACTATTAAGCCAGTTTTTCTTCACTTGCCTATATTTGCTACACGATGTTGTTCCTATTTTTATAAATATCAAGTATTGATTGCATATAGCGTTTCTAACTGTAATTTGTACTCATATCTTCTTGTATGCACGTCGCGTGCAGACACAGTGTCATTATCTTACACAACTAGCACGGGACTCCCCTTATGCCCCCCCCCCCGCTCCACTATACATTCCCTTCCCCAATTTTTCCTAAGTCTGCGACACGTGTGCAAAACGCTCCAAACAGATTTATTAAAGCAGCTCGCGTAGTGCACGTGCAATTGGTTTATCAATGAACCCCTAAAGTTTGACGAATGGGGACACCATGAAAAGGTATTAGAAATTAGACCACACCCATTGGAGTCAACTGACCCCATGAAGACCGCCAACCCATGGAGACCAACAACCCATTGGAGACCACCAACCCATTGGAGACCACCGTTCCTATGAAGACCACAAACCCATTAGAGACCACCGTTCCTATGAAGACCACAAACCCATTGAAGACCACCGTTCCTATGCAAACAACAAACCCGTTGGAGACCACCGTTCCAATGAAGACCACAAATCTTTTGGGGACCACCGATCCTATGAAGACCACAAACCTATTGGGGACCGCTGATCCACGGAGATCCCCACCTATTGGGGACCACCAAAACCACGGAGATCCCCCACCTATTGGGGAACACCAAAACCACGGGGATCCCCCACCTATTGGGGACCACCAAAACCACGGAGATCCGTTGAACTGTTCCCAGAGGTCCATGATTGTGAAAACCTCAATGCATTCTCACTAACGTCAAATAGCAGTGAAACCTGAAGTAGCGAAGCAGTGAAACCTGAAGTAGTGAAGCAGTGAAACCTGAAGTAGTAAAGCAGTGAAACCTGAAGTTGTGAGCAGCTAACTACTGGCCTGTAGGCCTGATGCCCCAACTCGTGGTTTAGTAGATTACAGAAATGTGTCTGTCTTATTAAGCTTTTCTACGATTGCTACTTAAAGAACCCATGGGTTTGGAGAAATTAAAACTAACTTCGTTTCTATGGGACCAATTTTACTCTATATTCTATTTTGATATAAATAATCCCGGGGCATGATGCAAAATAATTAGATCCACTGCTGCAAGGGGAGACGACTTTAGTGTAATGCTAATAATAGATCGATATTAGTTACGCGCCCGTCTTTATATCTCGGTCTTCAGATCTCAGCTTTAATTTGCCCAGAAACCGCGCCCATTGGAAGCGAGTTATCAGCTGATCCTGGCCAGTATGCCACGCTCTAAAGTTTAATTTAAAAAGGTATTGTCCTATCTAATAACCTCCATAAAGTTGGGCGGTCTGAAGAGATACGCTCCTCTTTAAGTTCTTTTAGGGCAACGCCAACGAATTGATCGCCCAGGAGAGCCGTAAAGAAGATCGATCAATTAAGGTCATCGGCAGCCACATTGAAGAATTCGGAAATTGGTGTTTTATAATGAAATGAGGAGAGAGACGCAGATTATTCCAATTGGATTTTTAACACAGATGTCTGCGGGGCGTGTATTGAAAGATGTGACATGTTGCTAGAAATATGACATGTGCCCAAGACAAACCAAGATATTTTAAATTACAAATGTCAAATTATTGTGGTACAGAGGCGTAACAACGGCTTGGCATTGAGGCAATTGCCAAGGGCGCCGGCCTGCGCCAGTTCAAAAGGGCGCCGCTAAATCTCTAATTTTTATTATTTAAAAAATAAATTAGCCAAGGGCGCCAAAAACCCAGTTACGCCTCTGTTGTAATATCATAAACTTTGTCACATTATTACAGTATCATAGACATGTCACAATATTACAGCATGACACGTGGACAAAATTAACAATATTTTTTTTTTTTTAATTACAATTCTGTCCTTTCTCACTAAGTCACGTGCCCATGTTCTAATTGTCAAGGAACACTCCGCGACAGCCATTAACAGACTCAATCATATCATATATATATATAAAAGTGAAAATTTGTTTGTTTGTCTGTTCCACAAAGGCTTTTAAACGGATTGATGGATCTTGACCAAACTTGGCACATGTATCCATCGTTATCCAGAAGGAACTCTTAAGGGGTTGAGAACTTTTAATAACATTTCGTTTGGGGCCGGGGGCCCCGAATTCGTTTTTTTCTTATATGAGCTATATAAATATCAATAGGCTTAATACGCCTACATGAACGGATGGATCTTGACCAAACTTAGTACACATTTACTTGATTATCCATACTCAAATACTAAAGGGTACTGAACTCATAATATCCATTCCTCTGGGGCCGGGGGCCCCATTTAATTTTTCCTTATATAAGCTATATAAATACCAATAGACTTAGACAACACTATAGGTTCTATGTGAATTGATTGATATAGGCTTAGCTTTGTTGCAATACACTTCTTAGTCCATATGGAAATATCGGTGGATGTAAAACTAATAATATCCAATCTAGAATTTTCCAGAAAGTTCGATAACTTTAAAACGCTATATTTATGGCATTATTCAATATATTTTAATGGGACAAATTTAAAATTGTAACTTCATAACTTACCTGAATGATTATTATAGGGCACCCATCTCAGGAAAAACTAATTCGGTACAATTATGGAATGGGCCCCCGGGGCCCCTCTTTTAACTTAAATGTACTATAGTTATAGAAATTCATTTAGTCGTATAATTTTTCGTATTCGAAGAATAATTATTACTAATAAAAGACTGTTTTTACACAGTTCGGGGAGGATAATAATACATTTAATCTAGAATGTTCAAGAAAGTTATATAGGTCAATAGGCTTAGATAAAACTTTAGTTTTTTGTGTGAATTTATGGATATAGGCCTAACGTGGTAGCAATACACTGCACTGTCCGTATTGAGATATTAGTGGATATAAAACTAATAATATCCAATCTAGAATTTTCCATAAAGTTCGATATCTTTAAAAAACAAATTCTATGTCACGACCAAATCAGGAAATGGGATAACATTGGAAAGAAGGGTCTCTAGATGAAATGGCATCACATAGAGAACAGTATACTAACGGGATCTGTAGGCCACCGGGATCGCGGTCCTAATGCAATCCCGGGCCACGCCGGGTATATAGGCTAGTCATATATATATATAAAAGTGAAAATTTGTTTGTTTGTCTGTTCCACAAAGGCTTTTACACGGATTGATGGATCTTGACCAAACTTGGCATATATATCCATCATTATCCAGAAGGAACTCTTAACGGGTTGAGAACTTTTAAGAACATTTCGTTTGGGGCCGGGGGCCCCGAATTCGTTTTTTTCTTATATGAGCTATATAAAAAAATTACAAACAAATGCTCCTACGTGAATGGATGGACATCAATCAAACTTAGTACACGTACACTTGATGATCCATATTCAAATACCGAAGGGTACTGAGCTCATAATATCCATTCTTCTGGGGCCGGGGGCCCCATTTCATTTTTCCGTATATGAGCTATATAAATAGCGATAAGCTTAATACTCCTATATGAATGTATGGATCTTGACCAAACTTAGTACACATACACTTGATTATCCATGCTCAAATACAAAAGGGTACTGAACTCATAATATCCATTCCTCTGGGGCCGGGGGCCCATTTCATTTGTCCTTATATAAGCTATATAAATAGTAATAGGCTTAGACAACACTATAGGTTCTATGTGAATTGATGGATATAGGCTTAGCTTTGTTGCAATACACTTCTTAGTCCATATGGAAATAACGGTGGTTGTAAAACTAATAATATCCAATCTAGAATTTTCCTGAAAGTTCGATAACTTTAAAACGCTATATTTATGGCATTATTCAATAGATTTGAATGGGACAAATTTAAAATTGTAACTTCATAACTTACCTGAATGATTTTTATAGGGCCCCATCTCAGGCAAAACTAATTCGGTACAATTATGGAATGGGCCCCCGGGGCCCCTCTTTTAACTTAAATGTACTATAGTTATAGAAATTCATTTAGTCGTATAATTTTTCGTATTCGAAGAATAATTACTAAAAAAAGACTGTTTTTACACAGTTCGTGGAGTATAATACATTTAATCTAGAATGTTCCAGAAAGTTCTATAGGTTAATAGGCTTAATACTCCTAGATTAATGGATGGATCTTGACCAAATTTGGCACATATATCCATCATTATCCGGAAAGGACTCTAAATGGGTTATGAACTTTTTATCACATGCCGTTTGGGGCCGGGGGCCCCGAATTCGTTTTTTTCTTATATGAGCTATATAATTAAAATTTCTGACAAATACTCATGCATGAATAGATGGATCTTGACCAAAATTAGTACACATACACTTTATTGTCCATACTCAAATACCAAAGAATACTGAACTTATAATATCCATTTCTCTAGGGCCGGGGGCCCCAATTAATTTTTGCGTATATAACCTATCTATAAATAACAATAGGCTTAGACCGGTACGCACCGGTATCGGGATCCGACAACTATCGTTATCCCACTGATATCGAGATACCACCGGGATCTTTTACCGACGGGATTGGGATCATACCGGAATTGGGATCCAGTGGGATAAAATCCCACAGTGAAACGGTATGCTAACGGGAGCGGGATACCGACAGGATTGGGAGCCCACCGTGATGGGAATAATTATAAGGCTGTATACTGTAGAAGTTCTTTCGTTCCGAATGCTATCCCGGCAAATTTGCCGGGTATATCCGCTAGTAAATAATAATTTGTAGTGACTCACGCTACACTTGAATGGAGTGACAAATATGGATGGAGTGTCATATGTAGATGGAGTGACATTTATTGATGGAGTGACATATATGGATGGAGTGACATATATGGCTGGAGTGTTAGATATGGATGGAGTGACATGTATGGATGGAGTGACATATATGCATGGAGTGGCAGATATGGGTGGCGTGACATTATATGGATATGGAGTGGCGGATTTGGTTGTCCCGGGTAAGGTCCAACTCGACTTTTTCCTGCTCTCTCCTTCTAATTAGAAGAAGAACGACTGCCGCTGCTTCTAGCACGCTCACATTGAATATTGCCGAAATGATTATCACATTCCCGAAACCAGTCATGTGACCGAGCTACACACGGATATTGGCGATTATTTTTTCTTAACATTTCTTCCGCGTGTTACTCCGCCGTAGCCAAATCTGTAAGTCGTGCAACACAAAAAAAAAAGTACACAAAACTTGCCAGTCGTCACGTTTGTCCCGCAGCACTGTTAGAATGGCGTGTTTGACAAAGACATGTCATTGACAGCATCAACCCGACGTTAGCTGGCAATACTTTCCCGTATGCGGTTGCGTCACGTGAGACTCTGGGTCCATAAAACCGTCAGTGTCACATTGAAACGATTGGGGGCGGGGGCTGGTCTGTGTTTGGACCCCACTCATGTGTCCGATAGTTAATTTTGTCCACTATGCGTTCAGTGTGTAACTAGGAGCACCTGCTTCGTGAGGCGAATCGGAAGGAGTAATCTTTTCCTCGTTTGCAAGGGGCGAGCAAAATTTATTAATCCACGGCGTCAATAGCGAGACAAGTGGTGAGGGTTACGGTTCGTTGGAGGTGAACATTTTATTTGAGTGCCAAGGACACTAAGGTGGGGTTGGGGAGGGGGGGTTGATGGGATTAGCTGTGGTGGTGGGGCCGTTTTATTGTGGGGTGGGTGTGCAGACGTTGACATCGGTGAAAGTACGATCATCTGGGGGACACGGTTGAGTGGGATTTATGTGTGTAAGTGAGCCATGATTAGCATTATCGGTAAACACGCGAAATAATTGTTGCAGTTTGGATGTTCAATCCAACGACTCTCACTGACTCTCGCTGACTCCCACCGACTCTCACTGACTCCCACGACTCTCACTGACTCATACAACTCTCACTGACTCTCACGACTCTCATTGACTCATACGACTCTCACTGACTCATACGACTCTCACTGACTCTCACGACTCTCACTGACTCATACGACTCTCACTACTCTCACTGACTCTCACTGACTCTCAATGACTCCCACGACTCTGGAAAACGATAAGTGACATAAACAGACTTCGAAGTTTTCCTCGTCGTTTCCATCGATTCCAAGCTTCTCACTGGCAGTGTCAATAACAAACACACCGTCATTGACAGTGTCAGTTACCAAAGATTAATGTCCTTTGTCAGTGTCAGTTAACAAACATTACCGTCTTTGGCAGTTTCAATAACAAATAAACTGTCATAGGTAGATTCATTAACAAATAAAATATCATTGTCAGTGTAAATAAAAAAATATAACCTCACTGACAGTGTCAACAACACTGACAGTGTCAATAAAAAATTCACTGTCACCGGCGGTGTCAGTAACAAACATACTGTCACTGACAGTGACAACAACAAACATACTCTCACTGGCAGTGTCATTAACCAATATGATGCCATTAGCAGTGTCAATAACAAAATTTATTGCCATTACCCCGGTATATCGAAAAATATTTTATGACTCGTTAAATTAATAAAATTCTGTAATTCGACACTTAGGCCTAACTCCGTTCGACCTAACTCCGCACAGGCCGAGCGGTCGGCTGAATTTTGGGGGACCCTGTCATTTTTCTGTTTAATATCCCTTGCATTAAAAGTTGATAATTTTGAATTATATATTTTTTCTTCCAGATAACAACCTTGGCCATTTAAATATCCGATGCCCCGGTAGGCCCCCCCCCCCCTCCAGGGATTGCACAGCCCCACACTACGCCTCTGCGCACATTCAGTTAGTGGCGGATGTCTAATGCGGACTTGTGATTGACATGGCTGAGATTTCATTTCCAGTGTTTACAGCCTACTTCCAATGTAGGATTCAAGCTACAGCGTTACACCTTCTTGAATCAATGATTGACTTAACAACAGCATGGAAAGATTCAAGACGAGTGCACCAAATGGAGCATGGGAAGATTCAAGAGGAGGGCACCAACTGGAGCATGGGAAGATTCAAGATGAGTGCACCAACTGAAGCATGGGAAGATTCAAGATGAGTACACCAACTGAAGCATGGGAAGATTCAAGCCGAGTACACCAACTAAAGCATTGGCAGATTCAAGATGAGTGCACCAACTGGAGCATAGAAAGATTCAAGATGAGTGCGCAACTGAAGCATTGGCAGATTCAAGAGGAGGGCACCAAATAAAGTAGGGGAAGAGTCTCAAGGAGGGTGCCAACTACGGCAGGGAAAGAGTCAAGGGGTGGAGGCACCAGCTGATCAAATGCACATATTTCTGGATCCTGCACTCTTTAGAAGATCACAGTTTACGTCCGGACGTCATCAATATCGACTATTAGAATAAAGGATCCAGAATTGATGCATGAAGTTGCGCAGGAAGGGGTTGGTTGTGAGGATGGAGGAGGTGATTAACTTTTTCGGCCAACTGCAAAGTTGGTCTCGTAGAAATAAAATCTTAGTGATTTGGTTTTGAAAAGGGGGGGGGGGGGCAAAAATTAAGTCTCCCGGCGACACTAACACTAACTACCACTGGCTGCTTGGATGAAAAGAGTTTCTGGTATGGTTTGAGCAATAAGGAGGAAACAATGCTATACAACTAGTGACTGAAACTGTAAACAATAGTGTTAAATCTTTATTAGCGAGAGTTGGTAAGTTGGTCGCTCAAGTGTTAGGGTCACTTGAATGAAGACATTATATTTTCCTTTGGATTTTCATTTGAATATTGAAAGATGTGATATTTGTCTCCATATGCTGTTAAAAAGACATTAAATATGTGTAAATCATTTTCCATGCAATGAATGGAATACACGTATTTGAACTATTTGTGACATATCAGATGTTATCATACATTATGCTTAGGACTTAGGCCCTATGCCTATACTAGAGTGCACGAGAAACATCTGGCTCCACTCACTCTACTCACATAACATATTCATATTGTTAGAATATATAAGTTGATAAAGAAGTTGGTTTAATAATATTTAAATTATATAATGTCATTCTATTAGTATTAAAGGTATCATATTACTATGTATTAAGACTTGTATAATTATAGTTAATGATTATCATGAAAGTAAAACTTATTTAAGATTTGATTTGTTTCACTTATGGAAGACTAGCAACTACTTTTATAAAAATACAGAAGCAACTGTAAAATCTGGATCAAATTAGTTTCCGGTCTCCCTAGTTTGGAGGTCGAGAATATCAACAATGGGTGGCTCGTTAGGACCTATGTGGTATACGTATGCTTCTCATCCGGATACTGCACCAGACTATAAAAATCCACCAACTTTCGATCCTATGTTAGGATTCCCAAATGGTCGAAAAGAAAAAAGTAAGGAAATTTAGTCTTGAAAAAGAAATACAAGTAGGCTAGTACAGAGCCTAGTTACACGTAATTTGGATTTCAATGTTTTGTCTTGTTTAGTTTACAGATGATAATTTAATAATTAGATAGTTACAGTTACAATGGGTTTTGACAAGAGCTGTCTCACCCTAAATGCTGTGACTTGACGGTAGTACAGTAGGCCTAAATTTCGCCAGACCCTTTCTCCAACTTCTAGATGAAAACAACAAATTATTTTCTGGGTTACGGGTCCTTATTTTTGGGTTAGTACTGCCAGTGTCACTGCTGCTATGGGTAGGCCTACTCATTTTAGGGTATAGGCTAGGTTTTGTGATAAAAATGATTTGGACCATTTTTTGTTCTCTTGTTGCGGATAAGAAAGGGCATTGTAGCCTGTCTATTGTGAAGTCACTGAGTCTAGATTATGTAAGTAATACAATATTTGTTCACACATCGTTCTGCGCTGTCCAAAAATAACGCAAAAACTTGTGACCTTGTTTTGCACAATGCTATACATTTTTTTTTTACTGTTTAATCATTTTTTTTCTGTAATTACATTGATGCCTCATCGATGACATATTGTGGGATTGTCGTTTGGTCACGCAAGTGTTTATTACACCACTATGTTTTTCATGTGTTATGCCCAGCTATCCAGGGAACATCTGGTAAGTGCTAGATTGCTAAATAATTTGTTATGTATACAACAACTATGTAGTATTGCATGTTTGATACTACGTCACTACTTTTACTATAATAACACATTTCCTTTGATAATTATTCACTAATAATGAAATGAGTGATCCAACCCGTAAAGTTTGAGATTGCATAGTTATCATGGTTACCATGATGGTAATAAAAAAAAAATTGCCTGGTCCTTGTAAATGATTTTCCGGAAATAGCTATAGTAAATTTATTTTTAAACTTTTATAAACACTAGATAGCCACAACTTACACTTAAATATGATTCTAATTAATTATTTTTTAGTGTATGAGTTGCCCCGTAATTATTTTTATGAAAAGCGTAGGCCTAATAATAATAATTGTGATTTTTCCTATAATATATGATTAGGCCTAAATAGATAAAGACTGAACATCATCATTGTGATTATATTTTATTAAGACATGGCATGGGCATGCAAAAACAGATTACATAGAAAAATATTTAATATTCTAATAAAATAAACTAAAGAAAAAATAAACACAAAACTTGAATAATATTAAAAAGAAAAAAGAAATTGGGTGTATTCAGGATTATGATTAGATTTTATTTCTATGCTTCTATTTTTCTATTTCAGGCACACAAAAAATTTTAATGTTCTATTGCAGAACTCAAAATTCTTACAATTGCCAATGGATGTAGATGGTGAAGACAAAGTTTATCTAAGAAAGATTGTGGGATTCATCAACAAGACTAAGTCTGTAGAGCAGTCAACCTAGAAAATGACAGACAGAACATCCTCATTACCTTTTAATCACATACTGGTATCCTCTTTCTTACTCTTATTTAATTTTAATCTTATTGGGGATATTATTTTTTATTTGAAATTCATGCATTCAATTTTATTTTTAGAAAATATGTCTACTTACCTTTTATAAATATTAGCATAGGTTTAAAATTTAAGTGGTGCATATTTAATTAAAATACAATAAACATGCTTTTTGTGTGTTTTTTTTGCCTCTAAATTAACTAAATGTAATCATTGTTCCAATTGTTATTTTCAGGATTTTTTGAACTACCCTAAAAATGAAATGATCAAAAATAAAAAGTCTTGACGTCTTGTTACAGTGTTGTTTTTCATTGTGTTGTATACTGCATTGAGAATGTCTCCTGAAAATTTGGTAACGTTATCTTTTTAAAAAGTTATTGGCAAAAGAAAAAAAAGGGAGAAATTTCAGAAAGTCTGTCAAAAGTTTTCATCATTAAATACAAAGATAAATAAGAGGGTTTTAAAAATAAAAAAAAAATCATAAAAAAAAATCATAACTCCACTCTATAGAAGATAGAAATATGAAATTGATGGTTTTTTTTTAAGGCTAGCCTTTTGAAATGAATTATCATTTAAGGCAATCAGACAACAATATTTAAATTTTATTTGAAAGTACTTAGCTTATGAGGGGACAACTTTTGTCAAAATCCTTACGGTAAACTAAACGTTTACCGAAATATTTGATATAGACCTAAGCATAATCTCAGTATGGAAACAGCTTTAGGAATTTTCGCTTCCAAGATTGTTAATAGTGTAAAAAAAATAATTCTATAAAAATAGTTGTTGTGTGGAGCAAAAATTTCAATTTAAACATGGCACCTTCAGCTTGCTAACTTTATTAGTTTTTGAGCTGTGGTTTTAAAATGCCAGTTCTTTTTTTTGACCAAGTTTCTTTGTGTCCCAGTTCTGTTGTTTTCTTTTTGTTCTCTTGCTTTTTACATAATAACTTCAATATTACTTGCTAATTGATAGTTTTGTTTTAAATATATAAAGATGTGTATTTTATTCAAAACTAATGATTGAAATATAATTAATCCTGGATAACATTTTTTTGTTTAATTGTTCAGGTTGCATAATCAGCTGTTATCGGAAGTGGGGAATCCGCTCTTAATATTAATGAATTAATGGCTACAACTATAGCAAAGTGTATCAGCTTTTTAAAAGCATTATAAATGCACTGTTTCATATTTAAAAAAAAAAATAAATGATGTAATTATTCTGATAAATCCTTCTAAAGCATAATTTGGCTAATTCAGATAGATCGTACGTCATCATTAGGTTTAGGGATATATTTAGGGTTCAGGTTTGGTTTAGGGATAGATTTAGGGTTCAGGTTAGGTTTAGGGATAGATTTAGGGTTCAGGTTAGGTTTAGGGAAAAATTTAGGGTTCAGGCAATCAAGATGGCGGCAATGGTAAAAAAAATGCTGTACGATCTATCCGAATTTACCCAAAAATAATAATGGCATATTGTATACTGGTGTACATTTTAAAAGGTGCAGATCGAAAGTGAATGATCCTAGGGCAATGATATTTGGTAAAAATAACAACCAATGAAAGTCCTGTGCCCAGATTTGTTTTCATTAACACAGAAGTTGACCTTGTTATGTTTTACTAAATGCAAAATATACGTCGGAGTGAAAAACTGATAAGAAATATATGGGAATATAGTTAAGATTCCTTCTAAGTAACTATGAAATAACTGTGTACTTATTTAGAAAAAGAACTTTAATAATGACTATGTAGATAAAACATGCGCAATTTAAAAACATGAATTTTCCTCCACCAACTGCTGTTTCGGCTTGTGATTTAGTGGGAGTCTCCCTCCCTTTCATAGAAGTGCTTAACGTGTTTTCCTATAAATGGGTGGTTATTTTGTTTAATTATTTTTGAATAGATTTGTATGTATCCTGACAATCACTGGTCAATTGAAATGTCAAGCATTGACATTGAAACTAAATTTAATAGTTAAACATCTTAGTTTACTCTCTTTATTTAACTTGTTTTGAGAGAACTTTGTAGTATAATATCCGTATCAGGAAATTTTTGGTCGAATCTTTTTTTTTAGTTTACACTTTAAAATCTTGTATCAAATTTCTTTTTGAACGCATTATTTTGTTTTACAATATAGTATAGTGCGTTCAAGATGAAATTTGACGAAAATTTTAACGTGTGAACTGAAAAAAGATTCGACCAAATTTCAGTTCGATCAAATTTCCGTCGATCAATTTTCTGTTGACGAAATTTCTATTGATCAAATTTCGGGTAACCCATAATATCCCTTTGTGGTCCTCATATGTGACATATATAACACTTATGGATATCAAGAATTCAAAATGGGGTTCAAAGATTGAGCTCTAACACATTCTTAGAAGATAATTTGTTGAAAATCTAACTACTATGCATGACTAATTACCACTAAACTATCGTTTTCATTATATAGTTATAATTAACATATAATTCTTGGTGCACAAATATATTTTTTATGAGATCGGCATTTTATTTGATTATTATTTCAAAAGTTGAAATAATTCTAACTTTCCATGTAGTTCAAATATAACATAATACAATATAATATTTAAGTTAAATCTGTTAATGAGGGAGTTGCTCTGGGGTAAGCTTTGGAATAATTTTATACCTTTTTGTTCAAAATATGTCACATTATGTGAAAAATCCTTTATTTTATTTTGTACTGTAGTCAACTTTCATATATTTTAGTTATGGTAAGTTACAGTATTAAATAGAATCTTTAAGCAGGTGGGCAGTTGACATAAATCCTCTTAAAAAAAGATTGTGAATTTTATTTAGGTCAGAATGAATTGAGCCCAAGCTTACATTGTTAAAAAACGTTTGTCACTGTTAACATTCTGCTGATCACTTTCAGGATATGGTAACAAGGATTATTTGACTTAGCTTAACATTTTAACTTGACTAACTGATTCCATTCTATTTTTAGCTATCAAGGCAACACGAGAGGAACTAGACAGAGCAAATATCCCCCTGAAGAAAAGAGATTACTGTGTGGATTATTTTTTAGCCTTAGTGAAATGTAGGCAAGAACACTTCCCAAGACTTAAGAAATATTGCTCACAGCAACTACATGCGTGGGAGCATTGTGAAAATAAAGAGTAAGTCTTGATCGAGTCGCTGTTTTCTATGAATTGTTTTCCTAACTGACAAGGCTGCATGTGCACCCACTAACTAGTGCTTTTATTTTATTGTTTACAAGGGAACAAGATAGGTTTAAAACTTGTCCATTTGTATCATGGTTGTATCATTCATGGTAGACATTTGTATCATGATTGTATCATTCATGGTAGACATTTGTATCATGGTTGTATCATTCGTGGTAGACATTTGTATCATGGTTGTATCATTCGTGGTAGACATTTGTATCATGGTTGTATCATTCATGGTAGACATTTGTATCATGGTTGTATCATTCATGGTAGACATTTGTATCATGGTTGTATCATTCATGGTAGACATTTGTATCATGGTTGTATCATTCGTGGTAGACATTTGTATCATGGTTGTATCATTTGTGGTAGACATTTGTATCATGGTTGTATCATTCATGGTAGGCATTTGTATCATGGTTGTATCATTCATGGTAGGCATTTGTATCATGGTTGTATCATTCGTGGTAGACATTTGTATCATGGTTGTATCATTCGTGGTAGACATTTGTATCATGGTTGTATCATTCATGGTAGACATTTGTATCATGATTGTATCATTCATGGTAGACATTTGTATCATGGTTGTATCATTGGTGGTAGACATTGTATCATGGTTTTACCATTCACGGTAGACATTTGTATCATGGTAGGCATTGTTTTGTTTTAAATATCTTAAGTGAATGTTTCAGTCATATTCACTCAAAAGTATATAATGATTTACGTTGCCAGTCCACGCAACATCATTCAGTCAAATGTTTTCTCCTTCCAGTGAAATTATGAGGGTGAAAGAATGGGAACGGGAACGACGACTGAAAGAGAGGAGCAAGAGAATAGCCTGCAAGGAAAATCGAGAAGAAATGGCAGAGTAACATTTTTGAAACCTAGGATTATGGAATCTATAGCAGTCATCTGAAAACTTGAATACTTGCAATAATTGGAGGTTCTGTGGTGGTGAATTTGTTGTATACCAGACCCAGGATAACATAGAACATGTTGATTGTTTCATTTTAATTAAGTTAATTAAGTTAACAGAATGTTTTTCTTCCTTTAAGTTAATTGCTGAATTAATTTGTGCTATGATAAGAGATTCAGTTAGATATGTTGAAAACGTGTTGTCCAAGAAATTCTTATAAATCATTGTACGAGATTTGGCTCGTGTGGAATTAAATGACCCAGTTTCTTAAATGGATCTGTAGGTAGCTGTGTATGAGTGTATACTTACAAGATAATAATACTGTGAAATAAAATATTTCTTACACTAGCTTGTGTATCTTGTCTTTGCTGGTCTGTAAGTTGATACCAATTGAAATGTGACACGTGCATATCAAAACTAAGCACCATATTCTCACTTGAAAAGATTGGAGTCAACAAATTATTTAGTGGGGGGAAAGAACAGCAAAAATATAAGCACAGTATAAAATTTATTTTCTTTACAAAAAATAGATAACAAAACAATAACATAAAAGTATAGTAATAAATCAAAGGTACAAAGTAATAATATATGATCTGCAAGCTTTGACAAAAATGCACCTTGTAATATTTATTATTAATGGGGGCATCCACTGGTTAAATACATATTTTAAAAAATCTGATATCCTTAGTTCCCCACCACCCTGTTGCAACTAATACATATATGGAACCCTCACTCTGTTGCACTTAAAATACATATATGATCCCCACTCCCCACAAATCTGTTAAACTTCATCTATGAACAATCACCCCCACCCCAATGGATAAATTATCATAAATACAGATGATCTTATTATTTAAATTTTAAAGCCAATCAAGGTCAAGGACTTTTAGTTTATATTTAGAACCTTTTGAACATTAATTTTTGTTTATCTGGCAATCAGTGCAAACAAATTTTGGGGATTAAATCCCCAGATAAAAAAATAGTTAAAAATCCAATTTCTACTTTCATCCTTAATTGTCTTTGAACATTCTTTATATTAAAATATAAACAATGAAAAGATGTTCACATATCTGAGATTAGTTTTGATTGGAGATTTGTGTCTTAAACAAATTAATCAAAATCTTTTCACTAATTTTACTAGAAATACAAAACACTATACTATAAACATTTTTGTTGTTGTTTCAACTGGAGCAAGAGAAAAATTCAATCATGTACTAGTGGATTGTCATCCAATTTTGCTATTTGACACCAATGGGTTTTGACTGTATGGCCCCTCCATACATGTTCAGGTTAAGATCTCCCAATCCAAGAAACACTTTGATAAGTAAGTGTTGCTGTAATATATTTGATCCCTGGTCAGTGTATCTAAAATATATGGATGCTCCCTAGTCAGTGCATCTTATAATATATGGATGATCCCTAGTCAGTCTATCCATAATGTATACATGATCCCTAGTCAGTGTATCTGCAATAGTTATATATATAGTAGTATATGATCCCTAGAGCAGCATTTCCCAACCTATGTTCTGCAAAACAGGTCGTCAAAAGATTATTCTAGAAACCGGAGGGAAAAGTTACATGTGACAGTGGCTAGAAAATTATTTTTTAAAGAAATGTCAAACCTTTCAATTAAAATACCACAAGAAGCAAGACCAAAACAACTTGATCAACATTTTTGGTGTTACAAGATCAGGCCTATACTGGCAACCCCATGTATCAGTAATGTTTCTTTAGAATAAAGTGGGTTGCAAGACGATGTACGGTACATAAAAGTTGGAAAAGGTGACTGAATCCATGTGAAAGAAGAGGCAAGCACTAATGTGTCGTACTCTTTGGCTTCTTTGGTGACAAAAAAATGTTGGCAGTAAATTGACAGGGTTAAATTTAAATTTCGCAAGGGAGTTTATTCTCTTCAAAAATTGTGCATACAACATGGTACAAACCATAACTAAATCACCCCAGTAGAGAAGAAAGTGACGTGCAGAGGGAAGTTCTGTCTCAGGTGGAACTTTTTTCTTAATATGGAGGGCTTGGCTTTATGGGAAACTGCATTTGTGTAGTAAGGGGGCGGCAAACATTTTGGCATGCCCTTGATGGGCACTAAACCTAGCTATGCCGCGGAAATCCGAAGAAACCTTATATCAGAGAAAGTTTTATCTGGTCTAGGCCTAGGCCAGGGGTGGTCAACCTATGGCCCGCCAGCCACATGCGGCCTGCTGAAACGTTCTATGAGACCCGCAAGACCTTCCCAATACCGGATTACATTTGAGTAAAAGTAAAATGTAAAAATCGAGAATGATTATTTGTAATGTAAAAAAATATAAAAACCAATTTGAAAATTAATAATAATAACAGTGAAAATTGTCCAACTGACAATAATAAACATAGCACATTTTAAAATTATCCCAATACTTATTTGCGAACCTAATTGGGATTAAATTTTTGAAGATCATCATTATTGATGTATACCAGTATCAAAATAGTATCATTGGGGCCCACCAAAGAAAAACAACTGCACTGCGGTCCTCGGCCCAAATAGTTGCCCGCTCCTGACCTAGACAGTTGCCCACTCCTGCCCTAGACAGTTGCCCACTCCTGACCTAGACAGTTGCCCAAGCCTGACGTAGACAGTTGCCCACTCCTGACCTAGACAGTTGCCTGCTCCTGACCTAGACAGTTGCCTGCTCCTGACCTAGACAGTTGCCCGCTCCTGACCTAGACAGTTGCCCACTCTTGACCTAGACAATATTTAAAAACTTGAAAACATCCTTATAAGCAAGAACAGAACTATCAATATCAAGGGCTAGCATTAAATGCTAATAGTTAATTGAATCCTATCCAATTGGCTTAACACGGATTAAAAATATTTTATGACCTATTTTATTATAGGTGAAAAAAGTATAATAATTAATCTGGCACAAATGGAAACATGTCAACCGGTTGGCTAAAATTAAAGTTTGGGAAACACTGCACTAGAGAATGATGCCACGTGTGAAATATGAATAGTGAGTTGAGCAAAAACCAATTATTATAGATTCTTACGTCTCAATTGGGTTTTGATAATTAATGACTGAAAGAACTTGGCTATTAATTATAAAATGTTTACCATTTGTGTTACAAACACTTGAAACCATATCTGATGGTGGTATTAATTCAATATGAACAGCTGCGTTTTAAAGCGTCCCTTCCAATCCTACCATAATTTAATGTTTCATTACCTTAGGTAACAACAGCTTAAAGCTTATAAGTCAGTTTTTAATAGTCAGAACTGTGTATAATTATATAAAACCAATTTGAATTCATACCCACAAAAATGTGTACTTATATGTTCCAATGTTTGCAAATAAAGAATTAGAGCTGGTAGGTAATAATAAATGCATTTCAGAGAAGAACATTTTTAAGTATAACTTATACTATAAGTTGGTCACCAGGAATTGTTAATTTGTTTCAGGTAGTTCCAGATTAGCCAAAATTTTCAGTAGCCGACCTGTCCAGTCGAATAATTGGGACTGTGCTGGATTTGACTTTCTTATAAACATTCAGCCATCCAAAAATTCATGCAAAGAAAGTAAATAGGTTAACTGGAATAAGCATGCCATTAGTCAAGAATATAATTAAAAACCCTAATGTGAAGCGTGTCTTTCTTACATGTGCAATTCTTCTATACAAAATGTGGTTTTAGCACTTAGAGCTCTAAACACAATACTTTTATGGCAAGGATAGATTACAGTTACTTAGATCTAGAATACAAAAATTATTTGAATAAAATGTTGCAGCGATTGTTCAAGTTTAAGTAGAATGTAAAAGATTCATTAAGTATGAAGAACATTTAAGCAGAGGTTTGTTCAGCTAGAATGGCAACATATTATTGTTCAAATTTCTTGTTCGTGTTTGGGGTTCAGCTTTGTTATCCTTTCTTGAGCATGACTTCCATCAAATGAGGTCATTTATAATTGTCCATGATTTTTACACACTGACAACATGTCATAGAAAAAAAAGAAAGAGAACAGTTTAAAGGAAAAGTTGAAGTTGCTTGTTAGGGTCAAAAGAAATAGCAAAGGAAAGAATAGGATAAAAAGCAGTTGCTCCCGAGGTAGATGAAAATAACAATTCTTAGTTTGTGATCTGAATCATTGAGGAAACAAAAAATTATAGTGATGGCCAAATTTGCATAAACCACCTAGCAAAGTATTAAGTGACCTCTGAAGTGTTCAACATACATTAATATCATCCATAAATAATGAGACATTTTTAGTTAAGTCTAAAATTTCTTTGTAAAAAAAAAAGAAAAAAAAAAAAGCAGCACACAAGATTCATCTAAAAAGTTGTGTGTTGCCATCGACTTCACTTTCTTAACTTGCAAACCATCCATAGATAAGGGTGCATTTGATTTTTCTGCAAGTGTATAATATTTGAATTGAACTTTTATTTGATATAATATATATATATATATATAGCAAATAAATATATAACTTATAATGTATACAAAACTATGCAAACCATTTATAAAAAGAACTAAAAGAGCACAATGAAAAATACATTTTAAAAAAATGTTTTAAAATTATGTAAACAAGGGCACTGTATAGATATTATTGATGCAATCAAATTTCCAGGATGAGACCAGATGTTCATAATGAGACCAGGTGTTCATGTGGCCAGATGTTTATTGATGTGACCAGATGTTCATGAGGTCCAATTGCCCTTAATTTTTAAAGAGAGATACCGGTACATATAAAATACAAAAAGGTAAAACTAATTTTTGGATGGCATTTTTAATGCTAAACAATGGGGAAAATATTTAATACTGATATCTTTTTATCTTATTAGATAATAAAGTTGACCAATCTTATACATTTTTTTTTAACCAACTTCTTACAAGTACAAAATGCTCTAAATACTTACAAATTGTTATAATCATATTACCGTAGTCAAGTCACGGAGTATATATCTTATTATAAATTATGGGATTATTTTTCATGCAGCTTGCAGATCCTATTTAACACAATATTCATTAAAATGTGTATGCAATAGGACAAGCTTAAAAGATAAAGCTGATGTTAAAAATAGTGTATAATGTAATAAAAACCCCAATGACTTAGTTGGCAGTTTTAACACATCAGACTGCAGTAAGTGACAGTGAAATATAAGGCAAACAACATGGATGTACATATTTTTAAAAAAGCCACACCAGCTTACTCAAGAAGTTACCAGCAAGAATTTTGCAGTTACTAAAAAACAGACTGCAAGAGATGGCAGTAACAGCTTAGTTTTTCAACAATAAAAAAACTCTGGCTCAAAATAAATCTGATAGACAAAAAAATCCACATTTAGTTGTATTTTTTAAATTGTACATTAAGATATCCAGGGGTTGATAAGACAGTGTATCCAGGGGTTGACAAGACAATGTATTCAGGGGTTGACAAGACAGTGTATCCAGGGGTTGACAAGACAGTGTATCCAGTGGTTGACAAGACAGCATATTCAGGGGTTGACAAGACAGTGTATCCAGTGGTTGACAAGACAGTGTATCCAGGGGTTGACAAGACAGTGTATCCAGGGGTTGACAAGACAGTGTATCCAGGGGTTGACAAGACAGTGTATCCAGGGGTTGATAAGACAGTGTATCCAGGGGTTGACAAGACAGTGGCAAATAATGGTAGTAGTAGCAGGCTGTAAATATAGTGATTTTGTACTTGATGCCATTTAAAACAGTTGAAAACTATTCAAAAGCAGTCATCCGAATAAGTATGATGTCCAGGTGAATTATACAAAGCGATGCTGTGGTTTTTGAAGAGACATTGGCACAACTGGTCTGGCTGCCAACATTTTTTGTGTTGAAATAAACATTTTTAAAAAACTTCTTTTGGTGGACAGCAATAGAAGAAGAAGTTTTAAAAAAAATTGCTATTGACTTTGCAAACACTTATGGTTTCAATCAACCGTATATTTACATACAATCATGTCATACAGGCTTTGCCATGGAATTGATGGGTGCACACAATAAATTGCAGAAAAACAAAAATTAGCAACAAAATGGTGAAGCAAAAAAATCTAGGGAAAACTCAGTGCGACATATTCAAGAGAAATTTTTGTATATAAAATCATGAATTACAGTTACATCCTTTTAGTGCCTGCTAGCACAGTGGTCTCAAACTTTAGAGGCCTAGCAGGAATTTTCAAAACGCAACAGTGAACGGGTTATCAATTTATTGAGGTAAATTTAAAACATCTTTTAGAAATATTTCGCATTTTTTTTGCTGACCCATGGGTGTTGGACCACCACCACTTTGAGTAACACTGTGCTAGCCTACGTGTTAGTGTAGACAATTATGGTTAGTAACTGAACATAATGTATATAATCTACAAGGCTATTTTTATATCCAAATCATCATTTCTGACCAATTGCCAGTCTAAAAAACTTTGTCTACACTACAGGCAGAAATAATTTTGTGACATCATTGATCAGCACTTATTGTATCAGGATGAGTAACTATCTTTCCATGATGACAGGATGAGTAGTAATAACTGTGTGAGGTGATCATTTGATTATTGCCTTCACATTCCACAGCCCACATGACATCCAAAGTTTGATATTCTCATACAAATCTTTTTATCACAGCTTTCAATGACATTTTTACACAAATGTAAGGAATAAAAAAAACCAACAGATCAAGTTTGATTCAATTTGTTTCAACAACGACTCAGCAACATGGTTCTAAAAGGAAAAAAAATATAATGATCCAAACCTGCTATGCATTCTTTAGTAATATTTGAATATAATTATGACATAGTATCCATGTTGTATTTTTAAAACTTGCACACACAAATTAACTAGACTTTGTTTTGTGTCCTTCTATAGATCCATTCCTGTGTTTTTGTGAGCTGACCCCATTTTCCTTTGGCTTGAGATAAGCCTGGACATAGAAGTTTGCAAACATAATAAGAAATATAACGGCATAGAAGCCGATCCAATACACAAAGAATATTGGGTAGTTGCATTCCATGAATAATAACTGGGAAGAGTGAATGGTGACTGCCACAAATTGGATCTGAAAAAAACAAAAAACATGAAGGAGCAATGTAGAATAAATACAAATTAGTTACTCACAAAATGGTTAGACATTTAACAGGATAATTACAAGGATGAGAAACCAAAGTATTGCCTAAAGCAGCTTTTAAGACTGACACAAAAAAGAAATCAATAAATATTCAGTATCCTTTTCCTTATCATGACTGGTAAAAAGATTAAATCTGAAATTTTCTTTATGATTGTTTCATTGACATAAATGGATTGTTATATAATTTTGTAAGGTGTGATGAGCCCTCTTTACCCCAATATTTTAGTTTAATTTACTCCTGTATTAGAGAGTTTATGTCAAAATTAGTTTAGACAGGACTAGGTCAGCTTACGCAAAATAATACATAATATTTTTTTTAAATATTTAATATTTAAAAAAAATATTATGTATTATTTTATTTGACATTTAGTAATTTAGTTTAGATGGCTATTTTTATTGGTGTGTGGGAAGGAGTATTGCTTGAAACACTCACCATTTGCATGCTTGTCATGTATTTTTTCCACCACAAGTATTTCTGGAAAGTTGGTCCCAAGGCAGACAAACCGTAATATGTATACATGACTAAATGTATGAAGGAATTCAGCAGCGAATGGAATGTACCAAATCCTCCTGAAACGAGCAGAATCAAATGAATATATTTAAATTAACTGTAAAGGTTTAGTTAAGAGATCATCTGAACAGTGACTGATATTTCCAGGCTAATTCACATTTAACCATTTAGGATTAATATTCTCTACCATCCCCTGCTCTGGTCCTATGTTACTAAGCAATCCCATATGGATCTCTGCCTTTCATTTAAGATGATGATGTGGATAATGAAAAACTAGTGACACTGCCAAACTCTGTTTTGTAAAGCAAACAGTGAATCCTCTAGTTGTGTGATCAGTGATTTGGTTTATGTGCTAAGACATTTGTCAGTGGTGATGTAATGTGTGGGATAAAAAGTAGGTAGAATGGAGAATAAAGGCAAGTAGTTATACAGACCACAGCCTTGAGCTGATACCTTATAATACTATAACAATAGTCCAGCATTATGCAATGTAAAATAGGAAATTAAATTAGCGGAATAAACAACCAACTGAATATGAGTTCTTGGCATGTTTTCTCTTAAAATGTATTCCATACCTGGGACAAGTTTCACTCCAAACCACCATGAGATGGGCATGATACCATGATGAAATACATGAAGAAAAGACACTTGGTTGAACTTTTTCCTCAGAATAAAGAAGATCTGAAGCAAAGATTAATAACATGTTAGGAGTAAACGCATAAGAATGTTTCACATAAAATTTTAAAAAATAGACTAACAATATTGTTACCCTTCATCTTTCCATCATTTTATTGAGACAATGTATCATAGATAATGCTATCTTCAATCTTGTACTACCGGTACGTCAATAAAACTTGGGCCTGGCAGAAATGCTTGCACTAATAACCATAGACTTACCGTATCAAATAATTCTATGAACTTTGAAATATAGAACAACCAGCAGACACTGGCCATCTGAAGAGAAAAAAAAAAGCTCATAATTTTATTTAGTTAAAAAATTAAAAGGCAAATCTTGTAAATCAGAGACACAGACCTGTTTACTCTAACAATTTTGGCGTACAATGTACGATTTTGAGGTGTATAAATTATATATACTGTATGTTTATTTTTTATTATTACAATAATGTATTGAATGATTATGTGATAATATTGTACGATTTGAAGGTTTTGGGGGTAAACAGGTCTGGAGACATAAAAGAATACGAATTTATCATAATTTAGTCTAAAATATAAGAAAATAAAACGTAAAAATTATGAGTAGGTAACACCATATTTTTTACGTAATGTATAAATGTTGCGTACTCTGAGAGCTTGTGGTGAGTCTGAGTAATCCACCGGCTGACATCCTAGACTGTAACCTGCCAGCCATCCACTCATTAAAAACTGAGGATATAGACAAACACAAGTTTCAACATCTATAGGTGGAACATAGCACCTACTCACTCTACTACTAATACTAATAGCGTACCTGCAGTTATCATATGCAGAGTTACCCACAACATTTATTTCACTAAATTTTTACTTTTAAAATTTAGACTTTCTATACTTTTTATTCAGGTAGCTGCAGAGCAGCTTTAAGCTTTTCCATTTAGACTAACATTTTTGTACTAACTTTTTATTTTTGAAATTTAGAATTTCTATACTTTTATTCAGGTAGCTGCAAAACAGCTTGAAGCTTTTTCGTTTAGACTAACATTTGTTTTAAACCAACAATAAGTTGACTATTTACCCAAAGCTGGGGGTGACTCAGGGTAAACATCAAACAACAACGTTGCCATCGGCAACAGGAAGGCCTAGCAATTTAAATACTTAAGCCATTGGAATAATTTTCAATTTGAGCAGAGTTAAGAAGCGGATGAACTGAAAAACTACAATAAAAATTATGTTTATAAAATGCTTAAATACATAATGAAGTCGTTTACCTCATAAAAAGTGTATGTTGATAAGGCAACCATAGCTAAGTTATAAACCACCAACAGGTTCCTCAATTCAAATGGCTTACGGTTTTTCATAACTGATGGTGAAACCCAGACGAAGACAAAGTAGCCTAAGCAGATGAGTAGACTTGGTATGGGAGTGCTCATCATAAACCAGTTCTCAACACGTGGATCTGAAATATATGTTGCATAATAAGCATTTAAAGATCTAAGACACCCATAATTTATCACTGACTAAATAGGTGTTATTTTTAACTATATATTACAGCATGGCCTGCTATACCTTTCCTTATTTTAAATGCCGATTGTGATAAGACATTTTTAAAACCATTTTTTTTCTTTTAACAATATCTTTTTACAAAGCATTTAACCAAAACACAACATTGCCTCACAAACATCTTGACTTTCTTCCCAAATGCTATATCTATTATTATTTGTGACGTCACAGTAAGTGGATTCAATTTTATTTTGCTTCTTTTAACTTATTTTATGATCCCACTTACCTGCATTTTTAAACATGTCATCATATCCTTTTATGGCTTTCGCTACTAAGCTGTCTTGTTCCATTCTTTTGTTATTTGGGATTTAAAGTTGTATCTGTGAAAATTTTAAGATCCTTTTTAACACAATATTCATTAAAATGTGTATGCAATAGGACAAGCTTAAAAGATAAAGCTGATGTTAAAAAGAGTATTTTTTACAATTCTGAGAAAATTTGAAAAAAAAAAATAATTCCAAAGCACTACGCTGCTATACCATGATTGCACTGTAAAAATTAAATGATATGTTAAATAAAGAAACATATGTACACTATAGGTGGGTAGGATTACCAAACACACTCTTTGAATCTTTTAGATTACATGCAACATTTCTTATTTGAAGTTGTAAAAGATTGACGCCTCTTTTACTAATCAGATGTTTAAGTCTTATGGAAATCTTCATTACTTGTGTTGCTGTTTGTCAGTCGGGAGTCGACCATGACCACTATAATCATCAGATTTGTGCTAGTTCTGTCTGTGGGTGCACAGAGGATAATGAGGACAATTCTGGCACAAAATTTTCTTGAGGAGTAGGTGCAGGGGAATGATGGGGCATCTCAGGGAGCAGAGTCAGACCGGGCCTTCCTGGCATGTCTCTTGCACCCTGCAGCCGCTGTTCTGCTAACTTCATGTTGCATGGAGCTCCTGTGTAAAGTAGAACACAACGATGTTTGATCCTTTGCCTTTTCCTCCCATGTATCTGGGTTTATGTCGAATGCTTTCACTGAGGCTTTTAGGTTGTCTTTAAAATGTTTCTTTTGCCCGCCAGCAGACCGCCTTCCTTGTTCGAGCTCACTATAGAAAATTCTTTTGGGGCAGACGGCCGTCTGATATTCTCACAACATGTCCTGCCCAGTGAAGATGGAACTGCATTAAGATGGTAAAGATGCTGGGGAGACCTGCCTGTGAGAGCACCTCAGTGTCTGGGACTCTGTCCAGCCATTTAATGTTGAGGATTTTTCTGAGTCTTGTTGTATAAAAGTGGTTCAGCATTCTTGCATGGCGTTGGTATACCCATCCATGTTTCACATTACTTGTGTACATATTTACCAAAAACATAATTTAACATGCCAAATATCCAACATAACTTTATGTAATAGGTCAAAGATGTATTTCGAAAACAAGCAAGTGCCTGAAGTCTAAAGACACATATTTTCAGTTAAAGGAATAAAGTTTTGAGTAAAACATAGTTTAAACTTTACTGTGGACTCAGTCAAACATTTCTGGCAGTAAAGAAATTGATTGATAGCCATGGCTTTAACAGGAAAGTTTATAATGTCGTAAGACTGTGGGGGCGAGAAAAACGGAGGAAGTGCATGGTTAGGATAACTTTATGGAGCAATGGGGAAATTTTGAGAACCACTGCTTTAATGTAAAATGAGTTATTCATTCAAACTTTAGAAGCTCTAATTATTTGTAGCGGTATCTATGTGCTCTAATTATTTGTAACGGTATCTATGTATTACTTCCTGGGGCACCACACTGCATGTGACTGATTGCATCTGTGCTTAATTTTTCAACTTTTCTAATAATTTTGGAGATATTTTAATTTTAAATGGTTTTTTTTGGAATCAAGAAGTAGAAAATGTGTTAAGCCTGTTTTGAACTGATAATCTTGTCTTCTTATCTTGAGGAACAGCGATTAAATTGAATTTTTGGATATTGTAGGCATAACCCCACACATATTCACATCTGCCATGTTATAAACAAAGGAAACTATGATTATATTATTATTTTTATTATTATTTGTTGTCTTATATAGCGCGGTACCCCAGCCTAGGGCTAGGCTCACCGCGCTGTACATAAAAATATTAGAAAAAGAGACATAATTGTGACAATAACATGAAATACATATATATAATAAAGAACAGATGTATAGAGACAAAACAAAAACTAATGCATATTCATCCCATCCACACCAGAACTTTTACATGACAAGCCATGGACGGCGGCCAGCAGCAGCGTTTATCGGTCAGATGTGGGGAATCAGTCGGGGTGGTAGAGTTTAAAGAGATGAGTTTTGAGTGCAGTTTTGAAGGCTGTGATTGTTGATATATTGCGTATGTGTATTGGAAGAGAATTCCATTGTTTGGGGGCACAGTAAGTGAAAGATTTTTCACCGTATGTTTTTGTGCGAGTCTTGGGGACAGAAAGAATACGTCCGTCTGCGGAGGAGCGAAGCTGTCGAAGGGGTGAATAGACAGAGAGAAATTCGGTTAGATAGGACGGGCAGGAATTCGAGAAAAAGTTGTGGCAGAGAACAGAGTTTATAGTCAATCCGTGCTTGTACAGGTAGCCAATGAAGTGAATGAAGTAGTGGTGTGACGTGATCACGTTTTTTTGCCTTTAAAACTAGCCTAGCAGCTGAGTTTTGAACCTTTTGTAGTTTTTCTAAGAAGTGTTTGGGTGAACCTGACAGAAGAGAGTTGCAATAGTCAAGACGAGAGAGAACAAGAGCATAGACTAGGGTTTTTGTTGCACTAGCTGTGAGGTAGTGGCGGATTGAGCTGATCTGGCGGATGGCCATGTATGCAGAGCGACAAATGTGGGATATATGATTATCAAGAGACAAGTTGTGAGACAGAAAATAACCAAGATTCCTAGTGGAGGATGTAAACTGCATGTCTGAGTTACTTACTTGAAATGAGGTGGGGAGAGCTGAGTTAGAGGATGATTTGCAATCGTGAATAATAATATACGATTTTTGAAAAAAGCAAATAACTCCATTCGGTAAATGCGAAGAGATAGGCCCGCGTTTTTTACCATGGCCGCCAACTTGATTGCCGAGACCCGTAAAATTAAGAATAAAATGCTTAAAAATAATGAAAAAATTTCCTAAATGTATCCCTAAACCTAACATGAACCCTAAATCTATCCCTAAACCTAACCTGAACCTTAAAGTCATCAGCAACATAATAATAAAACAGCAACTTAACAAAACACGCAAATGACATCATGGGCCAATCTCTTAGCATTAGCCCTCCATTCTAACAAAAAGCCTACGCCTACAATCTTCAAAATGCAAATGTACGTACAAGAACTGAACAGTTATTCTCACCATACAATGACTCACTGAACGCCTTGTTACAGAAAAATTTTGGGGAAGAACAAAAACTAAGGTTTCAAGATTGAAAAAATCATTGTCAAAATGGACCCAGACACGCAGTGCCGCCATTCGCACCCGGGTCCCATTAGACTCAATGCATTCGGATGTCATTGTGGTAGTTTATTTTAGTTAAACTAAAGAAGTAAGTTTACAAACGTATAGTCCATCAATATCTTTCATTTGATACCAAATTTTGTTTTACAAACCCAACAATAATACTTTAAATAGTTTTTTAATCACACCTCTCACTTCTGGTACCCGGGTGCGAATAGTCGCAGCCTTTAAGCAATTCATATATAAACAATAATATTAAAAGGCTTAATACTACCACTATTACTACTATCTAAGTAGTCTAAGTAAAGTCAGTCTAAGTGTAGGCACTTTGATGAAAATTTCAAAACATTTTTAAAAATATAAAAATACTTCAGCTGTATAGAGCCTGGAGAATAGATTACAAAAACACCAAGATCAACTTTCTAGCTCAAATGGTTCAAAAGTTATGATTTTTTTTAGTAGGGACCCCAAAGGAACTTTTTCTCTATGGGGGTTTTCCTCCACATTTTGTGACCCGCCTTTTGCTTTTTTTAAAACACCCATAACTTTATTATAAAGTGGGACAAAAATATAATATTTAAAGGGAACATAGTTAGATAAGAGTACTTCTAAATAAAGCCACAAAATTTAAGTTTGTTTTTGTTAATATTCCACAAAAATTAAAAAAATAATCCTTATTATTTTCTTATTAAAGTTAAAGATGTATAAAATATACTGACTCGTCACTTATTTGTAATTAATTAATTAATTATGTCCAAATTTTTTTTTTTTAAATTTCCCATAATCATAATAATATTCTTTAGATATTAATTTCAAATTTTCTATGGAATTGTTTAACATTTATAAGTATAAACAAATAATAAAGGGATTATTTGTTTCATTTAGTTTAAAATTGATGAGCACACTTTTTATATTACCATTTTCTATATATGCATTTTAGTCCCATATCATATGAATGTCTGAATATGACAAAAAAATAGTATGTCATTTATTTTAAGTTAGTAATCTTTTTTTCACAAATCAACATGTATTGATATAATCAACTTTGGCGGTTGATAGAAATTAAAATAAGTTCTAGTCATTTGCTGGAGGTAAGTATAAGTTTTATGATTTTTCTTTAGTAATATCTTAAGTAATTCTTGGATTATTGTGGCAGAAAGTGTGTTTTTTCTTTGAGAATATCAAGGATTATGTAATGATTCTCTTGTGGAATATTGTGATAAGTGATTAAATATAGGATATTTCTATATTAAAGGTAAGTGCATATTTTTTTACATTTTTATTTAATCTATCCCTTAAGAATCATAATATTCATTAAAATATCATTACATATAACAAATAATGGGTCCCACAAATAATCAGTTGGGGTGGGGCTAGGCCTATACTTAAAATACTATATTTTTCTAGGCCTATAGGTCCTATATATTAATATATATTATATATATTATATAAATATACACATTAATGTGTGTGGGACTTGCAAAAGAGACTGCCACTCGAGGATCGGTCTCACTAGCCACACCAAGAGCTGCAATCAGAGAAGATAAATCTATCGTCTCTTGTAGACGGAAAGATGCCATACATACATATATATATATATAAACTATTATATTTTATATATTAATTGTAATAATAATGAGGCTAATAATAATAAATGAAAATGGCTTTTAACCAACTTCAGGTACTTCCCATGTCCATACCCCTCAATAAAAGCATCAAAACAAGTTAAAAATATGTATTTGTGTTGTTAAAATATATATCTGTGTTATTAAATTATTTCTGTTTGTTTTTAAATGAGTTATTATGGAGTAATAAGCTAGATTTCCAGTGTAAATCAAGTTATTTCCTCTATTAAAAAATCGTTATCGGTAATAGGTCATTTTGGGACACATGTGACAAAAATTTGGTAGGGATTTTTTCACCACTGAACTGGGTCCTAACGTTAGGCACTCCAACTCAAATTTTCAAATACATCTGACATAGACAAAGAGCATGCCATTGGAAAGAGCTGGCTCTAAGCTTTCCAATGACACTAAGATAATCTTTCTATGACTTATAGGAGAAAAGTTATGAATTTTTTAGTGATTTATTTTTCCCCACTATTCGGCTTTGTATTTAAGTTTTAAAACTGTGATCGCATTATTACACTTTTTGTACTATTTTGCTTGTATCTTTTTAGCTATTAAAGTTAGAGCTCTCAGATTTGGAGGAGACATTTACAATACAATTTGTAACAAAACAAAACACATAAATTGTGAATTAACTTAATATATTTATTAAAATATGATTTTAGGAGCACAGGGGGTGGATAACGACAATTGTCGAAATATTTTATTTTACAAAAAATGACATAATTACTAAACCAATAAAGCTATTGCTATAAAATTTTCAATGCAAACAGATAATGTCCATCTAAAAGTAAAGCACATTTAAAATAACTGAAATACAGATCAGAAAAATTTATGCAATTTTATAAAAATATTTGATGAAAGGCGCCCGCGGCCGAGACATTTTTTACATTTAAATACATAACTTTTAAACTAACAATGCTAATTCAATAAAATCTTCAGTAAAAAATAGACAGTTACAATGACAATCTAAATTTAATAAAGTATTTAAATACAAAAACAATAATTCAGAACATTTTATATAAAAGATATTATATGAATTTCCATCATCATTATTGTACCGGTGCATTTAAATACAAAACATAAAAATATGCAATGCAATATTGCAATCCACGGTCCACAGCAACAGATTGTATCCTTGTCCACCTGAAAGTATACAAAATGTTAAAAATTAAACTTTAAAATTAGAGCGCTGAAAATTCAAATAAATTTCATCAAAACACACAATTAAACAAAATAAAATCTCTTGAAGAACATCAGAAACTAAATGTGACAATGTTGTCCACCTGAAAGTAAAGAAAATATTAAAAATTTAATTTTAAAATGAGTGAACTGAAAATTCAAATAAATTTCATCAAAACACAACTAAACAAAATGAAAATCTCCCATAATAACATCAGAAACTAAATGTGATAATGTTATTTCTTCATGATCTGTGTCAGAAAATACCAACCTACAAAACAATTTCCCAGATTTCTTAACATACCCAACTAAATCTCCAATAAACTCCTTCTCCTCCCCATCAACATCCCACATGTGCCTAATCCTCATAGGAAGGCAGTCCATTCTACCAGAGAGTAGCATGGTCAGCTTAACTTTAACATTCTGACATATATCATTAAATAACACATCGTTAAACCCTTGATCAGATTCTAATAAAGGTCTAACTTTCTTCTCCAACTTATTCCTCTCTCCCTGTTCCCTCTTCTGTCCCACCGCTATCTGACGAGTTATCTTAACATCCTTCATATCTTTATCCCGACCATTTAACACTTTCCTAGATTTTCTGGTTTCACCAATAGCAAAATTAATGAGCCTCTCTTGCTCCAAAATAGGTTTACCCAATAACCAGTCCATTTTTGTTGGCCAAAGCTTTAACCTTGGCATCAACAAAACCAGTGGATGCATTAGGGGCTCTTTTAAATTGGGCATCGACCATCCCCAAAACCCTCTCACTATGGATATTATGAACTGGTGCTGATGAGGTCAGGGCCATTAATTCTGCTGATGGATTAGCCAGATCCCCAACAAGATACTCCCCAAGCTGCCTGTTTAAGACTGATACAAATCCTATAGACAGAGCAGCAACTGTCTCAAAAAATCGTGGACACGGTTCGTGGCTCCTAAGCTCCAGCAACACTTCATCCTCATCAATTGGTAGATTAAAAACATCTTCCTCCATCGTCAATATCAAATTGGGTTGTCTGTTGATCTCCTCCAGGTTGGCAATACATCTCCTCATGTGTGGAACCTATTGAAAAACAAAACAAAGGAAAAGGCTAAAGTCTAAGGCTAATAAGATTGCCATAATCATTTGTTTTTTTAACAAAAATCACTTTAAAATTGACAAAATAAAAATACCCACCATCTGCAAATGCTTTAAACCTTTAGAGTTCTTATAAAATTCAGTCATCCAGGGTCCAGTCACAAGTTTTCCAAAGAGACCTATCATGAGAAATGCAAAGTATTAGCTAGAAAAGCTTCATAAGCAACATCCACACATTTTTGAACATTCATCTATTTATAAGAATACATATACACAGTATCATATAAATAATGATGCAACAATTTTAAATACTAAAATAGGCCACACAATGTTCTTTAGCTTATGTACATTTATAATTTTTAATAACTTAATAATTCATTGGTCTTGGCATGTCAGCGCACCTTGATCTCTTTGTCTTTGTTGTCTTACTAAACTTAGATTTAGTATTATTTACATGTATTATTGATTCAAAGCATGTTCTTATATTTGAACTATAATAGGCCTAAAGTGTAATTATTATTAAAAACCAGTTATGAAAAGTGTATATTTAGATTCAAACAACAGTTATAATGCAGGAAATTAAGCACAACAAGCTCACTTACCCCAATCAACCTTTCAATTGATCGTCTCAGCGTGGTCCGATCTCCTATTTATTGATACCCCCGTAACCGGCATGCATCGCGGATTCAAATTCAAATAAGGAAGTCCCTCTATTTTTAGAAATGACGCAAAGCAACGCGAAACACCGACATCTACCGAAAACGAAAAGCGCCAGCTGATCACGGCGATCGCCGCTCGGCGGCCTTCGTTTTTCTACCGCCGGCGGCGAAGTATTGGGGTGCCTACTAACGTCATGAATTTTCGATATGTTGTAATTTATTCCATTATCTGCCGACATCTTTTTATTTAAGAAAGACACCCTTTCCAGAAAAAAAATATGAATGAGTAAATTTAGCATTATTTTACCTTGCCTTATATTTTCAAAGTTAAGACCTCAATTTTTTTTTAGAACTAAAAGTGCCTAATCATAAAACAACATGTCTACTCCAAGTTGTGGGTGGAAATAGAGTGATCATGCTAGGCTATAATTAAAGAAAAAATCGTAAACAGCAACACTCTCGGTAAATTAAAAAGTGGAGATCGCCATTTTGATGCCGAAATCCCGGTTTTCGGTGTTTCTCGGACGATAGCGAAGTGCCTAGTCTAAGTGACCTAGTCCATGTCCCAGACCTGTTTACCCTCAAACTCTTAAAATCGTACAATATTATTAGGTACTTTGACAGAAAATTTAAATATTGTCATATTGAAATAAATGATGCACCATTTTAAAGGGCTAGCTATAAGGTTTACAAAAACACCAATTTCATCTTTCTATCTTTTATAGAAGTGGAGTTATGATTTTTTTGGTGATTTTTTAAACCCTCCTTATTTATCTTTGTATTTAACTAAAAAAACGTGTGACTCACTTTCCAAATTTCTGCCTTATTTTGCTCAAAACTTCTTTATTTTTAGAGATAATGCTACCAGATTTTCAGGACACATTATCAATGCAATATACAACACAATAAACATCAAAACTTTTATATAGCATCAAGACTATTATTTTTTTTAAATATTTATATGAGGGTATGTTAAGAAAAACAAACAGTAAAAAGGAAAAATTAATATTTGTAAAGGAAAAAAAAACAACATATTATTATTAAATAATGTTAATTGTATTTTAATGAATTATATGCTTAAGTTAAATTTTAAATCAATTCTTATATTTTAGAAAGTTTAGTAGAAGTCTTTTTTGTTCAATGTATAAGATTATAAATAAAAACTACGGTAAATATCACCAATAAGACTAATACCAGTACTGGGATATGTAAGATTTAATTTTAAAAGGTAATGGGGATGTTCTGTCTATCATTTTCTATTTAGACTGCTCTTCAAACTGCTTGATATTTTTTATAAATCTACAATCTCTCTATACTTTTTCCAAACATGCCTCCTTGTCGATGGAAATTAACATTTTCTCTTGTGTCTGAATGAAACCTAGAAATAACATCTAATCATATTCATATCCTGAACAGACACAATTTCTTACTGCTTTTTAATATTATTCAAGTTTTTTGTTTAATAACTATTAATTTCTTTTACTTTTATATTATTAGAAATAATAAATAGTAGCCTATGCCTTTTGCATGCTTTACACTTAAATAAAAAAATAATTACTATGATGATGTTATTTATTTTAAATTATAATTAAATGCCTTATTAATATTTTTAAAATACTAACTTCAATACTATTATGCCTGTAAATGTAAATGCAGTTGTAATAATGAAATAGTTTTAGTATTATTAGTAATATTTGTACCAGTCCAGTGACAGTAATTAGTATTATTACATTATTTATTATTTGGATTAAACTTATTAGTTAAATGTCACTAACTAGAGAATACCAATTATTATTAAAATTATTAAACTATTATTGATTCAATAAAGAAGATCCGATAAAACATTACGCCATTCATTCATAACATTTCTTAACTTTGATATTATACATATTATTATTATTATTAGTTAGTTATTATTAGTGAATAATATTAATGTAAATCAAGGGACAAAACTGGTCCGAAATTCAACAGACTACACAAAACAAAATTTTTAAAAATTCTTTAATTTACTGGGTTGCATTCATTTCTAATAATATTGTTAAAATGTATCCAACTAATTAACTGATAAGTGTTCCACGGAATTTTGAAGATTAACAATAACAGTCATCTTTTTTATATCTTCATATTTATATATTAATGACGAAGCCATTTCCGACAACCCAATTTTTTTTTTAATTGAGGGGGGATAACTAATGAAATACTCAAATTTCAAAAATTCGATGGTGCATAACTTTTTTCAGCATTTGCTAATATTAATGAAATAAAGTTATTCCTCTTTGTGAAAAAATCAAGCTCTGGCGGGGTAAAGCGCTATGCGGCGCGAGCTTGCATTAAAAAGTTATAATAATAAATAAATATCGATCCATAAAAATAAATCCGTTGCCAATTACAAAATACACAATGCTGCAAAAATGATACCTCCGTGTTTGGAAAAAATATGTGCTCTACGTCACTGATGACTAAATAGTTTATTATTAGAAAACTGTGACGTAAAACACAAAAAAACGAGATAACCACTGAGACGAATGTTAAAATGGCCGTACACGTTTTGCGTTATTTTTCCATATGCGCAGACCGCATGCGCGTGAGACCTTCGACGTACCTAACAATATCATCACAAAATCATTCAATACATTATCTTAATAGTAAATAATAAACATACAGTATATATAATGTATACACCTCAAAATCGTACATTGTACGCCAAAATCGTAAGAGTAAACAAGTCTGATGTCCATAGTCCATAGCCATAGCTGCTGCGGCACTCCTCAGAACGGCGGTCCCATATTATTTGTACAGAAATAAAATTTAAAAAATAGTTTGTACCTCATGGAACTACATTAAAAAACGTCAGAGGCTACTATAACATTTATTTATTGTTTTCCAATTGTTTTGTCATGTATTTTCAGTGGGTTTAATTTGAAATTTTAATATAAAACATGCATTTACAAAGTCAGTCAAACGCTTAGGTTGTTTTGGTCTATTTTGCCGATTTGTGGCCAGATTTTTTTCCAGTCTCACACCAAAAGCAATAATCATGCGGTTAATGTAATGTAAAAATAATAGACCATTATTAAGTCAGATTCAGGGGCATCATCTTACACTAGGGTATAGGACCCAGGGGCGTAGCGAGGGGGTGGGCAAGGGGGGCATCATGCCCCGGGCGCTACTCACGAAGGGGCGCCTATTACTTTATTTATTTATTAATTTGCAAGTATATTTTACATATAATATTGTATGGTTTTTGAATAGGGGGGCGCTAAAAAGGTATTGTGCCCCGGGAGCGAGTTAAGCTCGCTACGCCACTGGTAGGACCGGGCTCTCTCGAGCGTTGAAGGTCCCGTCGTGATGTCCATACACTCTAAGTCCATTTAATGGGGTATATGCCAGTATGAAGGATTGGGGTGTTACGTACCGTTATCAATATGGAGAAATTAATCTCTTATTTAAGTGTATGGCTCCTTCTAAAACAGTACCGGTACACAGCAAAAGACGATAAAAAATAATAAATACACTAACAAAGTATACGATACACAAACCAGGGCTAATTAAAATTAATAAGTTTTATTATGTTAATTATTATAATGAATTATAAAACCAAAAGAAATATAATTTAAAAAATATTGACTTACGGTATACTGTAAGTCAACAATTTTTAATTACATTTAGCTCATTCGGCGCTAAAAAAGACGGTACGAGATATGATCATCGTCCACTTAGTGGATGAGGATATTTTGTCTGAGGATGAACTTGCCTCCGTCACACAGCCGAATGATCCTAGTATGGAGCTCCAACTGAAGCTCAAACAACTGGAGCTAGAAGAAGATAGATAGCTTAAACAAATGGAGCTAGAGCTACAGAGAGAGGAAGAAGAAAAAGATAGAGAACTACAAATAAAATTAAAAGAAATGGAAATAGCGGCCAATTTTATAGCATATATGAAGGTATATTTCCCTTGTCTGGATCTACTGCTACTGTGAGCAACATCCTGTTACGAGGCGTAGAGGTAGGATTCATTGATGTTACTTTACATGTCATCCATCTCAAATCAGACCTAGTCTCCGGAACTGTCGTTGTGGGTGTCCGACCAACATTACTATTGGACGGCATTGAAAGCTTGTCTTCTGGCACTGTTCCAACTATTTGTAAGACAGCTGTCATCAAACCATTGCTTAAGAAGCCTGGTCTGGATGAAAATAATCTTTAAAAAAACTATAGACCTGTATCTAACTTATCATTTTTATCTAAAATCATTGAAAAACTAGTTCTAAAACAACGTTTTGCTTACTTAAAAAGGACACCTCTCTTTTCAGTCCTAATCAATCAGCCTATAGACCTTTCAATAGCACTGAGACAGCTCTCTTGAGTGTCACCAATGATCTCTTGCTAGCATTGGACAGCGGTGATGTCTCCATCCTGATCCTCTTGGACCTCAGTGCGGCCTTTGACACCGTTGACCATGAAACCTTTTACAAAACCCTTGAAAATTACTTTGGAATTTCTGGTTCAGTTTTGGCTTGGTTTAGGTCCTACCTCTCCAATAGAACGCAGGCGGTCGCTGTCGATGGCTGTATCTCCGACAGGGCTGACTTGGTGTACGGAGTACCACAAGGGTCAGTTTTGGGCCCGGTTCTATTCACAATGTATACCAGGCCCCTGTTCCTTTGCTCGGAAGGCATGCTGTGAAGAGTCAGTCATTCGCGGATGACACGCAGCTATACAAGCATACTCATCCCTCTCTTGTCGATTCCGCTGTCCGGACTTTGCGGGAGAGCATTGGTGATGTCAAGTCATGGATGACACTCAGCAAGTTGAAGCTTAACGATGACAAAACGGAAGCACTCCTTATTCACGATCACAAATTATCCTCGCACTCAGCTCTCCCCACCTCATTTCAAGTAGGTAACTCCGACATACAGTTAACATCCTCAGCTAGAAATCTTGGTTAAATTCTGTTTAACAACATCTCTCTCGATAATCATATCTCTCACATTTGTCGCTCTGCATACACCGCTATCCGTCAGATCAGCTCCATCCGCCACTACCTATATATAACAATAAGTGCAAAAACCCTAGTCTGTGCTCTTGTTTTCTTTCGTCTTGACTATTACAACTCTCTTTTGTCAGGTTCACCAAAACACTTCTTAGAAAAACTACAAACAATTCAAAACTCAGCTGCTGGGATAGTTTTAAAGGAAAAAAAAACGTGATCACGTCACAACACTACTTCATTCACTTCATTGGCTCCCAGTGCAAGCACGGATTGATTACAAACTCTCTGTTCTCTGCCACAACTTTTTCTCTGGTTCCTGCCCTTCCTATCTAACCGAACTTCTCTCTGTCTATTCACCCCTTCGACAGCTTCGCTCCTCCGCAGACGCGCGTATTCTTTCTGTCCCCAAGACTTGCACAAAAACATACGGTGAAAGATCTTTCTCTTTATGTGCCCCCCCAAACAATGGAATTCTCTTTCACTACACATCCGCAATATACCAACCATCACAGCCTTCAAAACTGCACTAAAAACACATCTCTTTAAACTTTAATATCCTGAATGATTCCCCCCTTTGACCGATAGACGATACTGCTGGGTGCCGTCCATTGCTTGACATGTAAATAGTTACGGAGTGGCTGGGCGACCACACATTTGTTTTATTTTATTTAATTAATGTATGTTAATTTTTAAGTTCATGGTTATGTTTGTTAAATTTTATGTACAGGTCGGGGAGGAAAGATTAGAGGCAGTTCGCAGCTTTAAGTACCTCGGAGCAATAGTCTCGGAAGAAGGCTCCAAGCCCGAATTGATGACCAGGATTGCCCAGACCATAACAGCACTAAAGAGGCTCAAGAAAATATGGAACTACAAAAATATAGCCCCAAGCACCAAAATCAACCTGATGCGCTCATGTCCCCTCCATTTTCTTGTATGCCTGTGAGTACTGGACATTAACAGCAGAACTCGAAAGGAAAATAAAGGCGATGGAGATGAGATGTTTCAGAGGCTTTCTTGGCATCCACTATAGAGACCATATCACCAATGAACAAGTGAAAGAAAGGATTTGTCAACTGGGCAGTACGATGACCTCCTGGTGTCCGTAAAAAAGCGCAAACTTGAGTGGTATGGCCACATGACAAGAAAACAAGGGCTTGCCGAAGAAATGATGCCGGGCACAACTAGAGGAGGGAGAAGAAGAGGAAGGCAGAGAAAAGATGGGAAGATAACATCAAAGAGTGGACGGGACTAAAACTAAGCGATGCTATGCGTAGTGCAGAATACCGTGAGAAATGGAGAAGGATAGTTTTCATGTCATCTGTGGCGCCCCAACGGTCCAAGGACTAAGGGACATGATGATGAGGATGATGAACGAAGAGTCAAAGGATCACAAAACACCAACTCGAACGCAGCTCAATGAAGAGCAGAAGAATGATCCAGAAATCTTTAAACTTCGAGACAACGCTATGACCAAAGAAGAAGCTGAGCAATTCCCTGTTTGTTAATTCTTACAAGATGACATACTTATTAAGAAATAAAAAGCTGACGAAGAATGGAGGATAGTTCATCAGATAGTAGTTTCTACACTTTTCGGGAACGAAATCCTGAGCTTAGCCCATGATTCACCACTTTCAGGCCATTTGGGAGTGAACAAAACATATCACAAAATCACGTCACACTTCTTTTGGCCAAAATCAAGAAAGTTGTGGTGGACTACTGCAGATCATGTCATACTTGTTAAGTGGTAGGGAAACCAAATCAGAAGATACCAGCAGCTCCTCTTCAACCCATTCCAGCTTTTAACGAACCATTCAGTCACGTCATAATAGACTGCGTTGGACCTCTGCCAAAGACAAAATCAGGTCACCAATACTTGCTGACAATCATGTGTGCTTCAATGTTATGTAGGCGACGTGTTTGCTTCACGCTTTCCCTGTGCATGAACTCTAGCAGACAACAAACTGGAGACCGCATTTAAGGTGTAGATAGCAAACTAATAGTATCCCTTTAAACTTTTTACAGCAAAATAAGTATTGTCCTTGTCATTCAGAATTTTATAGAAAAATCTGGATAAAACTGGAAAGGAAGACAATGCGTAAGGCGGTTCTCAAAAGATGAGTAGAATAGACTATAAAAGCGTGTGGAGACAAATGACAGAGAGAGGCAGATCATTTATCACGAGATTCTATCGCATGTGTTATTTGTTGCTACGAGACAGAGCTTTGTTTACAGTGTGTGTGTGTGTGTAGATTTCTTGTCATCATTGTACTCTTTGTGCACATTGTGCTTTATTTAACATTGTACCGGTACAAACCAAACAATATACTGTAAGTCAATGCCCCTGACCTCCCCCGAGCATGTGAGCACGATGCAATTTGCAAACGACCCTTAATATATGCTTGCTATTGTTTTGCTTATCACGATTAAAAGAAGAATAGACCAACAAATGCACAAGCAGCGAAAAGCCTGTTCATTATGCTAGTGGAGCTTCCTGTCCATTATGTTAGTGGAGCCTCCTGTCCATTATGTTAGTGGAGCCTCCTGTCCAATATGTTAGTGGAGCCTCATGTCCATTATGCTTGTGGGGCCTCCTGTCCATTATGTTAGTGGAGCCTTCTGTCCATTATGTTAGTGGAGCCTCCTGTCCATTATGTTAGTGGAGCCTCATGTCCATTATGCTTGTGGGGCCTCCTGTCCATTATGTTAGTGGAGCCTCCTGTCCATTATGCTTGTGGGGCCTCCTGTCCATTATGTTAGTGGGGCCTCCTGCCCATTATGCTAGTGGAGCCTCATGTCCATTATGATAGTGGAGCCTCCTGTCCATTATGCTAGTGGAGCCTCCTGTCCATTATGCTAGTGGAGCCTCCTGTCCATTATGCTAGTGGAGCCTACTGTCCATTATGCTAGTGGAGCCTCCTGTCCATTATGCTAGTGGAGCCTCCTGTCCATTATGCTAGTGGATCCTCATGTCCATTATGCTAGTGGAGCCTCATGTCCATTATGCTAGTGGATCCTCATGTCCATTATGCTAGTGGAGCCTCATGTCCATTATGCTAGTGGAGCCTCCTAGCAAGTAGTGAAAAGCATGTCCATTATGCTACTTGCTATGTCATTGATATTATTTTCATCATGTTTTTAAAGATTTGCCCTCAACTCAAAAAATGAATTAATATGCTTGATGAGGGGGATGCCATCATAAATAATTTTCAAGTGTTATGTGTTATAAATTTTATGTAGATACTAGATACCTTGCTTCTTAATCTTTACGATTTAAAAAAAAAACTGCTTCATTTGCGTGAACTTGCCTTGCTGAAATAATTCGTTTGTTCTTATAAATTGATTTTTATTAATACTCATTCATAGTTAATGATTCATGCAGATTTATATATATGAGTTAGGGTCATTCGACCCCCAAAGGTTCATCACTCACAGGTTGAGAACCGCTGCATCATAAAAAAGTAGAAAAACACTGGAGCTTTGTCATAATCATTATCATTTAAAAAAAGAAACTTATATTGTTCCTGGTACAACTAATTATGAGCGAAGAAAATAGGGCACCTATTATATTGTTAAAGCAACCTTCTGCTATTTACCCCCAGGCAGAAATTAAATAAACGTCCTAATTATTGTGAAGAATATCCGATTTTATTAGTGAAACAAGACCTTATTTCACAATAATAAACCGATAAAAGATACTTTAAATATGTGAGAGCTACCTAAATATTTAAAATTGTAAACCCACCACTTATTTAGATAGAAATATCAGACATCTAGACATAATTAAAGTAATAAAATAAATACAACATATTTATTTTAATCTAGATAATAGCTAGATACATCCAATTGGGCAACTTTTTATAAGATATCTTTAAGGAAAGAAGAGTTCTCCTATATTTACCACAATGGCGCCGTAAAAGACAAAAGATTCACTAAAATGTAATGTTTTTGATTTCGTAAAATTTGTTAAATTGTTGTTGTATTCCACCAAAAAGATGTTATTTTACTTTTAAAAATAATTTTAATGAAGTTCCATGAGGTAAAAATGAATTAAAAATTTTATTTTTCTAGAAACATTATATTTTGAATTTGGGACCGCCGTTCTGAGGAGTGCCGCTGCTGCTAACACTGGTGAACACTACACTCTACACTACAATATAAAAATATGTGTATCATTCAATTCAATATTAATGCATTTATCAGCTATTGAGTCTCTGTAGACGAGTGTCTAGAGTAGTGTGAAACCGCGAAGAACAGTGATTCCTGGTCTGAATGAATCAGAGAGTCATTCATAGTTCATAGTCTGACATAGTATAATAATTTAATAGTGAAAATAGTGTGGTGTGGTGGTGTTCCAAATTTACACTCTTTCACTAAATTAAATATGAAATTCATGTTTTAACAAATATTAAACTTAATAATAATTTACTACCTTTGGTAGTCCCTGCCTTTATTTAAAAAAGAATTAAAAGGAGCCTGGATTCGGTGTTGCTTGTAAAATACATAGATCGCACTAAATTAATTCCTAACCTGGTTTATCAGGCCACCATTGATAGGTCAGGTGTGGGGGTCAAAGTACACAATTGGCAAGGGAGCCTACTACAATAATAATGTTAACTGGGCCGGGTGCAGTTGTTTTGTTTTTTCTTTACACCGGGCAGGGCCGGCGCTAGACATTCTTAGGATGTTACGTTGGGTCAAAATAGGCAATTGTCGCCCTCGGGAAAATTATGGGAAGAGTTCAGAGAATTTTTTTAAAAACACATTTTATTCAAATTCAATACAAAAAAAGGCATTCGATTGAAGAAAATAACCGGTTGGTCCAAGTGTTAAAAAAAGATTCAAGATATCATTTTCTATCACATGCCGGCCTTTAAATAATAAGCCTACAAACAGTCCTACACCCTACACAGGACACTACCTGCCGGTCTTTAAACAATAGGCCTACAGTCATTCCTACACAATAGTCATACCCATGGCTCTTTGCTGATTAATATAATAGTAGCCTCCCCGTTAAGTCTAAAGAAAAAGAAGAAAACTTTTTGGCACTCCTCAGAACGGCGGTCCCATATTATTTGTACAGAAATAAAATTTAAAAAATATTTTGTACCTCATGGAACTACATTAAAAAACGTCAGAGGCTACTATAACATTTATTTATTGTTTTCCAATTGTTTTGTCATGTATTTTCAGTGGGTTTAAATTGAAATTTTAATATAAAACATGTATTTACAAAGTCAGTCAAACGCTTAGGTTGTTTTGGTCTATTTTGCCGATTTGTGGCCAGATTTTTTTCCAGTCTCACACCAAAAGCAATAATCATGCGGTTAAAGCAATGTAAAAATAATAGACCATTATTAAGTCAGATTCAGGGTCATCAGCTTACACTAGGGTATAGGACCCAGTGGCGTAGCGAGGGGGTGGGCAAGGGGGGCATCATGCCCCGGGCGCTACTCACAAAGGGGCGCCTATTACTTTATTTATTTATTCATTTGCAAGTATATTTTACATATAATATTGTATGGTTTTTGAATAGGGGGGCGCTAAAAAGGTATTGTGCCCCGGGAGCGAGTTAAGCTCGCTACGCCACTGGTAGGACCGGGCTCTCTCGAGCGTTGAAGGTCCCGTCGTGATGTCCATTCACTCTAAGTCCATCTAATGGGGTATATGCCAGTATGAAGGATTGGGGTGTTACGTACTGTTATCAATATGGAGAAATTAATCTCTTATTTAAGTGTATGGCTCCTTCTAAAACAGTACCGGTACACAGCAAAAGACGATAAAAAATAATAAATACACTAACAAAGTATACGATACACAAACCAGGGCTAATTAAAATTAATAAGTTTTATTATGTTAATTATTATAATGAATTATAAAACCAAAAGAAATATAATTTAAAAACTATTGACTGACGGTATTCTGTAAGTCAATCATTTTTAATTACATTTAGCTCATTCGGCGCTAAAAAAGACGGTACGAGATATGATCATCGTCCACTTAGAGGATGAGGATATTTTGTCTGAGGATGAACTTGCCTCCGTCACACAGCCGAATGATCCTAGTATGGAGCTCCAACTGAAGCTCAAACAACTGGAGCTAGAAGAAGATAGATAGCTTAAACAAATGGAGCTAGAGCTACAGAGAGAGGAAGAAGAAAAAGATAGAGAACTACAAATAAATTTAAAGAAATGGAAATAGCGGCCAATTTTATAGCATATATGAAGGTATATTTCCCTTGTCTGGATCTACTGCTACTGTGAGCAACATCCTGTTACGAGGCGTAGAGGTGGGACTCATTGATGTTACTTTACATGTCATCCGTCTCAAATCAGACCTAGTCTCCGGAACTGTCGTTGTGGGTGTCCGACCAACATTACTATTGGACGGCATTGAAAGCTTGTCTTCTGGCACTGTTCCAACTATTTGTAAGACAGCTGTCATCAAACCATTGCTTAAGAAGCCTGGTCTGGATGAAAATAATCTAAAAAAACTATAGACCTGTATCTAACTTATCATTTTTATCTAAAATCTTGAAAAACTAGTTCTAAAACAACGTCTTGCTTACTTAAAAAGGACACCTCTCTTCTCAGTCCTAATCAATCAGCCTACAGACCTTTCAATAGCACTGAGACAGCTCTCTTGAGCGTCACCAATGATCTCTTGCTAGCATTGGACAGCGGTGATGTCTCCATCCTGATCCACTTGGACTTCAGTGCGGCCTTTGACACCGTTGACCATGAAACCTTTTACAAAACCCTTGAAAATTACTTTGGAATTTCTGGTTCAGTTTTGGCTTGGTTTAGGTCCTACCTCTCCAATAGAACGCAGGCGGTCGCTGTCGATGGCTGTATCTCCGACAGGGCTGACTTGGTGTACGGAGTGCCACAAGGGTCAGTTTTGGGCCCGGTTCTATTCACAATGTATACCAGGCCCCTGTTCCTTTGCTCGGAAGGCATGCTGTGAAGAGTCAGTCATTCGCGGATGACACGCAGCTATACAAGCATACTCATCCCTCTCTTGTCGATTCCGCTGTCCGGACTTTGCGGGAGAGCATTGGTGATGTCAAGTCATGGATGACACTCAGCAAGTTGAAGCTTAACGATGACAAAACGGAAGCACTCCTTATTCACGATCACAAATTATCCTCGCACTCAGCTCTCCCCACCTCATTTCAAGTAGGTAACTCCGACATACAGTTAACATCCTCAGCTAGAAATCTTGGTTAAATTCTGTTTAACAACATCTCTCTCGATAATCATATCTCTCACATTTGTCGCTCTGCATACACCGCTATCCGTCAGATCAGCTCCATCCGCCACTACCTATATATAACAATAAGTGCAAAAACCCTAGTCTGTGCTCTTGTTTTCTTTCGTCTTGACTATTACAACTCTCTTTTGTCAGGTTCACCAAAACACTTCTTAGAAAAACTACAAACAATTCAAAACTCAGCTGCTGGGATAGTTTTAAAGGAAAAAAAAACGTGATCACGTCACAACACTACTTCATTCACTTCATTGGCTCCCAGTGCAAGCACGGATTGATTACAAACTCTCTGTTCTCTGCCACAACTTTTTCTCTGGTTCCTGCCCTTCCTATCTAACCGAACTTCTCTCTGTCTATTCACCCCTTCGACAGCTTCGCTCCTCCGCAGACGCGCGTATTCTTTCTGTCCCCAAGACTTGCACAAAAACATACGGTGAAAGATCTTTCTCTTTATGTGCCCCCCCAAACAATGGAATTCTCTTTCACTACACATCCGCAATATACCAACCATCACAGCCTTCAAAACTGCACTAAAAACACATCTCTTTAAACTTTAATATCCTGAATGATTCCCCCCTTTGACCGATAGACGATACTGCTGGGTGCCGTCCATTGCTTGACATGTAAATAGTTACGGAGTGGCTGGGCGAACACACATTTGTTTTATTTTATTTAATTAATGTATGTTAATTTTTAAGTTCATGGTTATGTTTGTTAAATTTTATGTACAGGTCGGGGAGGAAAGATTAGAGGCAGTTCGCAGCTTTAAGTACCTCGGAGCAATAGTCTCGGAAGAAGGCTCCAAGCCCGAATTGATGACCAGGATTGCCCAGACCATAACAGCACTAAAGAGGCTCAAGAAAATATGGAACTACAAAAATATAGCCCCAAGCACCAAAATCAACCTGATGCGCTTATGTCCCCTCCATTTTCTTGTATGCCTGTGAGTACTGGACATTAACAGCAGAACTCGAAAGGAAAATAAAGGCGATGGAGATGAGATGTTTCAGAGGCTTTCTTGGCCTCCGCTATAGAGACCATATCACCAATGAACAAGTGAAAGAAAGGATTTGTCAACTGGGCAGTACGATGACCTCCTGGTGTCCGTAAAAAAGCGCAAACTTGAGTGGTATAGCCACATGACAAGAAAACAAGGGCTTGTCGAAGAAATGATGCCGAGCACAACTAGAGGAGGGAGAAGAAGAGGAAGGCAGAGAAAAGATGGGAAGATAACATCAAAGAGTGGACGGGACTAAAACTAGGCGATGCTATGCGTAGTGCAGAACACCGTGAGAAATGGAGAAGGATAGTTTTCATGTCATCTGTGGCGCCCCAACGGTCCAAGGACTAAGGGACATGATGATGAGGATGATGAACGAAGAGTCAAAGGATCACAAAACACCAACTCGAACGCAGCTCAATGAAGAGTAGAAGAATGATCCAGAAATCTTTAAACTTCGAGACAACGCTATGACCAAAGAAGAAGCTGAGCAATTCCCTGTTTGTTAATTCTTACAAGATGACATACTTATTAAGAAATAAAAAGCTGACGAAGAATGGAGGATAGTTCATCAGATAGTAGTTTCTACACTTTTCGGGAACGAAATCCTGAGCTTAGCCCATGATTCACCACTTTCAGGCCATTTGGGAGTGAACAAAACATATCACAAAATCACGTCACACTTCTTTTGGCCAAAATCAAGAAAGTTGTGGTGGACTACTGCAGATCATGTCATACTTGTCAAGTGGTAGGGAAACCAAATCAGAAGATACCAGCAGCTCCTCTTTAACCCATTCCAGCTTTTAACGAACCATTCAGTCACGTCATAATAGACTGCGTTGGACCTCTGCCAAAGACAAAATCAGGTCACCAATACTTGCTGACAATCATGTGTGCTTCAATGTTATGTAGGCGACGTGTTTGCTTCACGCTTTCCCTGTGCATGAACTCTAGCAGACAACAAACTGGAGACCGCATTTAAGGTGTAGATAGCAAACTAATAGTATCCCTTTAACCTTTTTACAGCAAAATAAGTATTGTCCTTGTCATTCAGAATTTTATAGAAAAATCTGGATAAAACTGGAAAGGAAGACAATGCGTAAGGCGGTTCTCAAAAGATGAGTAGAATAGACTATAAAAGCGTGTGGAGACAAATGACAGAGAGAGGCAGATCATTTATCACGAGATTCTATCGCATGTGTTATTTGTTGCTACGAGACAGAGCTTTGTTTACAGTGTGTGTGTGTGTGTAGATTTCTTGTCATCATTGTACTCTTTGTGCACATTGTGCTTTATTTAACATTGTACCGGTACAAACCAAACAATATACTGTAAGTCAATGCCCCTGACCTCCCCCGAGCATGTGAGCACGATGCAATTTGCAAACGACCCTTAATATATGCTTGCTATTGTTTTGCTTATCACGATTAAAAGAAGAATAGACCAACAAATGCACAAGCAGCGAAAAGCCTGTTCATTATGCTAGTGGAGCCTCCTGTCCATTATGTTAGTGGAGCCTCCTGTCCATTATGTTAGTGGAGCCTCCTGTCCAATATGTTAGTGGAGCCTCATGTCCATTATACTTGTGGGGCCTCCTGTCCATTATGTTAGTGGAGCCTCATGTCCATTATGCTTGTGGGGCCTCCTGTCCATTATGTTAGTGGAGCCTCCTGCCCATTATGCTAGTGGAGCCTCCTGTCCATTATGCTTGTGGGGCCTCCTGTCCATTATGTTAGTGGAGCCTCCTGCCCATTATGTTAGTGGAGCCTCATGTCCATTATGATAGTGGAGCCTCCTGTCCATTATGCTAGTGGAGCCTCCTGTCCATTATGCTAGTGGAGCCTCCTGTCCATTATGCTAGTGGAGCCTACTGTCCATTATGCTAGTGGAGCTTCCTGTCCATTATGCTAGTGGAGCCTCCTGTCCATTATGCTAGTGGATCCTCGTGTCCATTATGCTAGTGGAGCCTCATGTCCATTATGCTAGTGGAGCCTCCTAGCAAGTAGTGAAAAGCATGTCCATTATGCTAGTGGAGCCTCCTGTCCATTATGCTAGTGGATCCTCATGTCCATTATGCTAGTGGAGCCTCATGTCCATTATGCTAGTGGAGCCTCATGTCCATTATGCTAGTGGAGCCTCCTAGCAAGTAGTGAAAAGCATGTCCATTATGCTACTTGCTATGTCATTGATATTATTTTCATCATGTTTTTAAAGATTTGCCCTCAACTCAAAAATGAATTAATATGCTTGATGAGGGGGATGCCATCATAAATAATTTTCAAATTATAAATTGTATGTAGATACTAGATACCTTGCTTCTTAATCTTTTATGATTTAAAAAAAACTGCTTCATTTGTGTGAACTTGCCTTGCTGAAATAATCCTTTTGTTCTTATCAATTGATTTTTATGAATACTCATTCATAGTTAATGAGTCCTGCAGATTTATATATATGAGTTAGGGTCATTCGACCCCCAAAGGTTCATCACTCACAGGTTGAGAACCGCTGCATCATAAAAAAGTAGAAAAACACAAGAGCTTTGTCAAAATCATTATCATTTAAAAAAAAGAAACTTATATTGTTCCTGGTACAACTAATTATGAGCGAAGAAAATAGGGCACCTATTATATAGTTAAAGCAACCTTCTGCTATTTACCCCCAGGCAGAAATTAAATAAACGTCCTAATTATTGTAAAGAAATTTGTGAATTAATTTAAAAACCATAGGCCTATTCCTATATGAGAATATCCGATTTTATTAGTGAAACAAGACCTTATTTCACAATAATAAACCGATAAAAGATACTTTAAATATGTGAGAGCTACCTAAATATTTAAAATTGTAAACCCACCACTTATTTAGAAAGAAATATCAGACATCTAGACATAATTAAAGTAATAAAATAAATACAACATATTTATTTTAATCTAGATAATAGCTAGATACATCCAATTGGGCAACTTTTATAAGATATCTTTAAGGACAGAAGAGTTCTCCTATATTTACCACAATGGCGCCGTAAAAGACAAAAGATTCACTAAAATGTAATGTTTTTGATTTCGTAAAATTTGTTAAATTGTTGTTGTATTCCACCAAAAAGATGTTGTTTTACTTTTAAAAATAATTTTAATGAAGTTCCATGAGGTAAAAATGAATTAAAAATTTTATTTTTCTAGAAACATTATATTTTGAATTTGGGACCGCCGTTCTGAGGAGTGCCAACTTTTTTACCTGAGTTCAACCGCCACCAATGACGCTCGCAGCTCCCCCCCCCCCTTACCCGTTCAGTAGGCTACTATTAATATAAAACATGATGAACAAGGGGAGGGCCGGTTGGAAAAGGAAGCAGGATACACCAGAAACTATATATTTATGAGATTCAAGTTTACCGTACCAGGCCGTTAATTAATATACATTTTGAGATGTTTTTTCATAGTCCGATTACATAACTAACTTTTACCACGAAGAAAGCAATTAATTTAAAATTTAAAAATAGAACACAAATTGATAAAACTGACAAATAAAAGCAAGATACAGAGTCCTGGGCATGGCATAGCGTGAAAACACATTTCCTTCCGTTCCATTAGTGTAGTTAGGGTCAGAGTCTTCGCGCGACTTTTGGAGACACTCTGCTACTTTTCCGTTTTGTTAAAATTGCATATTAAATCAGTATATGTACATATATATTTAAAAAAAAAATATTATCACGACTTTGGACCAGGGCTACCACACCTTGGGAAATTTCCCAAGATCTTGGGAATTCACGACCCCCATTGGGATCTGGGGAATAATTTTGAAAATCAGGCAAAACCTTGGGAAATATTAACAGGGGGAAGATTTTTTTTACATATTTTGAAAAAACGCAAGGTAAAAAATGTATTGTTTTAACTCTTTTCTGGTTTTAATTTTTAAAACCATTCATAAATAAATAAGAAATCTTCTGTAATTAAAGTTAGTATTTTGAAGTTAGTACTAAAAAGTTAATAATTAAAGAAATTCAATTTTCTCTTTTTTTTTTTTTTTTTTTTTTACATTGAATACTAAAAATTACATCCAGGTGTTGAAAGTTTATCAAATTGACCTTGTACACCATATGCATAGAAAAGTCTCAACAATAAATAAACTGATAATAAATCTTGAAATCTCAAAGGAAATCAATATAGACTATTAATATTATAGAATTTGTGGAAAAAAAGGGGGGTGGCAGTAGGCTCGGAAACTTTATCATTAGGCTATTAACTATTAGACATTAGTAACCATACGAAAAACTGTACAAGCCAAAGAGGGAACGATAGTGTTCAATCAAGAATCTATAGTAAAATTTGATGAATTTCAATTACTTCTACAATGTGTTCAAACTATGATGCATATGTTAAAAAATCCAGCCTAATTTTCATCAATTGGAAAAAAAATAGTTGTGCATTTACACACAGGTAATTAAGATATTAAAAGTATACCGGTACATTGTAGGATTTTAGCTGAAAAGTTCATTTAAACAGTATTTTGTTTGAAAAAAATTATTATAATTATAATGTAAATCTACAATTTAAAAAATACTTATTTTCTTTATATAATATCAATCCATTTAAAAAATACTTATTTTCTTTATATAATATCAATCCATTTTAACTAAACTTATTCTTATTAAATTCTGCTTTATTGCTTTGCAAACCCCAATTCTTATCTATAGGCTTACAATAAGAGAAAAACATGTTTTGATGATGAACCTGTTGCCCTTGTAATAGTTGTAAAGAGACTTCTGTGTTGATTAGCCCTGTGAGGTTTGTTTCAAAGGACTTCTATAACACATGTAGATATTTTTACCAGAAAATTTGGAGGTAATATTTAATTTAGTAGCCTAACTCCAGTGGGTATGGAAAATTTGGATTATAAATTAATAATTTTTTTTTTCAAAATTATTTTTTTTTTCTTTTATGTGATAAAGATTTTTTTTAAATGTCATTTAAAATAAACTTCAGTCAATTACTGTACCCCGAGTTTCAGGGACATTAATTCAAGATATTATTGCATTAATTACTACATAGAAAACCCCTTTTAAAGAAAACTCTTATATATTTATATGATCTTGGGAAATCTTGGGACATTTTTTGACAAAATCTTGGGAAATTTTAAAAAAGTGAGTGGCAGCCCTGCTTTGGACCCCTTACATATCCGAGATGCAGCTGCAGGGGTTGTAGAGTCCACGCGACGGATCTGTCTAGGGTTCGTGCCATCCTGGATGAACCAATAATTGTTACTACCCCAAATAAGTCAGCCAAGTCAATGACAAAAAAAGTTTCAGTTGTCCGAAAATGCAGCCCCTCATTAAAAAAAAATTGCCGCCTGGGGTCAAACACTCCCAGCCCCCCTTTTCTACGCTACCGTTTCCCTTCCTCTTCTAACTCTGTCGTTTTTAAATTGAATGCATAATTTTAAAATTTCCTTTCCACTGATTCCACTCATGGTTAAAAATAGTACAAAGTACAAACGCGTTTTAAATTTAATTATTTATATATACGATAAATCTTTGAACATGTGAAAATTAGACAATATGCTTACCGGGTTAAAAAGTCAAATGTGGCGCGTTATCTTCCTTTAGTAACAAAAAATACATAAGGGAGGTCACTCTAACAATTAAGTTGGTTGCTATTTATCAATAAATGTAAACAGTAACTATAAACAGAGCGAGTTTTTCTCTTGTCGACATTGGTAATCGAATAATTTATATTATCATTAGTATTAGGGCTAGAGGCCCGGCGTATATTTCGAACGCAAAAGTAAAATATTAGCCCCCCCCCCCCCCTTTTCCCACCTTGTTGATGCGTCCGTCCATTTAGGGCACTATCACTATCCTTTAAGTTTAAGTTTAACGTATGTCATGTAATTGTAGTGTAGATCTCACCCCCCCCCCCCCCCCCCGAAGAATCAATAAATACATTATAATTCATAAACCATTAAGACTCATGACATGACGAGAAATACAATTATAGTTTAAATGAAGTATGGTCTCCACAGTACAGGGAGGCAATTTGTAGATTACAGGAGGACATATAATAGTTTATGAAGGGACAGGTGGCGATGGAAAAAAAGGGGGGCGTCGCGAGCGGTCCGCCCGAATAAAGAGGAGTGGCATTTTCAGCACATCGTTTTTCGTGACAGTGGGCTACTAAAATATTTGTCCACACCAGGAGGGTGGGGGGGGGGGGGGAGAGACTAATCTAAGCCACGCCAAGACGGCTCAGTAGAGGGTGGGTGGGGGACGGTGTAGTGTTAAACCACGATTTTTTAAAAGCTAGTCTCCTTTTATGTTTTTCATATAATATTGCAATACAAATATATTTCACTTGTTTTTGTTAGTTTTATTACGAAGCTGTGATTCTTTGTAAGGTCTAAATGACAGAAAAATTAGAATGTTCAGTTTTCTTTAAGGTAGCATTAATATCGTATTCGAATTGTTTTGAAAAAAACAAAAAACAATTCGAATACTATATTAATGCTACCTTAGCATTAATATTAATATCGTATTCGAATTGTTTTGAAAATTTTCCGCTCCTGGTCATTTACCAAAGCCAAAGCCTTACTTTTTGTTGTTCGTTATATATGGGTATTTTTTTATTCATTTATATTTTGCAGCTTCACAAGTTGACAGACTTGTATTATAACTGTACTAAACTACCTTTACATTTTACATCAATATGAAGGTCTATAAATTGAATATAGTTCTTGCTAAGTATTACACATGTGCAATCTGTTTTCAAATTATATTTCATCATAAAACCATGACCGTTAAAGTAGAGATAAGTGTTAATTATAAAATGAATGATAACATCATGCTTAAAAAAATTTCCCTTTTCGGCTTTTCGCACAAATTTTAATGTATTCGATTCCATCCATATATATTGAGTTATAGAGAAATGAAAACTTTAAAATATGATATTTTAACCCTTTGAACCCTTGGCTCCTGGGCCTAAAATAACCAATCCCCTGGGCTCCTGTGAAAAAATGTCCACACACTGACACACAAACAAACAAAATCAAATGATTATAAAATTAAATAATTTTTTTATTTCAATCTAAATGTGTCTGTTAGTAGTCCATTAGTATTATAAAATGTATCACAGAAATAAAATTGTCTTAGAAATGTTGTAAAATGTCATAGTAAAAGGTCATTTATACGGCCCTGATTTTTCATAAAAGCCAAGGCTAGAACTATGGGGTAGACCTTGTTTAGTTTGCCTAACAACACATCGATAGCACTAGAACTAGAAGTTGTAGTCAATCGATCGTCTCTATCATTGTCTATTTACTTATTTCACTCCTTTTTCAAATAAATATTATCTAAATTATTAAATTATCATAAAACTACTCTAGTTTGTGTCCTTGAAAAAAGTAATTATTGCATTTTCGCCACTTCTATACATCGAAAAACATTACTAAAACATAACAAAAACAATGCAACCATGGGCGCGGCCATTACTGTGACCTTTCCCAAGTCACGTGATAAACCATGAACTCAGTATTTATAGCACATTTTACATACGGACTGTCTATCTATGGTAAGGTATGGGAGACCGATATATCGGTCTTGAGGGTTGTGTATTTTTAAGGCGCAGACCGATAAAGCGGGATCGAGGGTTCAAAGGGTTAAAACAAAACTTAGGAATTTAACGTTTGCATAAAAAAAACGTTGACGGTTCATTATTATTATCATTAAATCGAGTACGTTTCCAATTTTGTCACACAGTTTCTGGAACAACCTAGTACAATGAGATTATTTTTTTTTTTTAAATACTTAGCCTATATAATTTATTAAATCCCCAAAGAACTTTCTCTTTTTAATATCAAAATAATAAACAATCTTCCCCAGTTATTTGAACGCATTTTTTTGTTTAAATCATTTTTTAAAATGATAATCCAGTAGAAAGGATATAAATATTAACAACGTTTAAACCCCCCCCCCCCCCCCCAAAAAAAAAAAAAAAAAAAAAAAACCTTGCATTTTGATTATCTTGCAACTTTCACTTTTTTTTTTTGAAGTAGTTAAAAATAAATTCTCTGGCATTGGTTAAAAATATTTTTAATAGTAGTTTGAAAATCTAAATCAACATTTCAATCAACTGCATATTGGGAATTTAAACTATATTTTTTATACAGAATCGGAATATATAGGTTTATAATTTTTAAAAAAGGGTTAATTTAAAATTTATTAAGTTATAGACGCTATCTTAACACGAATTACCCTATACTAACTAAACAGGTCACATTGGGAAATGGCGTCGGCGGGCCGTCGAGCGTGAGCTCTTAATGCCCTCCCCGACGCACCTCCACACAGCCCAGACGCCGGGTCTCACTGACGCCGGACTGTGCTGCGGCACGCCAGGGACCTCCCCGGACCTGGACCGCCCCACCCGCAACCGCTGGATCGGATTTGCGCGGACGTCCGGTCGATCGAAAATGCTGCGTATAAAGCGCTCGCAGCCCACTCTCCCAGGGAGCCGGGGTGATGCTTTAATGTCGCAATATCTTCCCCCATCCATCCCGGGGAAGTGACGGAAGTCCTTTAAGAGGGGTTCTACAGAGGGCATCCACCACGCAACTAATTTGCGAAGGAGCTGGGACGAAACGGTCGGCTAGGAGCAGCTTTCTCAGGGCTGCGTATTTAGAATCATCGGCCAGAGGTCTCCACCTGAGCCTCTCGCCACATATCCATTAACAGGAACTTGTAATCATGATCCCTACCCTGTCTCTGCCTTTACTTCCAACTGTCACAGTTGGCAGCCCTGTAGGTGTTGTTTTATTTTCGGCAGGAAACCATACATGTCCCTTGTCCGCCGAAGCAATGGTAGTTTTGTTCCCCGGGTCACTCCGAGGGGGCCCGGTGGCCGGCGTCTCCTAATCGGCAAGCCACCACAGACTTGTCACCCGAAAACCCCGATACTGACTAGAAGGTTTTTTCATTACGCATATCCTATACAAGGCCTTTGACTCAGCATAACCTACAAAAGGCCTTGGACTGAACATAACCTACACTGAGCATAACCTACACAAGGCCTTGGACTGAGCATAACCTACCATTGAAATCAAAAGATGATCCTTGTAAGTTGTAGTACACATAGAGCTCAGACAGTAAATATTAATTAATATTTGTCTGTGTATCCTTGATGTACATTATTTGCTGTGGTATGAAAAGGCCAACAGCTAAACATGCACGACACCCCTGCTACTGATGAAACACTTTTACTTTTTGTGTACAATTTAATAGAACTGAAGGGAAATCTTCACTTGGCTTATGGTTAAATACCTGTGATGAAAACTTTTAATTAACTTCCAAAAGAGCTGAAATGTGTGTGGTTTACCAAGCTCATATAATTTATAATAATATAAATGGTCACTGTGTAGTTTGACAAGCTCCTATAACTAGTCACACTGTGTAGTTTGACAAGCTCCTATAACTAGTCACTCTGTGTAGTTTCAATAGAAAATTAGTAAAACACAGTAAGGTTAAACCTGATAAAAGAAACGCAACAAAACAATGAACCTGTCGGCAGGAAGCCTTCATCAGCGAACAAACAGAAAAACGAATAAAATTTAAAAAATGTATCAAAAAATTATAATGTAGCACTTAGCTTAGAAGTAGTGTCCAAGAGGGCAGCAAAAGATTTGTGTGTGGTCATTGTATGTGATTTACCAAGCTCCTACGCCTGCACTGCCCATGCTAAATGTCCTTGACCTAACTTTTTTCCTCTGACAAAGCTACTTGTCACTGAACATGCTATTTGTCACTGACAAAGCTACTTGTCAATGACCATGCTATTATTTGTCACTATTTTAAATTTGAGTATAGGGCACAATTACAAAAAAATAAACTCGGACATTATTTTGGTGGACATAATTCCCCCTCGATTTTAAGACACATGAAATTAATGAATTAAACAATCCCTGAAAGTTGAAAAGAATTTAAAGAAAGTTTTTCATATAAATCCTTTATATGCCCTTTTAAAAATTATTTTAATGCCCCACCTGCTTTTACACATCAGATTTATTTCCCAAATTATTTCAGAAAAACCAACACACTTGCAATATTTTTGTAAAAGAATCTCATTTAGCCCATATATCATCAGGAATTTGATTTCATGAAATTAGTCGCATCATATTTCCTTCAAGTTCATCTTCCCCTTTAAACTTTAAAGCAGGAAAAACTGATTTTTGGATGTTGGGGCTGAAAATTGGAAAGAATGTATTGTAATTGACAACAAGTCTATGTGCCAAGTTTCAGCTAGATAGTTTGACGGGAAGTGGGTCAATTTTGCCCTAAACACACAAAAGCGAAGCTAATGTAAAGGATTTAAAAAGATCAATGTTTAGTTTAAAGATGAAAATTTACATAATTTAAAAAAAAAAAACGTTTAAGAGTGTGCCCTAAATATTTTTTAATTACAACAATCTAATGTGCATGAATAAATATAAAAATGAATAATTTATAATATCAGGAATTATTTAGGACTTGTTTCTCTCTATATTATATAAATAGAGAGATCAAACAAAAGGTTACAATCATAAATTTCCATTAAGTAAATTTTGTAAATCTTGTTATCTACAACTACAATAATTCAATAAGTATACTGGTAATCAAAGAAGAAAAAATAGGCAACAAAAAATGATTAAATTTTGCAAACACAAAAGAATCCATCACCTATACTATTATAAATACTTTTTGAAATTGATATTTTGTAAATGCTCAAGATAAATTTAATTTAAATTTGAGTGAACAGCTTTCATAACGGGCTATTCATATCCACAATTAATGATATTTAGGTAAATATTGTCAGCAGGACAAAAAAAAAAAAGAATTTATGCATTTTATTTAGTATAGGCAAAATCCAATACATATAATTTTAAAAATTTCTTTATTCAAGTTTAATACTATTATGTATTTAAAAGATAAGACCAACAATCTACAAAAAAGAATATAACATCAAGAAAAAGCAAGAGGCTGAGGGGGATTCAATAACATGTGGAGAAGGAGCCGGAATAGATAGTCATGTGATGCAAATGTTAAGGACATACACTGAGAGAGCAGCAACATACTGACCCTTGATGTCCTATGCTTCACTGAATGCACTATTGCATTATGGTGGATAATAACAAAAATTTGACAAAAATAATAATACTTAATTTAATTATATTATTTATAAGATATTTTGTGTTTTTTCCATTAATTGTTATTGCTGTATTTTTGCGCATATAATATAAGACGCACCTAATTATAAGAACCACTTGTATATAAGACGTGGGTTTTGACGATTTGTGTAAAAAAGAAAATTACATAAGACACACGAGGTCTAGCCATCTGCCACACTGAGCAATTTATATCCAGTGGTTTCCTTTCCTTTATCATAAATGAAAGTTTGTCCAATGTTTCATCACCAGTCGGATATAATCAAGGCTTCATTACCATTTTTACTTTACCAGAAGATCAAAGAATTGTCTGAGGCAGGACTGCAACGATTATTGTTTATTTTTATCTGCCACCGGGCATATAGTGGATGGGTTGAGTTCCTGGTATCTAGATTCAAGAAACAATAAACGCCAGATGTAAATGCGGCTTCATTGAACTGCTAGGCACATATAAGACACAAGTAATTATTAGACGCACCCATATATAAGATGCAGGTTTTGACCATTTGTGCAAAAATATTTTACATAAGATGCACCCCAGCTGCTGGTTACATAAAACTTTGTATAAGGGCGTGTCTTACATATGCGAAAATACAGTTTTAAAAACAATTAATATAAATTATCAGTAATTTAGTTTAGTTGTATCTGATGCATAAATAAATTATTTTATTTATATGGCAAGATTAAAGATTTAACCATTGAATTCAAATACATCCTTCTTCAGATTACATTTTAATTTTATACTGTGAAATTTCAAATAAATTGAAATGTTATTGCAATAACAAGACTATATTTTATACCAAAAATAATAAAAAAAACACAAAAACAACAGAAATTTAAAAAGTAGAGCATCATAAGGAAAGAAATAATTTCTTTCTTGGAGAATAAATTGTGAATCTAAGGAAGCACCAAGGCATTTAATCTACTGACTTTCCTAATAGCAGTATAACCAAAACCTGTCCAATTGTTTCAGCAGTTATAGTTGCTGAGCCAAAGTCAAGACTTACAACAAAGGTAATAACAGATTTTATTTATTTGGATTTAGAGTGTGATAAATATTTGTGATGTTCCCTCGTAGTGGTGCCGTGTCGACAGGTTGACAATATGTTATCTTTATCTCCTTCCTTCAAGGCATGTAATTTCCAAGCGTATGAAAATGAGGCCACCTGAAATTAATTTCAAAATAATAACTCAATAGGATTTTTGAAAATAGATTAATATTGAATACTTTGTAAACAAAAAGGACTTATTTCTATTTAAATAGCACTTACTGGAATGAAAGAGTCATTTTTATTCTCCTCTTCCAATTTCTTAAGTTCATCTGAACTCAACAGAGGCAGCCGTAAGTGCTTGACAGCATCTCTTGCCACTTCATGGGGTTTCTTCCCATTCACAGCCTAAGTTAAAAATTTCTCTTTTATTTTTAACTCATTTTTGATAATTAAAAAAAAAAGCATAAAATAACAATGCCACACAAAATGATTATTGTACTCATTTTGTCAGACAACTTTAAATGTTAAAGAATTGGCAAGACGTACAGGCATGTAGATGTAGAATGCTGACAAGCTACGACTCAGATGGAAAACTCTGGGAAAACAAATAAGGCCTAAAGAAACTTGACACAAAGCAATAGAAAAAGAACAGTGACCATGCAAACGGCTCCCATAAAAGCAACCAACAGAAAGAAGTGGCATTATTTGGCTGTTGCCTCAAACATAATTTGCACCACAATGCATGAATGGATGAATTGGCATGGTTACATTAACCACACACTGCCAATTTACCAACAAACTCTTGGTTGCTCTAACTCCCATTTGACCATCAAAATATATTCTAAACCTGACCATTCTTTGAATGACCCACTACATAGTGTATGTGATGCACATTTTTTATTTACACTTTACAGTCCACTTAAAACATGTTTTCCCCTTAAGACAAATTACTTGTAGGCTGAGTCAGTTTTTTGAATTGACATGCTTCTTTTATGTTGACTTTTAACTAGAAAATTATAAGATGGCTCTCGTTTTTTTTAAAGAACAGGACAATGATGGTTCCTTCACAATTTGATATACATTACAATATCTGACTAAAGAGAGCTACATACTAGATTTAGGTGAGGAAGAAAGTTCAATAAAAGCTTGAAAAAAATTAAGCTACTAAAGGTGATGAAAAAATAAATATTTCTTCAAGAAATGAATTACTAAAATTCAAATAGTACCGGTTATAATTAAATAAATTAATATTGAAAATCATTTTAAGAGTTCAGTTTTATATATCAACAGAAGAATTTTAATAATAATGATGGTTATTTTAGTTTCTAATTCACATGGTCTGAAAATATCACGTATTTGAAAGAATAAATCTTACAGAGCTGAATTTGGCCCATTCTTTGACAGCTTTGTACAAATCTATTTCATCCATTGTCAACCTGCTTGACCGTAAAATGGAAACAAGAGTATCTTCACTTATCTCCAGAAAACTTTTGGTCTTTAATATTTCCTGTCAAAATAGGAAATTTTATTGAGCTATTCCACAATTATAAAACCTTGTGAGGAGAAAGGGTGAAATAAAGGCTCTAGTGGTGTTTTCACGTTGTCCACTTCCCTTCGTTAATATTTTGATGTAATCATATTATAATTCTTATTTTTAAGTCAATATTTAATACAAAGTTCTACAAGGCTAAGGCTTATTTGGGGAATAAAATGACATTAGGAAGAGGGGAAGTGTGTTAGAACAGTGTTCCCCAAATACCGGTCTACACAATATGAATAGTTATGGCATGGGCAAACAAAAAGAAAATGTAATTAATAAATCTTTCACCGGTGCCTGGCACCATGTTTTGAAACTTGTCCACCGGTCTGCCAGACTTAAAAGTTTGGGAAACACTGTGTTAGAACACTGAAAAAAAGGTACATCATTGGAAATAAAAACACTTGGAGCTAGAATGCAGTGTTTAATTTAATGTGTCCATGTGAAATTATGAAATTAATATCCACCATTTATTACTCACTATATAGAACATATAACTGGAATTTACTTACAGCAGTGTTTTCTTCAACAAAAGTCATGGCCTGCTCTTTCAAATCATTCTGATTATAAGTTACTGCAGCCTGCATTATGTCACATGCATTTGAGACTGAAATGTTCTCTTTCAAGAAATCTACACAAAGCTGCATTCAAAAAATAGAAATATTACAAATACTTGTTTGATCATTTCAAATGTGATAAATGTATCTAACAATTACATTGTAATAATTGATCCACAAAATTCAATATTTAAACGGCTATTTTAACCTCAATTGTACTTATCATATCAGCATACAGTATATCACATACACGTGAAGGTAGCATGATTTTTTCATTTGAACATGGATAAGGTAAATATGGCTAAGTGCCTTATGAAAGCCACACATTGGGTGTTGTCTAACAAAAAAAAAATGGTTGTAAGAGTTCAAGAGAAGAGTGTGGGGGGTTGGGGGGGGGGGGGGGTTGTGTGTTTAACTAGGTTTTTTTTTTCTTCTTTTTTTTTTTTTTCAATTCTTAAAGTAGAATACAAAATAAATTATAAAAATTAATAATTAACGAATGCACTTTATTTGACAAGCATGTAGTAAAAGCTTTTTATTACACAGTAAACTGAAATTTATTGGCAAATGACAAATCTGTCCATGCACAAGACTGATGGGGAGAAAAAGAAGGTGACATGTTGCTTGAAAAAAATTGACAGAAAGAAAGAAAAAAAAATGATTTTTAAAAACGTTGACAAATGAAAAGAATTTTATTCAATTAAATAGAATGTCAAAGACATCAAAATTGTTAACCAAGAAAAAATATTTTTGAAGGACTACACCACTTATACACCACATACTATACCACTTCCATGTTAGGTACAACTTTAGCTACTTGAAAAAACTGAAATGCTGTTTTGTAATTGATGTACATATGAATTATAGCAGGATATTATAAGACAGCAAAGATAGTTTTGGTTAGCCTGTAAGTTAGGATAAGCAAATTTTGAATTTACTTTTTTCCAAGTAAAGTTAACTGAAGAAATTTGAATATATATTAGCTATCTCCCATCCCGTTAATTATTGTTGATTTAAAAATAGATAATTTGCTTACATCTCTCAGTTCATCAAGCCCATATTCCAATGAGGTGGCCAAAACATCAGTGGCCTGAAACAATAATTCATATTTAATGTAAGAAAAAAACAAAACAGCTGCTTTTGCCACAAGTTATCTATTAAAAAAATAATTCCCAAATACATACATTTTTTTTAAACTCTGTTACATTACTAATAAAAAAATCAATTCATTTTTACTTACAGTGTTTAATGAAAGTGTGACACAATTAGTATAAATGAATTCCAGCATGGCCAAAAATATATCTGATGACATGTCTGACAATACCAATGGAACATCTTTCTCTGGTTTGTCTGCAAACATAGCCTTAAATACTGTACACCGAGCCGACAGGATACATCGATGAGCAAAAATGTGCTTTTTGTTTGGTCCTATAACAAATTTAATATCACTGCGGATGAAATAAAAATACCAAAATAAAATGCCAATATAAATGAGCCTAAAGATGCAGCCCTATTAAAATATATTTGCTTTGTCTCTATAGGGCTATTACTTAGTATCAAGGGCTGATCAGTTAATATAATTGGAAATAGACCTGACTTACTGTGTATCAACACCAAGAGAACTCTTGTTTATTGACATTTCCCTTTCAACCATTTACATTTCAACCTAAGAATACCACTCAAACTAACAACTATGGACACAAACAAAGTTCACCCTAGACACAGTGATTCTCATACCTTGACAGTAGGCATCAACTACGAAAGGATTTTCAGAAATGCCACCACCAAGGCAGGGGATGAAAAGTGGTGTGAATTTTTTATGAGGATAAAAATTTCCCAGAACCCAACATTCAAAATAAGAGGCCATTCTTATAATAATAATTGCAGTGCCTACACATCCGGCGCGCCGGACGCATAGTGCGAGAGATAAAACGTCCGGTGACCAAGTCACATGACCGAAGGACGCCTAGTGGGATAAATTTATCAAGATATTCATCCAACGGGCATATCACGTGACCACCGGACGCCTAGTTGGAGAAATTTTTCCGGCGAGCACATGACCGCTAGTGGAAGATATGTCATGTGACCACCGGACGACTAGTAGGTGTTATTATTCCGTCAGGTCATGTGATATGATATTCCAATATTGTGTACAATAATTACATATATTAGTCAGCCGATCCCTAGATATTAAATAAATAAATACTTAACATGCTAATATATTCTTATGATATGACTATGAGATACATTAACTGTAAGCATTTGACTGTGAATATTAAACTAATCGGCCTATACTTAAATTGATTTAACCAGTATCCAGTCCCGTAGTATTAGTATTATTACTAGTATTACTAACTATTTGATTCCGAATCGCTAAAAAAAAAAAAACTCCGTTATATTGGTTAAACATCTCATAAAGCTCTGACTACTGTTACAAATAAACATAATAAATTAAATATAAAATATACTTTTTATTAAAATAAGAAGAAAAAAAGTAAAATTCGATCCCGATCCAGTAACCTATCACTTAACATAAGGGGCCATCCATAAATGACTTCACGCAAATTTTGCCGATTTTTGACCCCCCCTCCCCCCATCGTCACAAAAATTTAGACCCCCCCTAAAATATAACGTCACAAATCTCTACACCTCCCTCTATAAAAAATCCCTGTGTCCACTACTGTCCTTTACAAGCCCTTAAGAAAGTCACCTCCCGTGGATATCAAATTACTGTACCTGTGTCAGAAACACTTCACTAGAACAGTGGTTCTTATCCAGTGGTAGAAGTACCTCCCCAGACCTGAGGTGCGGAAGACTAGAAAAGTGGATTCAGTGGCGTAGCCAGAGGGGTGCGGACCGCACAGGGGTGACACCATCTCAGGGGGGTGACATCAAATTGAAAAATTGCGTATTTACAGAGCACACAATGCTCGGTCTAACCGAAATTCATAAAAGGATAACAGATGGCACATACATTTTCCACCCATGTAACCAAACAAGATTAGTTTTTTATTAAAATTTCAAAGGTGATGCGTCAGCAGTTAGGTTACCTTATTATTAGGTCAGAAACACACCGTTTTGACCATGTTTCAACGCCAAATGAAGTGTTTGGTAACTTTTGTATGTGACAGGAAGCTATAATTATCTAAAATCTGAGAAGTAAAACTATCCTTTGATAACATTCTAATAACAATAAGCGATTCTAAGTACATGTCACAGTTCTTAAATACATTTACCTCCTGACCTTCAATACTGTGGACTAAGTTTAACAAGAAGAATTACATCGTGGAAGTTGAGGGTGGAGGGTTGACACCACTAGCTTACTGGACCGGGTGACACCAACCCTAGCTACGCCACTGGTTGTAATTGCTGCCATTGCTAGCTGTTGCTGCTTTTTAAAAAAAAATAGTTTGTATCCATTTTGATTAGCAGCAGTAACTGTCTTTCGTGTGAATTTTGTTGGCACATTGCTTTTATTTGTAATTTTTTCCCCTGCTTATAAAGTTAATGAAAGAAATAAAACTGCGATGACTAAATTGTTGAGTTATCTTTAATTTTATTACAATATAATTTATATGTTTTTTTTTGGGGGGGGGGGGGGGTGTTTAAAACAGAGTGGGCCAGCAGGGCTGCAAAAAATGTTAAGAATCCCTGCTCTAGAGCATGTACTAAGATACCCCTCCCCCCCCCCCCACGGCCCCTGTCCTAGAGCATTTACCACCACCCACCCACCCCAAGGTCACCATTGTATTCTTTCAATTCCACTTCCTCTGGATGACTCCTGTGTCCACATTTAGCCATAAATTCTCACAACTGGCATGGCAACCACACCCCCAGTTCCCTCCTCCATGGTGTCTTGTAACCTGATCTGAGCCATTATTGGGACCTCACATACCTAAACTGATTCTCTCAGTCTCAGTGATAGTAGTTTAAAAATAAAATAATGATTTTTGTATAAAAGAATATGTTAAAAATGTCAATAATTTAGGGTTATTAAGTGCAATTCTTTACTACAATATTCTACTTTTCATGTGACGTCACATTGATTGAGAGTCCCCCCCTCCCCCTCGTCACACATCGTCACAAAAATCGGACCCCCCTCCCTCCCCCTAGACGCGTGACGTTATTTATGGATGGCCCCTAATGTCGCTAAGCGTCTATTCTACCACAAGACCACACAAGTTCACATTTAACTGCCTTATCTTAAAACCAGGTCAGTACTGAGAAGGCGGTCATGTGACTTGGTCGCCGGACGTATAGCTGCCGTATTAAAACGTCCGGTGCGATGGAGGTGTAAAAAAAAGTCAAAATTCACCCCCTCCCCCTGTTGCATTCCGATGCATATGTATAAATGAGATTTACCAACCTCCCAAAAATGATTGTAAAAATGTGTTAAATCTGTTTTGTCTGCTGATGAAGGCAATTTAGCCAAAACATCTTATACTTATACTTTATACTTATACCAGTATTTATTGTCCTGATTTTTTCTTCTAAAATTGTAACATATCTTGTTCTAATATAATATAAGTATAACTATAATAGTTCATACAAACCTGAAATCTTTATTATTGACCAACTTTTTCATCATTCTCGCATATTCAGTGATTTCTGCAACACGTAAACTGTCTCCAACCGATGACTGCTTATCTGCTTTCTTTAGGGGTGAACCAGACATTTCTTTGGCTGGAAGAGAAGTTCAGAAGTGTAATTTCTTTTATTTTTATTACTCATCCAAATCTCCTAAAAATACCGATGGGCATCGATGATTCAAAGTAACGTATTTTATTAAATGTGTAGGCCTACATATTTAGTGACTTTCATTTCTTCGAACTTCAGAGTTAGGTCTTAGCAGTAAAAAAAAGTATGTTGCTATGGACACTCAAGCCCAAGGCTAAAACTAAAACTTTGGCCCAAACTCCAACTCAAAGCGAAAGATTTAAATATGTTACAAAAGAAGTTAACAACGAAAAAAAAATCAGAAGCCAAACAAGAAAATTTAAATGCAATAACTTCAATAACTATTTTTAAACCATAAATGTATACATATGAATGATTTATAAAAGAATAATATATTTAGTTTTCCGTAAATACTTTATTAGTAGGCCTAACAATTAATGTAGAAAAAAAGAGTTGTGAAAAAAGACTCAGTCTGGTAATATAAAAAAACTTCATGATGTATTTTTACGAAACAAGCACTAAGTCAAGAGAGAGCAGAAAAGCAACTATGAGCTATTGTATTATAACTAATAAAACTTAATCATATCTTTTAAGTCATGGAAGATGAACATCTTGATGGGCATAATCTTGATTTGCCATTAGCTGCAAATTTTCACGAAATAGAAGTTGTGCACTTCGTCTTGGACCTCGCCTGCTCGTTTGAAAAGAAATCTTTTCAAGGCGCCCTGACTATTTTTTGTCGTATTTCCAATTCTAAAGAAGGTCTGAGGGAAAACAAAAGAAAATTATCAAAAGTCCTTAGTGATGAAAGTCTTTTAAAAATAGAATGTCAAAACTGTAATAGCCCAGAACCTTACCCTTTTGAAGTAAAAGACAACTTTACTTCTTCAGAAGGAAAGAATGAACACAGTATCAGCATCATCAATGACAAGAAATGTTTTAGCAAAGACCAACAAACCAATTCTTCTTTTTTGAAGGAAAGCATTAGATGTTCAGAAATTATCCTTGACTGTTCTTCAATTGATGTAGAGCATTGCATTTTGTATGATATTATAAATATAACTTCAGAAATAAGTAGTGATGAAATCGAAGGATCAATGAACCCCACTATTGCCACTATGGAACATTTGTGTGAAAGTAGAAGTACAAGCTTACCAGTACCAAAAAAATCAAATCTGAATATTTCTAAATGTTGCATGGATAAATACTTAAAGAATTATTCTTTGTTAAAAGCTTACAGAAATGAAAATTTAACCTATCTAAAATATAAAGTTTTAGAGCATAGTCTCATAATTCATTTACCACAAGAAGTAAAGGATAAATCTGAACATATTATCATGATTAACTTCAAGACTCGCCCAGAAGGACCATCACTGATGTGGACATTAGATCAGTCGAAGATGTAAACTTATAAAATTATTATTTGGATTCATTATTTTACATTAATAAGGCATTTAACTCTTTAACTTTAAGAGAGGATTAAATTAAGAGGATTGGATTAGGATTTTTTTTATATAATTGATAGAACTCATGCCCTTTTAAAATACTTCATATTAACTTCGCTTTTGTTCATGTGTTTCTTTCTGTCTGGTGTGTGACAAAATCTTAGGACAGCTAATCGACACATCAACATGTCGAGCCGAAACTTGGAACATAGACTTGTTACAGATGACAACACAATCTTTCACATTTTCAGCCCCATCCCCAACCCCCAAAAATAAGTTTTTCCTGTTTTTCAAGGGGAAGATGAAGAAATATGATGCCAAATATGATTTCACGAAATAAAATTCCCCATAACTTTGCTAAAAGAGATTCTTTAAAAATAAAGAGCAAGTGCATTTGGTGCGACTATTCTCATTTGTTTTTCCAAAATAGTTGGTGTAATAAATATGCTGTGTAAAAGCAGATGGGACATTACAATATTTATATATTTAAAAAAAAATGCATATAAATGATTTATAGGAAAAACGTATTATCAGGATTTGTTTTTTTAAATCCTTTATAACGGTATTAACTTTGCTTGTGTTTGTGTGTTTCTGTGTTTAAGGCAAAATCTTTGGACTACCAGTTGACCCACTTCACATATCCAACTGAAACTTGACTCATACACTCGTTGCTGATGACAAGACATCCTTTCAAATTTTTAGCCCACCCTCTACCTCCAATCCCTGAAATCAGTTTTTCCTGTTTTTCGAGGGCAAGCTGAATGACATCTTATTTGTTCATTGGTTGTTTGTTTAGGTGTTGGGATTAATTGTGTAGCTGCTTCTATGTGCTTTGTATTTGTGATTTATTTTGGTTTGCGGTAACATTAAAATTTATTTTTGAAAGGGAAATCGAAGGAAAAATGAAACATGTCTTCGCCAGAAGTTTACCCATTTGCATAAAATAATAAATGATAAATTATGTGCAATATATAAATGAAAACAAAAATCCATATATAGGATTGATACAAAAATCTTTGTTGTTAGGATTTGTTTAATTTAATTTTCTTTTATACAATTTATAAAATATGAAAAAAACAAGGAACCCTTGCTCAATTTGACAAATCTGCTTTCATTAATTTTTTGGTGTTTTTTTTTGTTGGGATGGGGGGTGGTTTGGATAATTAAATTAATGGAACTCTGCATAGAGCCATACTGGTAACTGCTGGTGGCAAATAGATAAAATTTAGTGAGTAAATATGAATTAGGAAAAGCCACTAATCATTTGTTTAAACACTATCCATAATTTTTTACCATTTTTTCCTATAATTAAAAGCAATGGATTGGAATTCTAAATTTGAAATGCTTAATTTTATGCTATGAAAAAAAACAACATTATATTGAAAATTAGAGCCATTAGTAAGGATTAGTTCCTTCAGCATTCAAACATTGATTAAATTATAAACAATGCCCTTTTTGTGAGAAGATATTCATTTTTTTCCTCAAAATGTTGCGACTAACTTGCTTTCAGATGGTTCATGAAAAGTCTGATGATGAAATGCATACAATTTTTAGAATAAATGACATTTTAATACTTAGCATTCAACTTTATTATAATCTTTTCTCAAGTTTGCGATTGAATTTATAAAAACTCCTTTATCATTTAATTATGTTTAAGGATACCCGGTACTAAAATATACTAATGATGTATTTTTTAATACATTCTACTTCTAGGCCATGTGTTTTTACAGTTGGGCATCAGCTAAATAACAGATCTTTGTTTCCGTCCCAAGACATGCCCCAAGCAATGTCTACATGGCACTGTTTTATTACATTAGGACCAACTGAGAATGACAAAACAACAGTGTTGATGACGGGGGAAGCACCAGCGAACATAATAAAAAATGACAGTGAGCAGACGTTATGATAAGTCACTAAAGATTATCCTGAAATTTTTGTTATTATAAATAGATCTAAAATAATTATTGTAAACATATTTTAAATTACAGACTCATCCCACCACCTAGACCCTCACCACCACCCAGACCCTCACCACCACACAGACCCTCACCACCACCCAGACCCTCACCACCACCCAGACCCTCATTACCACCCAGACCCTCACAACCACCCAGATCCTCACCACCACCCAGACCCTCATCACCACCCAGACCCTCACCACCACCCAGACCCTCACCACCACCCAGACCCTCACCACCACCCAGACCCTCACCACCACCCAGACCCTCACCACCACCCAGACCCTCACCACCACCCAAACCCACATGAAAACCTAGACCCAGTCCCAGTACATTATTTGATGCATTGTTCCCATTGAACAAAATGCAGAGGAACTTTAATCTCAATGGTATTTTTATGATGATGTTAGTATTGTTAGGAATATTTTCTCTGATAATTGACAGAAGATGAGACGGTGCATCAATTTTCCAACAGCTACCCCATGCCTGCTTCAACTTTTGCCTTGGCAGTTGGCTCTTGGACATTAACAGATCTCTCAGGTGAAATACAAGCTAACGAGCACCCAACTGGCAGGTATATGAATTGAGCATTTTTTCCCTCTGTTTATTAGAGTAGCATTGTCTGCTCTACTTACTAAAGCCTCCCTTTACTTTTAGTTAGGCATGGGGAATTTTAGAAAGAGTAAATCAATGAGTTGTGCAGGCATGGCGTACATAACATATGTACATAACATACGTACATAACATACGTTTGTGAAGCCTGAAGGTGATCTTGATTTAGTGGCTGTCTTTTCGGAAAGACGTAAACGATAAACTAGTATGTCAGTTCCCTTTATTTATTAGTGTTTTAAATTGACTGACGATTTGGCAGTGCCACATCATGTCTCTGCCTCGTTTATAACAATACTTGTCACCATTGTATGGGTACAGATAACTATGGTCTCCAATTATAATTGTGACTAGGGCCCCAAAGCAGAAATTCGACAATGCCTTATTAGCAGGGAAAAATTAAATGGTTTTCTAATGATAATTGGGGTGGTGAATGTTTAGCATAAGGCTATGTCTATGTTAATTGCAGTGGTGTATATTTACCAAATAGCTTTGTCTATGTGCATCACCTTTAACTTTGACACTACAAAATAGAACTGTATAAGTTATTTGAAAATGAATTTTTAATTTAAATACTAAGGCTACGAAGGCATCGGAACGCAACATATATTAATCTCATTGAAGTCAAAGTTTTTGTAAATATTTGAAGTTTTTAAATTCATAGCTGTGAATCGTTCCAAGATCTCATATTCAGCCAATAATAATTTCTCACGATCTATGTGTCTATGGCTTCTTGTGATAGAGGCTTCTCAAAACAGAACCTTTTGAAGAATTGTTTGCTATCTACCATGGAACAGTCCAGATTTTCTTGTCTTGTGATTTTGGAGAAGGAGTTTACCTCACCAGGTGACACCATGAGTTTACCTCGCCAGTGAGACCAACACTCTGTTTGCGTACTCTCAGCTCACAAATTAATTTAGTCCAGCCCACAAATTTAGTGTCAGCCCACGAATTCAGTCTCATCTCTCACATTTAGTTCACACATTTAGTCTCGGCCCACAAATATTGTTACAGCTCTCAAATATTGTTACAGCCCAGAGATGTAGCTAAGGAGGGGGGCAAGGGCGACAGATGTCCCTGGGTGCCAGACTATTTAGGGGTGCCAAAATGTGCTTTGATATTACTTTATTGATGAAAATAATGGGTTTGAGAGTTGAAAAAGGAAGGGAGGCTCTTTAAAAGGAATCCTGTCCCCGGGTGCCAGACACTCTAGCCACGCCCTATATTGCCTCAGCCAACACGTTTAGTCAGCCCACACGTTTAGTCAGCCCACACGTTTAGTCAGCCCACACGTTTAGTCAGCCAACAAGTTCAATTTTTTCACAAAATCATTTTGTTATCTATCTGACTTCAAGCGTCAAGCTCACACACATGTATTGACACTTCTCTTCACTCTGGCGTATTGACACTTCTCTTCACACATGTGTATTGACACTTCTCTTCACACCTGTGTATTGACGCTTCTCTTCACTCACGTGTATTGACACTTCTCTTCACACCTGTGTATTGACGCTTCTCTTCACACGTGTGTATTGACACTTCTCTTCACTCACGTGTATTGACACTTCTCTTCACAGCTACTTGACTCCAACATGCCACTTGTTTTCCTCTTCAAACCTCGAGGGTCAGAGCACTGATCTAATGAGCAGATACTTGCCAATGTGCTTCAGATCACTTGACACTGTACTGGGTCCATATCCCCTCAAACACCTCAATATCCTCATTGTCCCAGATTGCTTTGACAGCTTGGGGATGGCCAGGTAAGTTTTCATACCTTACACCCGATGACATCTTATATTCCTTATAACATCGTATATTTTGAATGACATTATATTCCTAATGATAACCTTATATTTCAAATGACATCTTATATTTACAATAATGTTTTAAGTTTCTAGTGACATCTTATATTTCAAGTGATGTCTTATATTCTTAATGACATCTTATATTTCAAATGACAACTGATATTCATAATGACATCTTAGATTTGAAACGAAATCTTATATTCCTAATGACATGTTATATTTCAAAAGGCATCTTATATTTCAAATGACATCTTATATTTTTAAATGATGTCTTATGTCCCCAAAGATGCACTAAACCATATTTCAAATGGGCTCTTCATCAACAAGCAGAGGGTGGCTTCTACTTGGTGACCTTAGGGGTGAGGTCAGCATGCAAAGTTCTTCATTGACTTTATGAGGGGGAAAACGTTCATCTATGGTTGATATCAAACGTTGTTGATGAAACAAAATAAGGATAAGCTCTTGTATTTCTTTGCCCCACGTCCCAGTCCACACCTGATTCTCCTGTCCCAGTCGGTGTTGTGTCCAGATATGAGCATGCTGCTTCGACTGGCCCACGAGTTGTGTCACACCTGGTTTGGTATCTTGACCGGCCCACGGGACTGGACAGAAGAGTGGTTGACGGAAGGAGTGTGTTGTTACCTGGAGGACATCATACATGGAATGATCATGGATGTATGTATGATAGGAAATGTTGGGATTGAGTGGGGCCAATAGTCAAGGCTGGAGGACATCATACATGGAATAATCATGGATTTATGAATGACAGGAAATGGTGGGATTGAGTGGGGCCAATAGGCAAGGCTGGAGGACATCATACATGGAATGATCATGGATGTATGTATGACAGGAAATGATGGGATTGAGTGGGGCCAATAGGCTAGGCTGGAGGACATCATACATGGAATGATCATGCCAATAGGCACGGCTGGGATTAAGTCAGGCAATAGGAAGAGCTCAGATTTAGGAACAGGGACATGTGAATTGGGGGGCGGGGGAGAATGAAGAGGATTGCCGCACCGCTCCATGAATCAAGTTTAGGGAGTGGCAAAATTGTAACTGAATACTTGTATAGGTCTATATCTATCAGTGTAGATGGGAGGGGGGTGGATCTGCTCATGAATAATTACATTGACATGGGCACTCTCTAGCATTACTACACTATTAAACCTTAACTTAATTGATTTGAGTACTAACTGCTCATCATTGGTGAAAATGACTTTTTATTTTTCTCTTTTAGTGGGACGCAGAGAGATTAAAGTTGCGTGCCTTGATCAAGTATAAACTCCTGGCAGCTGAGATTGCAAATACCTCGGAACATCTGCAAACATTGAGGTAAATCTGATTCTTCTCACCGAAAGTGTGTCAGGAGCAACACATTTCAGCACAAAGTGTGTCAGGAGCAACACATTTCAGCGCAAAGTGTGTCAGGAGCAACACATTTCAGCACAAAGTGTGTCAGGAGCAACACATTTCAGCACAAAGTGTGTCAGGAGCAACACATTTCAGCACAAAGTGTGTCAGGAGCAACATATTTCAGCACAAAGTGTGTCAGGAGCAACACATTTCAGCACAAAGTGTGTCAGGAGCAACACATTTCAGCACAAAGTGTGTCATTAGCAACACATTTCAGCACAAAGTGTGTTAGGAGCAACACATTTCAGCACAAAGTGTGTCAGGAGCAACACATTTCAGCACAAAGTGTGTCAGGAGCAACACATTTCAGCACAAAGTGTGTCAGGAGCAACACATTTCAGCACAAAGTGTGTCAGGATCAACACATTTCAGCACAAAGTGTCAGGAGCAACACATTTCAGCACAAAGTGTGTCAGGAGCAACACATTTCAGCACGGAACAAAGGAATGACACGTAGAAACAGTCATAATAAACACCTCTCATAGTTACAGATTTAACAGATGCTACAGATATATAAGAGTTGTTTAAGTTACATATTTATATGATAGTTGCTATAGATCGTTACAGAATCCCTCTTTATCTCCAGGCCCAACATAGGGGCAGATGAAACCCAAGGATTATCTGACAACAAGAAAATGTGTGTCAAAAATGGCCTTGACCCTGAGAAAACATTAAGCCAAGTTCACTATTTAAAGGTAAATAACTCTGCCATTTTCATTTGTTAAAACGCATCATTGTTATATAATAACAAAACCAACAGCTTTTTACAAACAGCTTTACACAGGATCTTCCATATGTTAAGATATACTGCTGTGCTGCAGTGCAGGCAATAGGTCAGGCTTCATAAACGTTCATATAATAATAAATAATAATAATAATAATAAAGTTCATTTGAAAAATCACGCTTCATCCCCAAAGGCTCGAAGCGCGGTACAAAAACTAAGCTGGGAGATAATAACAAGCTGGAAAAGATGGTAGACAACATCATTCCAGCAGGTGTTTGCGAAATAGATGAGTTTTTAAATTTGTTTTGAAGGACTCCAGCGTCTGGCTGTTCTTGAGAGCGTCAGGAAGAGTGTTCCAAATGGTTGGGCCAGCAAATGCGAATGTGCGCTTTCCGTAAGTTTCAAGGCGAACACGCGGTATTGAGAGTTTGCCACTATCGGATGAGCGGAGTTGTCTAGTGGGTACATAAGGCGTCATGAGCGCTTGGAGATAGGACGGCGCCAGGTCATGCAAGCAGCGGTAGCACAGAGTTGCGATTTTGTACTCTATGCGAGCGCGGACCGGCAGCCAATGCAATTCTATCAGAAGAGTTTTAGCATGGTCGAATTTTCGTTTACGAAGAACAATTCGAGCCGCATTATTCTGTGCTTTTTGAATTTTATCAAGGAGCGTAGCTGGAAGACCCACCATGAGAGCATTGCAGTAGTCCATGCGTGATAGCACGAATGCAGAAATCAGCCTCTTTGACGCATCCAACGTTAAGAAGGGTCTGATATGACTAATTCTGCGCAGCTCTAGAAAAATCGCCTTGCAAATCATGTTAATGTGATTTTCCATAGTTAGTGTTCTGTCTAAATAGACACCCAGGTTTCGCACTGTTTGAGCAAACTCAATCTGCACGCCTGAGAGAGTAAAGGATGGTGTATCTTTTAAAGATTTTAATTTTTGAGCAGTAGCAATGGGGATCACCTCAGTCTTTTCATCATTCAATTTGAGCTTGTTTATTGTCATCCAGTGCTTAACTGACTCCACTGTCTTCTGTGTCATATTAAGAAGCTGAGGGAACTGAGAGGGGATCACGGATTTCTGAAGTTGGGTATCATCCGCAAACATGTGATATACCATGTCAAACTACTTGATCACTGCACCCAGGGGCTGAAGGTACATAGTGAAAAGCACCAGGCCTAAGACCGAGCCTTGGGGTACTCCGAATTCAATAATGGATTTCTTGGAGGTCAAGCCGTTTGCGATAACCGATTGGACCCGATTTGTCATATATGAGCAGAACCATCTCAGGACAGTATCGGTGAAACCGAACGTATATTGCAGACGTTGGAGAAGTATGCCGTGGTCAAGCGTATCGAACGCTGCCGATAGATCCAGTAACGACAAAAGGGATACCTGGCCCTCACCACAAGACGACAGAAGGTCATTTACGACGCGCAACAGGGCTGTCTCAGTAGAGTGATGCGTTCTGTATGCTGACTGAAAAGGCTCAAACAAGTCATACCGAGTGAGGTGATCCAGGAGCTGTCGAAGAACGACCCTCTCTAAAATCTTTGATAAAAATGGTAGATTAGAGACGGGGCGATAATTTTCCAACAGATTAGGGTCAAGATTTGCTTTCTTTAGCAGTGTAGTTACAACCGACTCCTTAAAAGAGGATGGAACAAAACCAGTTTTCAAAAACTGATTTATGATATTAGTAATGATAGGGACAATTTCGTCTAAACATTCATACAACAGACCTGCCGGAAGAGGGTCAAGCAAACATGGGGAGTCAACCAGGATTTTCTTCACATGCGATTCAGTGACCTCCAAAAATTCGCTCATAGGAGTGCCATTAAACGGCAAGAATTTGGGAGCATCTGTGCAAATGTCAAGTCTCGTCCTGATCTTCTTAACTTTTGTAACAAAGAACACTCATTTAGAGCGTCTGTGCAAATGTCAAGCCTCGCCCTGATCTTCTTAACTATCATAACAAAGAACACTCATTTAGAGCGTCTGTGCAAAATGTCAAGCCTCGCCCTGATCTTCTTAACTTTCGTAACAAAGAACTCATTTAGAGCATCTGTGCAAATGTCAAGTCTCGCCCTGATCTTCTTAACTTTCGTAACAAAGAACTCATTTAGAGCATCTGTGCAAATGTCAAGTCTCGCCCTGATCTTCTTAACTTTCGTAACAAAGAACACTCATTTAGAGCGTCTGTGCAAATGTCAAGCCTCGCCCTGATCTTCTTAACTTTCGTAACAAAGAACTCATTTAGAGCATCTGTGCAAATGTCAAGTCTCGCCCTGATCTTCTTAACTTTCGTAACAAAGAACTCATTTTGAGCGTCTGGTAGCTCGGCCAAAGCAATATTGTTTGGCACAGATGTGTCCTTCTGTTTACCGGTCAGCTGACCGACAATGCGAAATAAGTCCCTATTTGAACTGCAATCTACAATCCGGTGACTGACATATTCAGTCCTAGCTGCAAGGACCATCTGCTTAGTGCGTTCCTTGTTTTCAACAAAGATTTGTCGGTGCACAGTCAAGCCAGACTTCCGCCACTTGCGTTCTGCACGTCGCTGTTTCTGCTTCGCGTCCTTTATTTCTGGTGTGAGCCATGGGGCAGAAGGGCGGTCCGTAACGCGCCGTGTAGACAGAGGTGCATGTTTGTCTAAAATAACTCTGAGGCCACTGTTGTAGTCTGTTATAGGTGTTATAGCTTCTACCAACTTTTTTGGTATCTAGAGGTTTATCAAATGACTATTATTACCATTGCGCCAGAGACTTAAAAAAATAATTCGAAGTAGGAATACAGCAGTAGTGTATAGTACTATGATCTGCTTCAGCTACAGTTCATACCTGTGTATAACTTGAGAAAGTTTAGTCATCAACTTCATTTTAAAATGCAGAGTCAAGTTAACCAAGGGTCAGTCCTAGTTTTGATAGAATTTTGTACATTGAATGCTGCACAATGACCCAGATACCGGGTACAAAAGCACACACACACATACGTACAGACAATTGCAGCTGTTGATGCTTGGCTGAAATCAAGAGTTAACTAGTGGAGATTTATGGATACAAGAACCTGGGGTGATACATTTGGTGTGATATGTCTGATGTGAGAAATATGGTGTCAGTCATGTACCAGCCATAGTGTAATGTACAGTGCAGCGATTGAAGCTCTGGGAAAAATCTGATAAAATTATAAAAATCACAGAATTTCATAGCCGCAAGTTTTAGACTCCAGTTACCCACAAGTCATAGCATAGTTCATAATACTTGGTAAAAAATCTGTCTTCGACTTAATGACAAGATCGACTTAAAGATGAGTATACACTGTAATTCATTTATTTGAAATATTTTCAATATCATCTCATTTAAATTACAAAACTCAAGGCCATTAATTGTATTTTCTGCGTGTTAAACATTATTGTCTCGGTGATTTCCCTTTGCTGTGATTGACAACTGCATCGTTTCAATATATGAACAAATAGTAATTGGACATCAAATGTGAGGAAAAGAATTGTGCTAAAATGTTTAAGATTCACTAAACATATACATATATATTAGTTTTAACCTCTAATTTATAATAATTTATTGACTGCGTTAAGTTCATCTGCTTATAAAACTGAGATAAACATTAAAACAATGACAATATTATTTATTTAATAAGGATAATGTTGAGATGTCTATCTAGTATAAGGATGTTATTTTATGGTCAACAAATTATACAGGATAGCAAACATTGACCTTTTCGATTTCAGTGACATGTGTACCACACACCCCCAGCTTTGACATAATATGTCTACCACACAACCAACTTTGACATCTGTCTATCATACGCTTAAATTTTACATATGTCTACCACACAACCAACTTTGGCTTGGGCAAGTTATTATATAGCATAATGATAAAAAAATATGGAGAAAGTGGCACATGAATGACTTTATATGAATGACTTTATTCCAGCTGACAAAAGGCTACCCTTAAAATAATAAATAAACATATTGTTTTTCATTTCTGATTTGTGTATTTTAATAACTTTAACTTAAAAAAATAATTTTATAATTGTGGTGATGCAAAACAACTATTCAAAACAACAATCACTGGCAAAAGTTTCAATAATAATAAATCTGAAATTAAAATCCAGCAACCTTTGACCTCCTTATTAGCCACCCTGCAGTGCTCCGATACCGTTGTCCTTCAGGGTACACTTAGACCCTTCCCAGATTTCCATGGTACACCACAATCAAACATGAAAAACCTCCCTCCCCAAAAAAATCTGGGTTACCCTCTTTTAAAAAAAAATATTTTTTTTTACATTTACTAAAATTTAAAATGTGTTGTTTTTTTAAAAACCTTGCATAGTTGTGAAATTAAAATGGACCAGTAGATTTGTATACCATTAAAAATGAATCATAAAATAGTGTTCCCTTATAGTTATTATATCAATAGATCTGACAAACAATCAGCAGAAGCGGTACTGAGCACGAACCTCTTGACCGATAATTTACAATAGATCAGAAATGTAAGAGAAATATTCTTAAAAACTTCCTGTTCACTTTGCCGTTTTTTAAATTAAAAGAATTATTTTTGTTATGTACACAACTGCTTGTAACCAGTTCATGGCTGCAGTTCTAAAATTAATTTCATGAAACCTGCATCTGTGTCACAGCCCTTTTTGTGTGTTGTTTTTACACTGAATTGTTGGATCATAGAGCAGTGGTTCTCAACCTGTGGGTCGCAACCTCTTTGGGGGTCGAATGACCTTTTCCCAGGGGTCGCCTAAGACCATTGGAAAACACATATTCTAACAGTTATGAAGAAGCAACTAAACATTTTTTGTGGTTGGTGGTCGCCGCATCATGAGGGACTCTATTAATGGGTCGCGGCATTAGGAAGGCTGAGAACTACTGGAATAGAGTGTATAGTTGGGATTGTCAGTCAATTTAAAAAACTTCTCCAAAAGCTCAAAAGACAGGAATAAACTTTCCCTGAGATTCATCTGTCAATCAATAGAATGTTTTATGATTTTGATTGATTGATTGATTGAATACCTATGTAGCGCTTGTATCAATGGATACTCTTGCATGCTCACAGGGCTCTGATGTTCTTGAAAATGTCCATTTGTCATGGACACTTGACAGTTTTGCACACCCCTGATATAGGAGATAACAGATTTAAAAAAAAATGACTTGTCTGGTTTTTGTGTAGTATTGATAAGATCAACTGATGAACATAATAAACCTGCTGCTCACGTTGATTTTCAGGGCTATTTCCTCCTTCAAAACTTGGAACAAGCAGCCGGAAAACAATTATTTCTGGCCACAATAAAAACTTTCATTAATGCCCGACTTGGTCAATTATTCTCATCATGGGTAAGTGTGAACTGTTTGTTCTATAAGATATAAAATAAATGACAGAATTAATCTGAGATCAAGTGAATAGATCATTTCAGCTTATTGATGCATATATCATTTCAACATGTTGATGAATAGAACATTTCAACATATTGATGAATAGATCATTTCAACATATTGATGAATAGATCATTTCAACACATTGATGAATAGATCATTTCAACATATTGATGAATAGATCATTTCAACATATTGATGAATAGATCATTTCAACAAGTTGATGAATAGATCATTTCAACTTATTGATGAATAGATCATATCAACATGTTGATGAATAGAACATTTCAAAATATTGATGAATAGATCATTTCAACATATTGATGAATAGATCATTTCAACATATTGAATAGATCATTTCAACATATTGATGAATAGATCATGTCAGATGTTGTATGGAAGATGTTTATGTCACCAACTCCCCCCCCCCCCCAGATCTCTTTGACTGAGGGAGGATGGAGGTGGTATATCAAACATAACACCTGTTTGACTAGGGGGGAGATTGAGGTGGTATATCAAACATAACACCTGTTTGACTGGGTGGGGAAATGGAGATGGTATATCAAACATAACACCTGTTTGACTAGGGGGGGGGAGATGGAGGTGGTATATCAAACATAACACCTGTTTGACTAGGTGGGGGGAGATGGAGGTGGTATATCAACCATAACACCTGTTTGACTGGGTGGGGAGATGGAGGTGGTATATCAAACATAACACCTGTTTGACTGGGGGGGGGGAGATTGAGGTGGTATATCAAACATAACACCTGTTTGACTGGGTGGGGAGATGGAGGTGGTATATCAAACATAACACCTGTTTGACTAGGGGGGGAGATTGAGGTGGTATATCAAACATAACACCTGTTTGACTGGGTGGGGAGATGGAGGTGGTATATCAACCATAACACCTGTTCCACTGATAATGTTACATATTATTAGCAAATAAATTAAACAAGAAAGATCAAGGCGACCAATTGTGTTGTTTCTTACACAGGAATTCCTGGTCTATATATTTGAGCATTGTACAGCCTTAGGGTGAGTAGATTATTTATGGGAATGTCTCTTTTTTTTCCTTCTATTCGCATTTAGCAGAACATCTTTAAACGCTACAAACTTTAAAACATCTTGACACCTTACAGCCTTTGACCAGCTTTCTGCTAATTTTTTGTATCCAACACTTTATATTAGGGAAGTAAAATTTCATTTTGACAAAGTAGGTTAAATGGGTATACTCACTCTCTCACCTCATCAATACCTTCTGGGTATATTCACTATCACACCTCGTCAATACCTCCGGGGTATACTCACTATCACACCTCATCAATGCCTCCTGGGTATACTCACTATCACACCTCATCAATACCTCATCAATACCTCCTGGGTATAATCACTATCACACCTCATCAATACCTCCCGGGTATACTCACTATCACACCTCATCAATGCCTCCTGGGTATACTCACTATCACACCTCATCAATACCTCATCAATACCTCCTGGGTATAATCACTATCACACCTCGTCAATACCTCCTGGGTATATTCACTATCACACCTCATCAATACCTTCTGGGTATACTCACTATCACACCTCATCAATACCTCATCAATACCTCCTGGGTATAATCACTATCACACCTCATCAATACCTCCCGGGTATACTCACTATCACACCTCATCAATACCTCCTGGGTATACTCACTATCACACCTCATCAATACCTCCCGGGTATACTCACTATCACACCTCATCAATACCTCCCGGGTATACTCACTATCACACCTCATCAATGCCTCCTGGGTATACTCACTATCACACCTCATCAATACCTCCTGGGTATATTCACTATCACACCTCATCAATACCTTCTGGGTATACTCACTATCACACCTCATCAATACCTCATCAATACCTCCTGGGTATAATCACTATCACACCTCATCAATACCTCCCGGGTATACTCACTATCACACCTCATCAATACCTCCCGGGTATACTCACTATCACACCTCATCAATACCTCCCGGGTATACTCACTATCACACCTCATCAATAACTCATCAATACCTCCTGGGTATAATCACTATCACACCTCATCAATACCTCCCGGGTATACTCACTATCACACCTCATCAATACCTCCCGGGTATACTCACTATCACACCTCATCAATGCCTCCCGGGTATACTCACTATCACACCTCATCAATACCTCCCGGGTATACTCACTATCACACCTCATCAATACCTCCCGGGTATACTCACTATCACACCTCATCAATACCTCCCGGGTATACTCACTATCACACCTCATCAATACCTCCTGTGTATACTAACTATCACACCTCATCAATACCTCCTGTGTATACTCACTATCACACCTCATCAATACCTCCTGTGTATACTCACTATCACACCTCATCAATACCTCCTGGGTATACTCACTATCACACCTCATCAATACCTCCTGGGTATACTCACTATCACACCTCATCAATACCTCCTGTGTATACTCACTATCACACCTCATCAATACCTCCTGGGTATACTCACTATCACACCTCATCAATACCTCCTGTGTATACTCACTATCACACCTCATCAATACCTCCTGGGTATACTCACTATCACACCTCATCAATACCTCCTGTGTATACTCACTATCACACCTCATCAATACCTCCTGGGTATACTCACTATCACACCTCATCAATACCTCCTGGGTATACTCACTATCACACCTCATCAATAACTCATCAATACCTCCTGGGTATAATCACTATCACACCTCATCAATACCTCCCGGGTATACTCACTATCACACCTCATCAATACCTCCCGGGTATACTCACTATCACACCTCATCAATACCTCCTGTGTATACTCACTATCACACCTCATCAATACCTCCTGGGTATACTCACTATCACACCTCATCAATACCTCCTGGGTATACTCACTATCACACCTCATCAATACCTCCTGGGTATACTCACTATCACACCTCATCAATACCTCCTGGGTATACTCACTATCACACCTCATCAATACCTCCTGGGTATACTCACTATCACACCTCATCAATACCTCCTGGGTATACTCACTATCACACCTCATCAATACCTCCTGGGTATACTCACTATCACACCTCATCAATACCTCCTGGGTATACTCACTAGCACACCTCATCAATACCTCCTGGGTATACTCACTAGCACACCTCATCAATGCTTGACCCCTGTTTACCCCAATGTCCAGTTCTAACAAAAATTAAATAATACAGAGCGTGGATCGATCTGTTTTGAAACAAGTAATTACAATTTGTAATGATCAAGAAATGAAATGGTCCCTATCAGAGATCTTACAATGGTCCCTATCAGAGATCTTACAATGGTCCCTAACAGAGATCTTACAATGGTCCCTAACAGTGATCTTACAATGGTCCCTTACAGTGATCTTACAATGGTCCCTAACAGTGATCTTACAATGGTCCCTAACAGAGATCTTACAATGGTCCCTAACAGAGATATTACAATGGTCCCTAACAGAGATCTTACAATGGTCCCTAACAGAGATATTACAATGGTCCCTAACAGAGATCTTACAATGGTCCCTAACAGAGATCTTACAATGGTCCCTAACAGAGATCTTACAATGGTCCCTAACAGAGATCTTACAATGGTCCCTAACAGAGATCTTACGTGTTAACCTTTTATTTTGAAGATGTGTACAAAATCTCAAATATAGCAGAATATTTACCAAATAAACCCCACATAATTATATAAAAGAAGGCATATTAAGTTATCAACATATTTGTTGGCCTATTAAGTTATCAACATATTTGTTGGCCCATTAAGTTATCAACATATTTGTTGGCCCATTAAGTTATCAACATATTTGTTGGCCTATTAAGTTATCAACATATTTGTTGGCCCATTAAGTTATCAACATATTTGTTGGCCCATTAAGTTATCAACATATTTGTTGGCCCATTAAGTTATCAACATATTTGTTGGCCCATTAAGTTATCAACATATTTGTTGGCCTATTAAGTTATCAACATATTTGTTGGCCCATTAAGTTATCAACATATTTGTTGGCCTATTAAGTTATCAACATATTTGTTGGCCTATTAGGTTATCAACATATTTGTTGGCCTATTAAGTTATCAACATATTTGTTGGCCTATTAAGTTATCAACATATTTGTTGGCCTATTAAGTTATCAACATATTTGTTGGCCTATTAAGTTATCAACATATTTGTTGGCCTATTAAGTTATCAACATATTTGTTGGCCTATTAAGTTATCAACATATTTGTTGGCCCATTAAGTTATCAACATATTTGTTGGCCTATTAAGTTATCAACATATTTGTTGACATCAGTTTGCAGTGACCCCTGTCGTGGCACGATTTATCGGCATCGTGTAGGGTTTCCATTAAAAAAAAACAAAAAAAAAAAAAAAAACATATTTGTTGGCCTATTAAGCTATCAACATATTTGGCTTAGAATAAAAAGAATATCTTTAATTAACAAATAGTTTTTGCCCTCGAAATGATAGCCAGACATTTATAACAACTATATCATTGACAGGGTCATGAAGTCCAGCCATCCTCGTTATAGCCAGACATTTATAATCTTTCAAGGATTAAAAACTTCAAGTATGGGAGACCAAAAAAAAAGGGGGTGGGTGTATAATTCAAATTCTTAAAAATAAATAAAATAAAGTATCACTGGTAAAAAAACAACAACAACGGAAAAACAGACCAAGCAAGGGCGTATTCAAGGGGTGGGGGGTAGTGGTGTGGATGTCGTATGCAGAACCCATACGCCTATGCACTACTTTACTTGTTTTAAATAATTCAAAAAAATGTAGAGCTACTTTAAAAGAGCAAACACTTTTCATCTGCTGATTGGTTGAGCCTTTTCCTTGTTTCAGCCAATTGGGATTGTCTCAGTGGTGTCTAGCTCTGTGCACTGCACGGGATTTTAAGATATAGGGAGAGAGAGAGGGGGTGGGAGGGAGAGGGAGAGAGGGGAGAGGGTGAGGGAGGGAGGGGAGAGGGAGGGGAGAGGGTGAGGGACGGAGGGGAGAGGGTGAGGGAGAGGGAAAAGGGAGAGTAAGAATGAGAGAGAGAGAAAGAGAGTGAGCGAGCTGGTGGGAAATATTTATTGTAACATTCAGAGGAAATAGAGAGGAGAGAAGTTGATGTTAGGAAAAAGGCCACATCGGAGTAGAGAGAAGTTGTAGAGAAGAAAAAAGCTACATCGGAGTAGAGAGAAATTGTGGTTAAGAAAGAGGCTACCTAGGAGTAGAGATCACGGAAGGGAATGTTAATTAAAAGTGGGTTAAAAAAAAGGGGGGGAGGGGGGGGCGATAAATACATTTAGTTCAAGTAAAAAAAACCTGTTTCCTCCAATTTCCAGAGCTTAGAGTAAGTAACTCTACGATACTTCGTATTGACATCAGTTTGTAGTGACCCCTGGCGTGATAGGATTTATTGACATCAGTTTGTAGTGACCCCTGGCGTGATAGGATTTATTGACATCAGTTTGTAGTGACCCCTGGCGTGATAGGATTTATTGACATCAGTTTGTAGTGACCCCTGGCGTGATAGGATTTATTGACATCAGTTTGTAGTGACCCCTGGCGTGATAGGATTTATTGACATCAGTTTGTAGTGACCCCTGGCGTGATAGGATTTATTGACATCAGTTTGTAGTGACCCCTGGCGTGATAGGATTTATTGACATCAGTTTGTAGTGACCCCTGGCGTGATAGGATTTATTGACATCAGTTTGTAGTGACCCCTGGCGTGATAGGATTTATTGACATCAGTTTGTAGTGACCCCTGGCGTGATAGGATTTATTGACATCAGTTTGTAGTGACCCCTGGCGTGATAGGATTTATTGACATCAGTTTGTAGTGACCCCTGGCGTGATAGGATTTATTGACATCAGTTTGTAGTGACCCCTGGCGTGATAGGATTTATTGACATCAGTTTGCAGTGACCCCTGTCGTGGCACGATTTATCGGCATCGTGTAGGGTTTCCATTAAAAAAAAAAACAAACAAAACCAAACAAACAAAAAACACAATTCTAATTATTCGCAGTCTCAGGACAGTGAAGAAACTGGACTAAGCTACTCATTTACCATCTTCAGTGTAAATATTATTACTTAAGAAAAAAAAAATCAGTTTCTTTTGTCAGATACATTAAAATATTTGTTTGTTTAATCTCCATTCAAAAGCCGAAGAGGACTCCCTTCAACGATATGAGTTCTTCTATCTTTTCTCTTTTTTAAAGCGCTTATCCCGTATGTTTAGTTGGAGACAAAAATTATTTTAACTTGGACGTCTGACTTTTAGTGTTGTGAACATGCAACAAGTGATCAAGACAACGGTGGGCCGAGACCATAACAAGCTGTGTTGTGACAATTGGGCTGGCGAGACAATGATGAAATGGCAGTCAGAAATATGTCCTCAAAGACAGTCAGAAATAGATCCTCAATGGCAGTCAGAAACAGGTCCTCAATGGCAGTCAGAAATATGTCCTCAATGACAGTCAGAAATAGGTCATCAATGACAGTCAGAAATAGGTCATCAATGGCAGTCAGAAATAGGCCATCAATGGCAGTCAGAAATAGGTCATCAATGACAGAAATAGGTCCCAATAGTAGTCAGAAATAGGTCCTCAGTGACAGTCAAAAATAGGTCCTTTCATGACTGTCAGAAATAGGTCCTCAATGACAGTCAGAAATAGGTCATCAATGGCAGTCAGAAATAGGCCATCAATGGCAGTCAGAAATAGGTCATCAATGACAGAAATAGGTCCCAATGGTAGTCAGAAATAGGTCCTCAATGACAGTCAAAAATAGGTCCTTTCATGACTGTCAGAAATAGGTCCTCAATGACAGTCAGAAATAGGTCCTCAATGACAGTCAGAAATAGGTTCTCAATGGCAGACAAAAATAGGTCCTCAATAACAGTCAGAAATAGTTCTTCAATGACAGTCAGAAACAAGTCCACAGTGACTCCCCACTTATAGCTCAATTTCTGTCGACAGTTATGTTTACCTGCAGACAGGAACAGCACCCGCCCGTCTATACAGTTTCAAGCTAACAATAATGCAATATTTTGTTTAACCAATTTAGTTAAATGTACTGTTACTCTTTGAACGGCCAGATAAAAAATAAACATTTGCACCCCCTCAGACGTCCCTTAAAAAACAATCTATCAACATGCCACCTCCACTATGTCAACATGTAACCTCCTCTATGTCAACATGCCACCTCCTCTATGTCAACATGCCACCTCCTCTATGTCAACATGCCACCTCCTCTATGTCAACATGCCACCTCCTCTATGTCAACATGCCACCTCCTCTATGTCAAAATCCCACCTCCTCTATGTCAACACGCCACCTCCTCTATGTCAACATGCCACCTCCTCTATGTCAACTTGCCACCTCCTCTATGTCAACATGCCACCTCCTCTATGTCAACACGCCACCTCCTCTATGTCAACATGCCGTCTCCTCTGTCAACATGCCACCTCATCTATGTCAACATGCCACCTCCTCTATGTCACCATCCTACCTCCACTACGTCAACATGCCACCTCCTCTATGTCAAAATCCCATCTCCTCTATGTCAAAACGCCACCTCCTCTATGTCAACACGCCACCTCCTCTATGTCAACATGTCACCTCCTCTATGTCAAAATCCCACCTCTATGTCAACAAGCCACCTCCTCTATGTCAGCACGCCACCTCCTCTATGTCAACATGCCACCTCCTCTATGTCAAAATCCCACATCCTCTATGTCAACACGCCACCTCCTCTATGTCAACATGCCACCTCCTCTGTCAACATGCCACCTCCTCTATGTCAACATGCCACCTCCTCTATGTCACCATCCTACCTCCACTACGTCAACATGCCACCTCCTCTATGTCAAAATCCCATCTCCTCTATGTCAACACGCCACCTACTCTATGTCAACACGCCACCTCCTCTATGTCAACATGTCACCTCCTCTATGTCAAAATCCCACCTCCTCTATGTCAACACGCCACCTCCTCTATGTCAACATGCCACCTCCTCTATGGCAACATGCCACTTCCACTATGTCAACGCCCCACCTTCTCTATGTCAACATGCCACCTCCACTGTCAACGCACCACCTTCTCTATGTCAACGTCTTCCCAAACTCGACTATATTCAATTTAATATGACAGGTTGGCTGGGATGACTGTTGACAGTGTGTGCCATGAGTGGCTGGACTATCCAGGGATGCCCACGGTAAGTATCAATGCCTTTGTTTGGTTTGGTCTAGGGTTGCTCACGGTAAGTATCAATGCCTTTGTTTGGTTTGGTCTAGGGTTGCTCACGGTAAGTATCAATGCCTTTGTTTGGTTTGGTCTAGGGTTGCTCACGGTAAGTATCAATGCCTTTGTTTGGTTTGGTCTAGGGTTGCTCACGGTAAGTATCAATGCCTTTGTTTGGTTTGGTCTAGGGTTGCTCACGGTAAGTATCAATGCCTTTGTTTGGTTTGGTCCAGGGTTGCTCACGGTAAGTATCAATGCCTTTGTTTGGTTTGGTCTAGGGTTGCTCACGGTAAGTATCAATGCCTTTGTTTGGTTTGGTCTAGGGTTGCTCACGGTAAGTATCAATGCCTTTGTTTGGTTTGGTCTAGGGTTGCTCACGGTAAGTATCAATGCCTTTGTTTGGTTTGGTCTAGGGTTGCTCACGGTAAGTAACTTCATCTCTGTTTCTATTTCAATGTTCATTATGACATCATCTGGGGCGTGTCTACAATGTTCATTATAACTTCATCTGGGGGTATGTCTATAACTTTCACAAACTCATTATTTTACTCGTACCACGAACTCATGATTGTACTAGTACCACGAACTCATGATTGCACCAAAACCAACGAACTCATGATTGCACCAAAACCAACGAACTCGTGATTGTATCAGTACCAATGAACTCGTGATTGTACCAGTACCAATGAACTCGTGATTGCACCAGTACCAACGAACTCGTGATTGCACCAGTACCACGAACTCATGATTGCACCAGTACCAACAAACTCGTGATTGTACCAGTACCAATGAACTCATGATTGTACCAGTACCAATGAACTCATGATTGTACCAGTACCAACGAACTCATGATTGTACCAGTACCAATGAACTCATGATTGTACCAGTACCAATGAACTCATGATTGTACCAGTACCAATGAACTCATGATTGTACCAGTACCAACGAACTCATGATGATCCTTGTCCCAAGAACCGATGCTAAGCTTCTGTTTACAATGACAACTAAATGCTACATGTATCCAATACGTTTTCTGGCTTATGACGCTGCTGTTCCAGATTTACACAGCTTTACATGAATGTTTCAGCACGTCAAATCATTATTTACTGTCATATAATGGGAGCTAACTGAGAACAGCGCCTGCCAAGGCCACACTCTCCAAAATGCCACACTCTCCAAAATTCAAAGGAAGAAAAAGTCGTGAAATCAATTGGAATTCGTTTCCCTCATGTCGCCTTGGCTCAGAAATGTTCAATGGTTAAAACAATGATCTAAAAGTCAAGGCCACTTTGATGTCACATACATTGTCCTAATGGCAACAAATGGCATCCCATTCTGTCATGTTTACTTTAAGTGATTCAAAGGTAGCGAGTAAAATCTCTCACCTATCACAGCAGTGATACCATTTTGTCACAGCCGTGTTACCATTTGTCGCAGCCATAAAACACTTGTCACAGCCGTGATACATTTGTCATAGCCGTGCTACCATTTGTCACAGCCGTGATACCATTGGTCATATCTGGGATACATTTGTCACAGTCGTGATACAATTTGTCACAGCAGTGAGACAATTTGTCACAGCCGTGATACCATTAGTCAGAGCCGTGATACCATTTTGTCACAGCCGTGATACCATTTGTCACAGCCGTGATACCATGTGTGGTTACAAGAATGTTCATGCCTTGTATTTTCTCTTCTGTTCGTCGACGTGTTCTCATCAACTCGTTATTTGAGTCACGCTCGCCACCTATTTGTACCGGTACCCCAATCAGAACAAATGTTCATAGCGGAACGTGGCGTCATACGCCCATGTACGTGTAGGAGTCGCCCATGTACGTGTAGGAGTCGCCCAGATAAGTGTAGGAGTCGCCCATGTAAGTGTAGGAGTCGCCAATATAAGTGTAAGAGTCGCCCAAACAAGTGTAGGAGTCGCCCATGTAAGTGTAGGAGTCGCCCGTGTAAGTGTAGGAGTCGCCAGTGTAAGTGTAGGAGTCGCCCATGTAAGTGTAGGAGTCGCCCAAAGAAGTGTAGGAGTCGTACTTATATGTTTCTAAAGAAACGAGAAAGAATAGATTGTTATATGGATGCTTTAATTCACTGGTCAACATACGACCACTTTCTCTAACATAGTAGTGAAGTAAAACATGTAACATACGACCACTTTCTCTAACAGTAGTGAAGTAAAACATGTAACATACGACCACTTTCTATAACATAGTAGTGAAGTAAAACATGTAACATACGACCACTTTCTATAACATAGTAGTGAAGTAAAACATGTAACATACGACCACTTTCTATAACATAGTAGTGAAGTAAAACATGTAACATACGACCACTTTCTATAACATAGTAGTGAAGTAAAACATGTAACATACGACCACTTTCTATAACATAGTAGTGAAGTAAAACATGTAACATACGACCACTTTCTATAACATAGTAGTGAAGTAAAACATGTAACATACGACCACTTTCTATAACATAGTAGTGAAGTAAAACATGTAACATACGACCACTTTCTATAACATAGTAGTGAAGTAAAACATGTAACATACGACCACTTTCTCTAACATAGTAGTGAAGTAAAACATGTAACATACGACCACTTTCTATAACATAGTAGTGAAGTAAAACATGTAACATACGAACACTTTCTCTAACATAGTATTGAAGTAAAACATTATGTAACATACGACCACTTTCTATAACATAGTAGTGAAGTAAAACATGTAACATACGACCACTTTCTTTGACATAGTAGTGAAGTAAAACATGTAACATACGACCACTTTCTCTAACATAGTAGTGAAGTAAAACATGTAACATACGACCACTTTCTCTAACATAGTAGTGAAGTAAAGCATTATGTAACATACGACCACTTTCTATAACATAGTAGTGAAGTAAAACATGTAACATACGACCACTTTCTATAACATAGTAGTGAAGTAAAACATGTAACATACGACCACTTTCTATAACATAGTAGTGAAGTAAAACATGTAACATACGACCACTTTCTATAACATAGTAGTGAAGTAAAACATTATGTAACATACGACCACTTTCTATAACATAGTAGTGAAGTAAAACATGTAACATACGACCACTTTCTATAACATAGTAGTGAAGTAAAACATGTAACATACGACCACTTTCTATAACATAGTAGTGAAGTAAAACATTATGTAACATACGACCACTTTCTATAACATAGTAGTGAAGTAAAACATGTAACATACGACCACTTTCTATAACATAGTAGTGAAGTAAAACATGTAACATACAACCACTTTCTATAACATAGTATTGAAGTAAAACATTATGTAACATACGACCACTTTCTATAACATAGTAGTGAAGTAAAACATTATGTAACATACGACCACTTTCTATAACATAGTAGTGAAGTAAAACATTATGTAACATACGACCACTTTCTATAACATAGTAGTGAAGTAAAACATTATGTAACATACGACCACTTTCTATAACATAGTAGTGAAGTAAAACATGTAACATACGACCACTTTCTTTGACATAGTAGTGAAGTAAAACATGTAACATACGACCACTTTCTCTAACATAGTAGTGAAGTAAAACATGTAACATACGACCACTTTCTCTAACATAGTAGTGAAGTAAAGCATTATGTAACATACGACCACTTTCTATAACATAGTAGTGAAGTAAAACATGTAACATACGACCACTTTCTATAACATAGTAGTGAAGTAAAACATGTAACATACGACCACTTTCTATAACATAGTAGTGAAGTAAAACATGTAACATACGACCACTTTCTATAACATAGTAGTGAAGTAAAACATTATGTAACATACGACCACTTTCTATAACATAGTAGTGAAGTAAAACATGTAACATACGACCACTTTCTATAACATAGTAGTGAAGTAAAGCATTATGTAACATACGACCACTTTCTATAACATAGTAGTGAAGTAAAACATGTAACATACGACCACTTTCTATAACATAGTAGTGAAGTAAAACATTATGTAACATACGACCACTTTCTATAACATAGTAGTGAAGTAAAACATGTAACATACGACCACTTTCTATAACATAGTAGTGAAGTAAAACATGTAACATACGACCACTTTCTATAACATAGTAGTGAAGTAAAGCATTATGTAACATACGACCACTTTCTATAACATAGTAGTGAAGTAAAACATGTAACATACGACCACTTTCTATAACATAGTAGTGAAATAAAACATGTAACATACGACCACTTTCTATAACATAGTAGTGAAGTAAAACATTATGTAACATACGACCACTTTCTATAACATAGTAGTGAAGTAAAACATGTAACATACGACCACTTTCTATAACATAGTAGTGAAGTAAAGCATTATGTAACATACGACCACTTTCTATAACATAGTAGTGAAGTAAAACATGTAACATACGACCACTTTCTATAACATAGTAGTGAAGTAAAGCATTATGTAACATACGACCACTTTCTATAACATAGTAGTGAAGTAAAACATGTAACATACGACCACTTTCTATAACATAGTAGTGAAGTAAAACATGTAAGATACGACCACTTTCTCTAACATAGTAGTGAAGTAAAACATGTAACATACGACCACTTTCTATAACATAGTAGTGAAGTAAAACATGTAACATACGACCACTTTCTATAACATAGTAGTGAAGTAAAACATGTAACATACGACCACTTTCTATAACATAGTAGTGAAGTAAAACATTATGTAACATACGACCACTTTCTATAACATAGTAGTGAAGTAAAACATTATGTAACATACGACCACTTTCTATAACATAGTAGTGAAGTAAAACATTATGTAACATACGACCACTTTCTATAACATAGTAGTGAAGTAAAACATGTAACATACGACCACTTTCTCTAACATAGTAGTGAAGTGAAACATTATGTAACATACGACCACTTTCTATAACATAGTAGTGAAGTAAAACATTATGTAACATACGACCACTTTCTATAACATAGTAGTGAAGTAAAGCATTATGTAACATACGACCGCTTTCTATAACATAGTAGTGAAGTAAAACATGTAACATACGACCACTTTCTCTAACATAGTAGTGAAGTAAAGCATTATGTAACATACGACCACTTTCTCTAACATAGTAGTAAGTAAAACATGTAACATACGACCACTTTCTATAACATAGTAGTGAAGTAAAACATTATGTAATATACGACCACTTTCTATAACATAGTAGTGAAGTAAAACATGTAACATACGACCACTTTCTATAACATAGTAGTGAAGTAAAACATTATGTAACATACGACCACTTTCTATAACATAGTAGTGAAGTAAAACATGTAACATACGACCACTTTCTCTAACATAGTAGTGAAGTAAAGCATTATGTAACATACGACCACTTTCTATAACATAGTAGTGAAGTAAAACATGTAACATACGACCACTTTCTATAACATAGTAGTGAAGTAAAACATGTAACATACGACCACTTTCTATAACATAGTAGTGAAGTAAAACATGTAACATACGACCACTTTCTATAACATAGTAGTGAAGTAAAAAATTATGTAACATACGACCACTTTCTCTTACATAATAGTGTAGTAAAGCCTCGTGTCACGTAACATTTTGTTTTCTATATATTACTAAATGAAAAAAATGTATTTTTGATTTGTTTCAGCACCTGCTCAGGTTTCCATCTGTAAAGTCCAATAATCTTGTCACACAGGTCAACACATTGGTATGTACGGGACACTGTCATGATGGGGTGGGCGGGGACACAAGATGACAAATTGGTATTGACCACAGTGAAGATGGGGAAAGAAGTTGACACATTGCCATGTATGGGACACTGTCGATTTGGGGTGGGCAGCGACACACGGTGACACATTGGTAGTGGACACTGTCAAGATGTGGTGGATGACACACTTTTATGTACAGGACACATGAGATGGGGTGGCAGGGGCCACACATTGGTTTGCATTGGACACTGCCACGTTAGATTGGATAGTGATAAGATGGTGTGGATAGGGGCTGCACTAATGCTAGCTAAATACCGTTGTGCATTAAACGCAAGTTTCAGTATATTAAATCTTGTCTTAAGAGGAACACTGTACTTTGAAATCAAGTGCAAGGAGCTGATTGTAAGACTTGGCCAAAGTTAAAAATAAGGATAGCCGATAGAGCGGGTCGAATATTTGAACAAAAAGGGTATTAAAATTCCAGTGCAGTTACAAACCTGGCCTGGTCTGTTTCAGGCATTGACGCGCGCGTGTTGAAAATCAGGGAGTCTCACAATATAAATGTTGCATTTATCTATCTGGAATGAATGTATACCCGGTACTCACTGACTAAGGATCCTTTATTTCTCTCCATTTGTACTCTCAAGTTTTGCTGTTCAATTTTATTTTACGTTAATAAAACCAACTCGTTTACCGTGACAGCACAGCACGCAGCACGATGGCACAGCACGCAGCATGATGGCACAGCACGCAGCATGATGGCACAGCACGCAGCATGATGGCACAGCACGCAGCGTGATAGCACAGCACGCAGCACAAAATAATGTGGGGGATCGCATGTTTTTGGTTTTGCTGAACTCAACTTGCGTGTCTAACAATGAAATAGAGCGCTTCCGGTTCTGAACTTTGAGCTACATTGACCTCGAAAACATACGTTTTATTTTTTAATCTACATTTATCTGTTGTTTATACGGTATTGCCTGCTGAAGAAGGCATCTAGCCGAAACTCTGCTTAAATTGTCTTGTCTTTTAAATCCAAGCGTAATCGTGATCTTGTTGCACTGTTTATTTACTGTAGCTAGCAACTTGATTTTATGTAGTGCGAAATGTGATTTTTCTGTTGTCAGTTCCGTCACCTCCTGTAGTTAGCATCGTGACCTCCTGTAGATAGCATCGTGACCTCCTGTAGTTAGCATCATGCCCTTCTGTAGTTAGTATCGTGACCTCCTGTAGTTAGCATCATGACCTTCTGTAGTTAGCATCGTGACCTCCTGTAGATAGCATCGTGACCTTCTGTATATTAGCAACGTGACCTTCTATATATTAGCATCGTGACCTCCTGTAGTTAGCAACGTGACCTTCTGTAGTGAGCAATGTGACCTACTGAAGTTAGCAACGTGACCTTCTGTAGTTTGCAATGTGACCTTCTGTAGTTAGCAACATGACCTTATGTAGTTTTCTAAGGTTAGCAACGTGTCTTTCTGATGTTGCTTTCTGACGATAGCAACGTGATTTTATGAGGTTAGGTAGGTGGCTTTTTACACAAATTAGTTTTAGTGAATGACATGAGATACGAAATAAATATGAAAGTAGTACAGTGGCATTAGGTGCCGAGTGGCAGAGCGGTCTAAAGTGAGTCAGTGGCATCAGGCGCTGAGTGGCAGAGCGGTCTAAAGTGAGTCAGTGGCATCAGGCGCTGAGTGGCCGAGCGGTCTAAAGTGAGTCAGTGGCATCAGGCGCTGAGTGGCCGAGCGGTCTAAAGTGAGTCAGTGGCATCAGGCGCTGAGTGGCCGAGCGGTCTAAAGTGAGTCAGTGGCATCAGGCGCTGAGTGGCCGAGCGGTCTAAAGTGAGTCAGTGGCATCAGGTGCTGAGTGGCCGAGCGGTCTAAAGTGAGTCAGTGGCATCAGGTGCTGAGTGGCCGAGCGGTCTAAAGTGAGTCAGTGGCATCAGGCGCTGAGTGGCCGAGCGGTCTAAAGTGAGTCAGTGGCATCAGGTGCTGAGTGGCCGAGCGGTCTAAAGTGAGTCAGTGGCATCAGGCGCTGAGTTGCCGAGCGGTCTAAAGTGAGTCAGTGGCATCAGGTGCTGAGTGGCCGAGCGGTCTAAAGTGAGTCAGTGGCATCAGGCGCTGAGTTGCCGAGCGGTCTAAAGTGAGTCAGTGGCATCAGGCGCTGAGTGGCCGAGCGGTCTAAAGTGAGTCAGTGGCATCAGGCGCTGAGTGGCCGAGCGGTCTAAAGTGAGTCAGTGGCATCAGGCGCTGAGTGGCCGAGTGGTCAAAAGTGAGTAAGTGGCATCAGGTGCTGAGTGGCAGAGCGGTCTAAAGCTAGTCAGTGGCATCAGGTGCTAAGTGTCCGAGCGGTCTAAAGTGAGTCAGTGGCATCAGGTGATGAGTGGCCGAGCGGTCTAAAGTTAGTCAGTGGCATCAGGTGCCGAGTGGCAGAGCGGTCTAAAGTGAGTCAGTGGCATCAGGCGCTGAGTGGCCGAGCGGTCTAAAGTGAGTCAGTGGCATCAGGTGCTGAGTGGCCGAGCGGTCTAAAGTGAGTCAGTGGCATCAGGCGCTGAGTGGCCGAGCGGTCTAAAGTGAGTCAGTGGCATCAGGCGCTGAGTGGCCGAGTGGTCAAAAGTGAGTAAGTGGCATCAGGTGCTGAGTGGCAGAGCGGTCTAAAGCTAGTCAGTGGCATCAGGTGCTAAGTGTCCGAGCGGTCTAAAGTGAGTCAGTGGCATCAGGTGATGAGTGGCCGAGCGGTCTAAAGTTAGTCAGTGGCATCAGGTGCTGAGTGGCCGAGCGGTCTAAAGTTAGTCAGTGGCATCAGGTGCTAAGTGTCCGGGCGGTCTAAGTGAGTCAGTGGCATCAGGTGCTGAGTGGCCGAGCGGTCTAAAGTTAGTCAGTGGCATTAGGTGCTGAGTGGCAGAGCGGTCTAAAGTTAGTCAGTGGCATTAGGTGCAGAGTGGTCTAAAGTGAGTCAGTGGCATCAGGTGCTGAGTGGCCGAGCGGTCTAAAGTTAGTCAGTGGCATCAGGTGCTAAGTGTCCGGGCGGTCTAAGTGAGTCAGTGGCATCAGGTGCTGAGTGGCCGAGCGGTCTAAAGTTAGTCAGTGGCATTAGGTGCTGAGTGGCAGAGCGGTCTAAAGTTAGTCAGTGGCATTAGGTGCAGAGTGGTCTAAAGTGAGTCAGTGGCATCAGGTGCTGAGTGTCCGGGCGGTCTAAAGTGAGTCAGTGGCATCAGGTGCTGAGTGTCCGGGCGGTCTAAAGTGAGTCATCTCTATGTGGGAGTTCAAATCCCAGCAAAAGCCTTGACAAGCAAAAGCATACCCCAGCGCCATAGATGGTCGGGATCTTTAACTTTGGACGGCAACTCATCTAAGAGAAGGACACTTCAAACCCGGAGTAGGAGTCCCGTAGGCGGTGTTACATTGACACAATGAAATTTCTGGCAACTGTATCACGTGAAGTTCCCTTGGATTATCCAAACTCCTGGAGAGCGTCGCTTTGCTGTCTTTAGAACTGGAGAGCATCGATTGGCTGTCTTTAGAACTGGAGAGCGTCGATTTGCTGTCTTTATAACTGGAGAGCATCGATTGGCTGTCTTTATAACTGGAGAGCATCGATTGGCTGTCTTTAGAACTGGAGAGCGTCGATTTGCTGTCTTTATAACTGGAGAGCGTCGATTTGCTGTCTTTATAACTGGAGAGCGTCGATTTGCTGTCTTTATAACTGGAGAGCGTCGATTTGCTGTCTTTATAACTGGAGAGCGTCGATTTGCTGTCTTTAGAACTGGAGAGCGTCGATTTGCTGTCTTTATAACCTGCTTATTTGCCTAAAAAAAATCTCGGGCCTTTTGATATCGACCTGCGAAGTCTACACCATCGGTAACAATGTGACGGACTGATTGCCTGAATTGAATTTAAATCTCAGCAAAATATCAGTGCTTAAAAAAGTAAGATATGAAAATTTATCTCTGAGAATACTAAAAATAAAACAATGTTTGTGTTGGACAAACGCGCAGCTGTTTGTGAAACCTGGTGTCTAGATGGAGATGAAATGTGCTTGTAAGGTTTGTTAAACCTTGGTTCTAGTTTGAGATTCAGTGTGATTGAGTTGAGGTACTCGTTCAAGTATTGTTTGAGATTCGCATGTTCCCTGACATTATACTCAGCTCGTGTTTTCATTGTCACGTTCAACAATTCTGCGACTGCTGCTGGTGGCTCTGTCAGCTGATCACACTGCTGCTCGCACTGCTGCTAACACTCGGACGAGCTGAAGGAACACAATTTCGGTCTACTCATCGCCTTTTAACGCGGGTCAACGGGGTCCTTAAACCCCTCACCCAACACACGACACACTAAACGCCCGCAAGGCCAGCTTAATCCAATGTCACGATGTCAGTTTGTTAAGAGTACAAGGCAACTCGCTGTGCTAAGCCTATTGACCGTTACATGAAAGAGTACAAGGCAGTCATGAAGCATCTTGAAAGCAAAAATATACCCAATGACTGTCAGCATGGCTTCAGAGTCAATAGATCATGTGAGACCCAGCTCCTTGAGTTTGTTGAAGACTTGACAAATCTAGAAAACAGCAAACAAACTGATGTGCTGGTGATGGACTTCTCGAAGGCCTTTGACCGTATCAATCATAGTTTGCTTCTACACAAACTTCAGAGATATGGGATCCAAGGCACTACTATAACATGGATCTCTAGCTTCCTCAACAACCGATGTCAAGCAGTAGTGGTGGACGGTGCAAGCTCGTCCTTTGTCATTTTGTGTGTGTGGGGGGTGTGGTTATAAAATGTTGACATAATTACATAGGGGGGTCATCTAAAGTTTGACAGTTGTTGACAAGGGGGCGCGGGTCAAAAATTGTGTAAAAATTGTTGACGTAATTAATGGAAGACCCCTAAGTAAGGCGGGTGAGTCTTAGTCAATCAATTTGTAGGGCGGGTGAGTCTTAATCAAACAATTTGTAGGGAATGAGGAGTTTGGGAAAGGTTGGGAAACCCTGCCGTAGTTCTTTTAACAATCTCTTGAAAGTGTCAACACCATTTCCCAGAAAGACATTTTAATAATCTCATTCATACTAAGTAGGAGATGATAAAACATGCTACCCCTGCAAGCCATTCTGTCACCACCCATGCAAGCCATTCTGTCACCACCCCTGCAAGCCATTCTGTCACCACCCCTGCAAGCCATTCTGTCACCACCCCTGCACGACATTCTGTCGCCATACCTGCACGACATTCTGTCACCACCCCTGCACGACATTCTGTCACCACCCCTGCACGACATTCTGTCGCCACCCCTGCACGACATTCTGTCACCACCCCTGCACGATATTCTGTCACCACCCCTACAAGCCATTCTGTCACCACCCCTGCACGACTTTCTGTCACCACACTTGCAAGCCATTCTGTCACCACCCCTGCACGACTTTCTGTCACCACCCCTACAAGCCATTCTGTCACCACCCCTGCAAGCCATTCTGTCACCACCCCTGCACGACATTCTGTCACCACCCCTGCAAGCCATTCTGTCACCACCCCTGCAAGCCATTCTGTCACCACACCTGCAAGAATTTCTGTCATCACCCCTGCAAGACTTTCTGTCATCACACCTGCAAGACTTTCTGTCACCACCCCTGCAAGCCATTCTGTCACCACCCCGGAAGACTTTCTGTCACCACCCCTTCACGACATTCTGTCACCACCCCTGCACGACATTCTGTCACCACCCCTGCACGACATTGTGTCGCCACCCCGGCACGACATTCTGTCACCACCCCTATACGACATTCTGTCACCACCCCTGCACGACATTCTGTCACCACCCCTGCAAGCCATTCTGTCGCCACCCCTGCAAGCCATTCTGTCACCACCCCTGCAAGACTTTCTGTCACCACCCCTGCACGACTTTCTGTCACCATCCCTGCAAGACTTTCTGTCATCACCCCTGCAAGACTTTCTGTCACCAACCCTGCAAGCCATTCTGTCACCACCCTGCAAGACTTTCTGTCACCACCCCTGCACGACATTCTGTCACCACCCCTGCACGACTTTCTGTCACCACCCCTGCAAGACTTTTTGTCACCACCTCTGCAAGCCACGCAAGACCTTCTGTCACCACCCCTGCAAGACTTTCTGTCACCACCCCTGCAAGACTTTCTGTCACCACCCCTGCAAGACGTTCTGTCACCACCCCTGCAAGACTTTCTGTCACCACCCCTGCAAGACTTTCTGTCACCATACCTGCAAGCTATTCAGACACCACCCCTACAAGCCATTCTGTCACCACCCCTGCAAGCCATTCAGACAACACCCCTGCTGACCATTTTAGTTTGGCAAGAGAAGAAATGTGAAGCTGTCGACCTTTCCTTGTCATGGGCAGACTAAAATACGAAAAGTGCCAGGGGCGGCATCAGTGTAACGGAAATATTAAGCATACTTATATGCCACTGTTATAGGACACTTATTTTTTACGGTGGTGTCAATTAGTAAAATAAAATGTTGCTTTTGTATTTGTTTGGTTCTTTTGTAAACATCTCATTTCGACAACTTTGTGTCTTTGAAACGCATGAATGGATTGTGTCACGGTCATCAACAGGTTGTACCATCAGCAAGAGCCAAACAATCTGACAATTGGTTTTTTGATATCTAGACACCATTTTTCGTCTTTTGACATCTATATACAATTTGTCGTCTTTTGACATCTAGACACAATTTGTCGTCTTTTGACATCTAGACGCAATTTGTCGTCTTTTGACATCTAGACGCAATTTGTCGTCTTTTGACATCTAGAAACAATTTGTCGTCTTTTGACATCTAGACACAATTTGTCGTCTTTTGACATCTAGACACAATTTGTCGTCTTTTGACATTTAGAAACAATTTGTTATTTTCAGAAATCTAGACACAATCTATTTTCTGACACCCAGACACAGTTTGTTTGTTTTGTAATGTCTGCTGTTATTGCCCTAAAGAACAATGTGACATTTCCAGAAAGGCCTAGTTGGTCTGGATGACCACTGCCACCCCCTCGCCCCACCCCCGCATGTGTCTAGACCTGGGCCAATGCGGCGTTAGCTTGACCTTTCAATCATGCGAAGTACCGAGGGCAAGTTTCAGCTTATGGTTGTTCACCATTTTAGCGTGTCATTTCGGGGACACCCATGAGCCGCTCCCACACGTACAGCTTCTCCCATTTGTCGCATCTCCCATTACCCACCTCCACATTACCTACCCCCTCCACCATCACCTCACCATTAACCGCTTCTCTAAATACCCCCTCCCATTACCCACCTCTCTCATTACATACTTCCCCAATACCTACTTCCCCAATACCCACCTACTCCATTACCCACCTCTCCAATAACTCGCCTCCCCATTTCTCACCTCTTATATTATCCCTACCCAGATCCCGTCTCTCTCATTAGCCTCAACTGCTATTGTCCGCACCTGCCTTTACGCACACTTGCCATGACCCGCACCTGCAATTACCCACACTGGCCATTATCTGACTCTCCACCCGGTTACCGCCCCTGTTTGCATCCCTCCTACCCCCATGTGCAAATCATTAGCCCCCTTATATTGTCTCCCACCTTGGGGCCATCCATATAGTACTCATCCACCTAGAGGCCATCATTTAGTACTCTTCCACCTAGGGGCCATCATTTAGTATTCTTCCACCTAGGGGCCATCATTTAGTATTCTTCCACCTTGGGGCCATCCATATAGTACTCTTCCACCTAGGGGCCATCATTTAGTACTCTTCCCCTTAGGGGCCATCCATATTGTACTCTTTCACATAGGGGCCATCCATATAGTACTCTTCCACCTAGGGGCCATCATTTAGTACTCTTCCCCTTAGGGGCGATCCATATGGTACTCTTCCACCTAGAGGACATCCATATAGTATTCTTCCACCTACGGGCCATCCATCTAGTGCTATTTCATCTAGGGACCATCCGTATATAACTCTTTTACATAGGGCCATCATTTAGTACATTTCCACCTAGGGCCATCCATATAGTACTCTTCAACCTAGAGGCCATCATTTAGTTCTCTTCCACCTAGGGGCCATCCATATAGTATTCTTCCACCTAGAGGCCATCCATTTAGTACTCGTCCACCTAGGCGCCATCCATATAGTACGCTTCCACCTAGGGGCCATCCATATAGTACTCTTTCACCTAAGGGCCATCCATATAATACTCTTGCACATAGGGCCATCATTTAGTACTCTTCTGCCTAGGGGGCATCATTTAGTACTCTTCCACCTAGGGGCCATCCATATGGTACTCTTCCACTGGCATGACATTTTAAACCTTTCACCTGTCACAAAAGTAAAGGTATGTAAACCATTCATCCTGACGATGAGGTCTATACACGAAACAGCTTGACTTAAAAGTCTATACACCAAACAGCCTGACTTAAAAGTCTATACACCATACAGCCTGACACGGAAGACCATACACCACACAGCCTCTAATTAATGTCAATAAGCCCCACAATCTGCAATTTATTTCTATATGCCACACAGCCTTCAATTTATGTCTATACACAACACAGCCTTCAATTTATGTCTATACACAACACAGCCTTCAATTTATGTCTATACACAACACAGCCTGCAATTTATGTCTATACATAACACAGCCTTCAATTTATGTCTATACACAACACAGCCTTCAATTTATGTCTATACACAACACAGCCTTCAATTTATGTCTATACACAACACAGCCTTCAATTTATTTCTATACACAACACAGCCTGCAATTTATTTCTATACACCACACAGCCTGCAATTTATTTCTATACACCACACAGCCTGCAATTTATTTCTATACACCACACAGCCTGCAATTTATTTCTATACACCACACAGCCTGCAATTTATGTATGTACACCACACAGCCTGCAATTAATGTATGTACACCACACAGCCTGCAATTTTTGTATGTACATCATGCAGCCTGACATTGAGGTCTATACACTATACAACCCTATGTCTCTACTTGCTCTGTATGGTGACATCTAGGTACTTATATGTCTCTACTTGCTCCGTATGGTGACATCTAGGTACTTATATGTCTCTACTTGCTCCGTATGGTGACATCTAGGTACTTACATGTCTCTACTTGCTCCGTATGGTGACGTCTAGGTACTTATATGTCTCTACTTGCTCTGTATGGTGACATCTAAGTACTTATATGTCTCTACTTGCTCTGTATGGTGACATCTAGGTACTTATATGTCTCTACTTGCTCTGTATGGTGACATCTAGGTACTTACATGTCTCTACTTGCTCCGTATGGTGACATCTAGGTATATGTCTCTACCTGCTCTGTATGGTGACATCTAGGTACTTATATGTCTCTACTTGCTCTGTATGGTGACATCTAAGTACTTATATGTCTCTACTTGCTCTGTATGGTGACATCTAGGTACTTATATGTCTCTACTTGCTCTGTATGGTGACATCTAGGTACTTACATGTCTCTACTTGCTCCGTATGGTGACATCTAGGTATATGTCTCTACCTGCTCTGTATGGTGACATCTAGGTACTTATATGTCTCTACTTGCTCTGTATGGTGATTTTGTATTGTTAGATCTGCAATTTGGTGAGTCCCCTCCTGTGACTTACCACCATTACTTTGGTGTTTGAGACACTTAACAGAAGAACATTTCTCATCGCAGCAACTGATAAAACCTGTTACTTAATTGCGATATAAAAATCTCCCCTTGAGATATTAAGCCAGAGATGGTGGTATCACTAGCAAATTTAATGATAGGAACTGTGTTGCTTCGGCTATGGGTGTCAGTGGTGTAGTTTTATACCAATGGGTGTCAGTGGTGTAGTTTTATACCAATGGGTGTCAGTGGTGTAGTTTTATACCAATGGGTGTCAGTGGTGTAGTTTTATACCAATGGGTGTCAGTGATGTAGTTTTATACCAATGGGTGTCAGTGGTGTAGTTTTATACCAATGGGTGTCAGAAGGTGTAGTTTTATACCAATGGGTGTCAGTGGTGTAGTTTTATACCAATGGGTGTCAGTGGTGTAGTTTTATACCAATGGGTGTCAGTGGTGTAGTTTTACACCAATGGGTGTCAGTGGTGTAGTTTTACACCAATGGGTGTCAGTGGTGTAGTTTTATGCCAATGGGTGTCAGTGGTGTAGTTTTATACCAATGGGTGTCAGTGGTGTAGTTTTATACCAATGGATGTCAGTGGTGTAGTTTTATACCAATGGATGTCAGTGGTGTAGTTTTATACCAATTGATGTCAGTGGTGTAGTTTTATACCAATGGATGTCAGTGGTGTAGTTTTATACCAATGTGTGTCAGTGGTGTAGTTTTATACCAATGGATGTCAGTGGTGTAGTTTTATACCAATGGGTGTCAGTGGTGTAGTTTTATACCAATGGGTGTCAGTGGTGTAGTTTTATACCAATGGGTGTCAGTGGTGTAGTTTTATACCAATGGGTGTCAGTGGTGTAGTTTTATACCAATGGGTGTCAGTGGTGTAGTTTTATACCAATGGGTGTCAGTGGTGTAGTTTTATACCAATGGGTGTCAGTGGTGTAATTTTATACCAATGGGTGTCAGTGGTGTAGTTTTATACCAATGGGTGTCAGTGGTGTAGTTTTATACCAATGGGTGTCAGTGGTGTAGTTTTATACCAATGGGTGTCAGTGGTGTAGTTTTATACCAATGGGTGTCAGTGGGGTAGTTTTATACCAATGGGTGTCAGTGGTGTAGTTTTATACCAATGGGTGTCAGTGGTGTAGTTTTATACCAATGGGTGTCAGTGGTGTAGTTTTATACCAATGGGTGTCAGTGGTGTAGTTTTATACCAATGGATGTCAGTGGTGTAGTTTTATACCAATGGATGTCAGTGGTGTAGTTTTATACCAATGGATGTCAGTGGTGTAGTTTTATACCAATGGATGTCAGTGGTGTAGTTTTATACCAATGTGTGTCAGTGGTGTAGTTTTATACCAATGGGTGTCAGTGTTGTAGTTTTATACCAATGGGTGTCAGTGGTGTAGTTTTATACCAATGGGTGTCAGTGGTGTAGTTTTATACCAATGGGTGTCAGTGGTGTAGTTTTATACCAATGGATGTCAGTGGTGTAGTTTTATACCAATGGATGTCAGTGGTGTAGTTTTATACCAATGGGTGTCAGTGGTGTAGTTTTATACCAATGGGTGTCAGTGGTGTAGTTTTATACCAATGGGTGTCAATGATGTAGTTTTATACCAATGGGTGTCAGTGGTGTAGTTTTATACCAATGGGTGTCAGTGGTGTAGTTTTATACCAATGGGTGTCAGTGGTGTAGTTTTATACCAATGGGTGTCAGTGGTGTAGTTTTATACCAATGGGTGTCAGTGGTGTAGTTTTATACCAATGGGTGTCAGTGGTGTAGTTTTATACCAATGGGTGTCAGTGGTGTAGTTTTATACCAATGGGTGTCAGTGGTGTAGTTTTACACCAATGGGTGTCAGTGGTGTAGTTTTATACCAATGGGTGTCAGTGGTGTAGTTTTATACCAACGGGTGTCAGTGGTGTAGTTTTATACCAATGGGTGTCAGTGGTGTAGTTTTACACCAATGGGTGTCAGTGGTGTAGTTTTATACCAATGGGTGTCAGTGGTGTAGTTTTATACCAGACAGGGCAGTGGGCGCAACCTTGTGACTTCCTGGTGTTTTATTTCTCCAGTTAATGACATTTGATCATTCCCTTTGATATATTGTGGGCGATTTGTTAAAAAAAGTTTCGTATCCAGGCTAGAATATTTGAACATACATGTTAAGAGCACATCTTTTTTAACATAGGGTGTAGTTGGATAGGGTTACGAGCTGATGAGAAGTCTAAGAACAGCACGCTAGCCTATTTTCAAGGCCATTCTAGGTTATGGTAAAGTCTTTCTAATGATATTAAAGATGGCATCCTATGTACTTCCGGCAGATGTACAAGGTAATAGGTTTGTGGGTGCGTGTGTGTGTGTGTGGGTTGGGGGGGGGGGGTTACATTTTTACCGTACTTCATTTAAAATGACATCCAAGATAGGTTTCTCAAAACATTTCAATACAAATAATAGCAATGTGACAGGACGTAAGTCGTCATTACAATAGAATTGCGACAGCGCGTAAGTGACTTTATTGCAAGAGACTTTATTTTTCGTCAGGTCTATAAATAAAGGACGGTAAAATACTGGGCGAATCTGGTAGTTATCTTGTTTAACGTCTGACAATGAGACTGACTCCTGACTATTTAAATATAATGTCAAATTTGCGTTGTGGAAATCTGGATAGAGCGAGCCCAATAAATTGATTGTCACATCATCTCCTTGTCATACCAACATCTCAACTATCTTTGTGCTAGTTTAACTTTAACTTTAAGAGGAAATAAATCGGTTGTACTATTACATTAGGTTAATTGTACTATTGCCTACCAGGGTACATTAGCGCGTTCAACCACTACTGTGTGAGGCTCTCTCAAACTGTGATTATCAATCACGATTCTCACACTAGGTCTCATGAGGTCTCTTTGGTTCTCACTCTAGGTGTCATGAGGTCTCTTTGGTTCTCACTCTAGGTGTCATGAGGTCTCATTGGTTCTCACTCTAGGTGTCATGAGGTCTCATTGGTTCTCACACTAGATCTGTTTGCGTCTCATTGCGTCTTACACTAGGTCTCATGGCGTCTGATTAATTCTCACACTAGGTCTGTTGGCGTCTCATTGGTTCTCACACTAGATCTGTTGCTGTCTATTTGATTATCACACTGAGTCTTACAGCGTCTCATTTGTTCCCACACCTGGTCTCACTGTGGCTCATTGGTTCTCACACTGGGTCTGTTGGCGTCTAATTGATTCTCACACTGAGCATCACGGCGTATCATTGGTTCTCACACTATGTCTCGCGGCGTCTACATTTAAAGAGACCCTTTCCTGCCGTGGTCTCACGGTGTGACATCTAAGGACACACTCCACAGCATAGCAACTAGTCAATCATCTTTTTATCGCTTAATTCAAATGTTAAAATCTATTCTTAAAACGTTAACAACAGCCCGAGGCAGGCAATTATGCTTCCTGCCAGAGATACTTCTAAACTACCGTGTCTTAGGATCCGTGTTTTATGAGAACCACTGATGTGTTTATTGACTGTTTACTTGGTCCCTAGAAAGCGATGGGTCCCAGGGGAAATAATCTCATCTAAGTGCATAAAGATTGCTTCAGTAGCTGGGAGTTCTGTCGCCATTGCCGCGCCGCGCACAGTGGTTCTAGTTTTATAGTGTCATCTGTCTTATCTCAAAATATGTGGTTCTAATCTTATAATGGCAACTTGTCTTATCTCAATAGTTGTGGTTCTAATCTTACAGCGGCAGCTGTCGTAGCACAATACAGTGGTACTTGTCTTGTAATGTCATCATTTTATTGTACATGTTGATTACAGTGACATCTACATGACATTAACATCTACTGGACTGTGGTTGCCAATACATCGATCATCCACTGAACACTCTACGAACCAACTTTAAAACTAAAACCCAGTCTACGTCTCTGTTTCCCGTAGACACACATCTCTGTTTATTATAGACGTACATCTCTGTTTATTATAGACGCACACCTCTTTTTATTATGGACGCACATCACTGTTTATCACAGACGTACATCTTTATTTATCACAGACGTATATCTCTGTTTATTGAAGACGTACATCTCTATTTATCACAGACGTACATCTCTATTCATCATAGCCGTGCGAATGTTTATGCAAGCTCAGTGAGATGTTCTCGAATGGAAAACGAAATATTAAACACTTTTTATGATTAGTTAAAATAAGAAGATGATTATTTGCTGGTCATTATTTGCTGGTCATTATTGGCTGGTCATTATTTGCTGGTCATTATTTGCTGGTCATTATTTGCTGGTCATTATTTGCTGGTCATTATTTGCTGGTCATTATTTGCTGGTCATTATTGGCTGGTCATTATTTGCTAGTCATTATTGGCTGGTCATTATTGGCTGGTCATTATTAGCTGGTCATTATTGGCTGGTCATTATTTGCTGGTCATTATAGCTGGTCATTATTGGCTGGTCATTATTGGCTGGTCATTATTGGCTGGTCATTATTGGCTGGTCATTATTGGCTGGTCATTATTTGCTGGTCATTATTTGCTGGTCATTATTGGCTGGTCATTATTGGCTGGTCATTATTGGCTGGTCATTATTGGCTGGTCATTATTGGCTGGTCATTATTTGCTGGTCATTATTTGCTGGTCATTATTTGCTGGTCATTATTGGCTGGTCATTATTTTTATAGATTTTAAATAGAATTTACGCCAATGTTTATGTTTTGATGCAGATTTGAAATGTCACTTTAATTCTACAATTGAATACCCTAGTGCTGTGAGTACTGAAGTCCCCTTTTTTTTCAAAATCAATCTAAACTGTGAGCTTTTCTTGTCCGGTTTAGCCAAGTGTATTACACTGCAGATATTTGAAGACATTAACGTGTGGCCCAGTCCCTTACTCAAACAAGATAAAATATAAAAACGATCAAATTTTGTATACTAAATGGATATTTGAAACTGGATTATCTCAAAATGTGTATTTTGGAACTTAAGTACTTTTAGCTCTAAGGTCTTCAATTGTTTAAATAAGATTGCAATTATGTGTTCCCAAAAAGTCTGTGGCAGAGTTTAGCTCCGTGGCTCACTGCTAATTAAGAGACGTACAAATTTTAAAATAATGCTAGATCCAAACCAAACAACAATAAGCGCAGCCACGCTCACAGAAACAAACACACACAGACACAAACACAGCCAAACATACACAGACACAAACACAGCCAAACATACACAGACACAAACACAGCCAAACATACACAGACACAAACACAGCCAAACATACACAGACACAAACACAGCCAAACATACACAGACACAAACACAGCCAAACATACACAGACACAAACACAGCCAAACATACACAGACACAAACACAGCCAAACATACACAGACACAAACACAGCCAAACATACACAGACACAAACACAGCCAAACATACACAGACACAAACACAGCCAAACATACACAGACACAAACACAGCCAAACATACACAGACACAAACACAGCCAAACATACACAGACACAAACACAGCCAAACATACACAGACACAAACACAGCCAAACATACACAGACACAAACACAGCCAAACATACACAGACACAAACACAGCCAAACATACACAGACACAAACACAGCCAAACATACACAGACACAAACACAGCCAAACATACACAGACACAAACACAGCCAAACATACACAGACACAAACACAGCCAAACATACACAGACACAAACACAGCCAAACATACACAGACACAAACACAGCCAAACATACACAGACACAAACACAGCCAAACATACACAGACACAAACACAGCCAAACATACACAGACACAAACACAGCCAAACATACACAGACACAAACACAGCCAAACATACACAGACACAAACACAGCCAAACATACACAGACACAAACACAGCCAAACATACACAGACACAAACACAGCCAAACATACACAGACACAAACACAGCCAAACATACACAGACACAAACACAGCCAAACATACACAGACACAAACACAGCCAAACATACACAGACACAAACACAGCCAAACATACACAGACACAAACACAGCCAAACATACACAGACACAAACACAGCCAAACATACACAGACACAAACACAGCCAAACATACACAGACACAAACACAGCCAAACATACACAGACACAAACACAGCCAAACATACACAGACACAAACACAGCCAAACATACACAGACACAAACACAGCCAAACATACACAGACACAAACACAGCCAAACATACACAGACACTGCTCTAATCAAGTTAATGGACTGAATAACTGTATAAATTGGGAAAGTTATATCCTAGAGTAGAGAATACACCCTAGAATAGAGAGTGCATCTGAGATTAGAGAGTACACCATAGACATAAGAGTAAACCCTAGACGAGAGAGTACACCCTAGAATAGAGAGTACATTCAAGACTAGAGAGTACACCATAGAATAGAGAATACATTCAAGACAAGAGAGTACATCCAATAATAGAGAGTACACCCAAAACTAGAGATTACACCGTCGACTAGAGAGTGCATCCTAGGCTAGAAAATATACGCAAGAATAAAGGGTGCCTCCTAGATTAGAGAGTGCACCCAAAACTAAAGAGTGCACCCAAGACTAAAGAGTACACCCTCGACTAGAGAGTACATCTTAGACTAGAGAGTACACCCTAGACTAGAGAATTACACCCTGTACGAGAGAGTTAATCCCAGATTATAGAGTTACACCCTAGATTAGACAGTGTCTGCCTAGACTAGAAAGTTATATCCTAGACTAAAGAATACTACCTAGACTAGAGAGTACATTCTAGACTAGAGAGTACACCCAAGACTAGAGAGTGCATCCAAGACTAGATAGTGCATCTAAGATTAGAGAGCACACCTTTGACTAGAGAGTTCACCCTAGACTAGAGAATACATATTAGAGAGTACACCCCAGACTAGAGAGTACATCCAAGATTAGAGAGTACATCCAAGACTAGATAGTGCATCTAAGATTAGAAAGTACACCAACGACTTGAGAGTGCACCTAGACTAGAGAGTATACCCAAGACTAGAGAGTACATTCAATTCTAGAGAGTACACCCTAGACTAGAGAGTACACCCTAGACTAGAGAGTACATCTTAGTTTAGAGAGTACATCCAACATTAAAATGTAAATCCAACACTAGAGACAACACCCTAGACTAAACAGTACCCCTTCGACTAGAGAGTATATCCTAGACTAGAGAGTACACCCTCGACTAGAGAGTACACCCAATACTAGAAAGTACATCTGACTCTGTACTGTTATTTATCACACGCGTAGTTTCAATTCTTTCTCTGATCAGGTTTCACAGCTCAAAGCTGTGTCGTCACGGAAGCGCCCCAGAGGTCAAAGTTTAAAGTCATCACGAGCTGGTCTGGATAAGATCCTATCTACTGAGGTAAACACAATCACTTGTTGTTTTGGCGGCCTCATGTTATAGTAGAATCAAAGAAACCGTCCTATGGCATTAAACGTAGATTAGTAGATGTCTGACTACAGATCGCTACAAACTGGGTTCACTGAGTGGCTTTAGTTGGTACAATCTGGGTTCATTGACTGACTTATAGGTGGTACAATCTGGGTTCATTGACTGACTTATAGGTGGTACAAACAAGGTCCATTGACTGACTTATAGTTGGTACAAACAATGTTCATTGACTGACTTATAGGTGGTACAAACAAGGTTCATTGACTGACTTATAGTTGGTACAAACAATGTTCATTGACTGACTTATAGTTGTTACTAACATGGTCCATTGACTGACTTATACTTGTTACAGACAATGTTCATTGACTGACTTATACTTGTTACAAACAATGTTCATTGAATGACTTATAGTTGTTACAATCAATGTTCATTGACTGACTTATAGTTGTTACAAACAATGTTCATTGACTGACTTATACTTGTTACAAACAATGTTCATTGACTGACTTATAGTTGTTACAAACAATGTTCATTGACTGACTTATACTTGTTACAAACAATGTTCATTGACTGACTTATAGTTGTTACAAACAATGTTCATTGATTGACTTATAGGTGTTACAAACAATGTTCATTGACTGACTTATAGTTGTTACAAACAATGTTCATTGACTGACTTATAGTTGTTACAAACAATGTTCATTGCCTGACTTATACTTGTTACAAACAATGTTCATTGACTGACTTATAGTTGTTACAAACAATGTTCATTGACTGACTTATACTTGTTACAAACAATGTTCATTGACTGACTTATAGTTGTTACTAACATGGTCCATTGACTGACTTATAGTTGTTACAAACAATGTTCATTGACTGACTTATAGTTGTTACAAACAATGTTCATTGACTGACTTATAGTTGTTACAAACCATGTTCATCGACTGACTTATAGTTGTTACAAACAATGTCCATTGACTGACTTATACTTGTTACAAACAATGTCCATTGACTGACTTATACTTGTTACAAACAATGTTCATTGACTGACTTATACTTGTTACAAACAATGTTCATTGACTGACTTATAGTTGTTACAAACAATGTTCATTGACTGACTTATACTTGTTACAAACAATGTTCATTAACTGACTTATACTTGTTACTAGCATGGTCCATTGACTGACTTATAGTTGTTACAAACAATGTTCATTGACTGACTTATAGTTGTTACAAACAATGTTAATTGACTGACTTATAGTTGTTACAAACAATGTTCATTGACTGACTTATAGTTGTTACAACCAATGTTCATTGCCTGACTTATACTTGTTACAAACAATGTTCATTGACTGACTTATACTTGTTACAAACAATGTTCATTGACTGACTTATAGTTGTTACAAACAATGTTCATTGACTGACTTATACTTGTTACAAACAATGTTTATTGACTGACTTATACTTGTTACAAACAATGTTCATTGACTGACTTATAGTTGTTACAAACAATGTTCATTGACTGACTTATACTTGTTACAAACAATGTTCATTGACTGACTTATAGTTGTTACTAACATGGTCCATTGACTGACTTATAGTTGGTACAAACAATGTGCATTGACTGACTTATACTTGTTACAAACAATGTCCATTGACTGACTTATACTTGTTACAAACAATGTTCATTGACTGACTTATACTTGTTACAAACAATGTCCATTGACTGACTTATAGTTGGTACAAACAATGTCCATTGACTGACTTATAGTTGGTACAAACAATGTCCATTGACTGACTAATAGTTGGTACAAACAAGGTTAATCAGTAAAACACAGTAAGGTTTAACCTTACTGTGTTTTACTAATTTCCTATTGTGCTAACCTGATTGAAGTCTCCCCCATTATTAAAAACAAGGTTCATTGACTTACTTATAGTTGGTACAAACATGGTCCATTGACTGACGTATAGTTGTTACAAACAATGTTCGTTGAATGTCTTGTACAAACTGGGTATATTAAATAAGACCTATATTCAGTGAACGTTGTGGACTGAGACTGCAAGTGACGCACCCCCCCCCCCCCCCAACCACCCAGCAACCCGTAACTTAAGCCAGTTGTTACAAATGTTGTAATTCAGTAGTTACAAATGTTGTAATTCAGTTGTTACAAATGCTGTAATCCAGTTGTTACAAATATTGTAATTCAGTTGTTACAAATGTTGTAATTAGGGGTTCTTAGATCGATAAATAGAGGTCTCAGATCGACTACCAAGGGTCCGAGCTAGATAACTAAGGGGTTCGAGCTAGATAACTAAGGAGTCTCAGATCGTTAAATGGGGGGGGGGGGGGGGGGTCCTCAGATCGATAACTATAGGTTTCAGATTGATAACTAAAGGAATTCAAATTGATAAGTTAGGGTCCCAGATCGATAACTAGGGGTCCCAGATCGTTAACTAGGGGGTCTCAGATAGTTAACTAAGGGTCTCAGATGGTTAACTAGGGGGTCTCAGATCGTCACCAGGTGGTTGACGAATAAATTACACACCTATTGGGAGCTATCTGTTGGTCCAGAGTTGCTGCTATCTGTTGGTCCAGAGTTGGTGCTATCTGTTGGCCCAGGGTTGGTGCTATCTGTTGGCCAAGGTTGGTGCTATCTGTTGGCCCAGAGTTGGTGCTATCTGTTGGCCAAGGTTGGTGCTATCTGTTGGCCCAGGGTTGGTGCTATCTGTTGGTCCAGGGTTGGTACTATCTGTTGGCCCAGGGTTGGTGCTATCTGTTGGTCCAGAGTTGGTGCTATCTGTTGGCCCAGGGTTGGTGCTATCTGTTGGCCCAGGGTTGGTGTTATCTGTTGGTCCAGAGTTGGTGCTATCTGTTGGCCCAGGGTTGGTGCTATCTGTTGGTCCAGGGTTGGTGCTATCTGTTGGTCCAGGGTTGGTGTTATCTGTTGGCCCAGGGTTGGTGTTATCTGTTGGCCCAGGGTTGGTGATATCTGTTGGCCCAGGGTTGGTGTTATCTGTTGGCCCAGGGTTGGTGTTATCTGTTGGTCCAGAGTTGGTGTTATCTGTTGGTCCAGAGTTGGTGCTATCTGTTGGCCCAGGGTTGGTGCTGTCTGTTGGCCCAGGGTTGGTGTTATCTGTTGGTCCAGGGTTGGTGTTATCTGTTGGTACAGGGTTGGTGCTGTCTGTTGGCCCAGAGTTCATGCTATCTGTTGGCCAAAGTTGGTGCTATCTGTTGGCCAGAGTTGGTGCTATCTGTTGGCCAGAGTTGGTGCTATCTGTTGGTCCAGGTTGGTGCTATCTGTTGGCCAGAGTTGGTGCTATCTGTTGGCCCAGGTTTGGTGCTATCTGTTGGCCCAGGGTTGGTGTTATCTGTTGGCCAGGTTGGTGATATCTGTTGGTCCAGGTGGTGCTATCTGTTGGCCCAGGTTTGGTGCTATCTGTTGGCCCTGGGTTGGGGCTATCTGTTGGCCCAGGGATGGTGCTATCTGTTGGCCAGAGTTGGTGCTATCTGTTGGCCAGAGTTGGTTTTATCTGTTGGCCAGAGTTGGTGCTATCTGTTGGTCCAGGGTTGGTGTTATCTGTTGGTCCAGGGTTGGTGTTACCTGTTGGCCCAGGTTGGTGTTATGTGTTACTCCAGGGTTGGTGTTATCTGTTGGCCAGGGTTGGTGCTATCTGTTGGCCAGGGTTGGTGCTGTCTGTGGGCCCACGGGTTGGTGCTATCTGTTGGCCCAGGGTTAATGCTGTCTGTGGGCCCACGGGTTGGTGCTGTCTGTTGACCCAGGGTTGGTGCTAATTGATGTTCCAAGTTTGGTGCTTTCTTTTGACACAGGATAAGATTTGTTTTTTCAAAGTGCTGTTGATAGTGCATTTACCAATGTTCTCATACATTGACATGTCCCATTCATCAAAATGTCCCATTCATCAAAATGTCCCATTCATCAAAATGTCCCATTCATCAAATTGTCCCATTCATCAAAATGTCCCATTCATCAAAATATCCCATTCATCAAAATGTCCCATTCATTAAAATGTCCTCATAAATATTTCTTACCAATATCTCACCAACGGGCTCGGCTTATTTTGACGCGCCATCACATTGACCACGCCCGGACAGAGGGCGTTCACGCAACAATTTAGAGCCCCGGCTCATTTCTGAAGTTGTTATCTGCTACTAGAGCAAGTTATCGTGACGCACCAGAACTGACCCGAATTGGAAGAGTCAATTATTTTCCCTGGGGGGAATGGAACCCACGCGGGAGGCAGCTTGGTATCTTGATGGTGTAGTTGGTCTTTATGAAGGAAATCATGATGCTACCCCTGACCTTTGACCTCTTGATTTATGATGGGCGTCACTAACTCTGACCTCTGAAACGTTCTTTCCCAATAGCTCGTGAATTGCATGAGTTGTCCGCCCACATCATTGCTGTCGACGAGCTGAAATATAAGCCACGTAAATTTGCGCTCTGAATAAATTGAGATAAATATTTAAATATTTTCCATTTTTTCATTTGACTCCTGGTGTCTTCAGATGTCTTCAGACTAGGTTAAATTTCTTGTTAATGGCTGGAATGTTTTCTAAAGCCTAAGCTTTGATCTAAAATAACCCAATGAGACATTGCTTGAAAGTCTCTTCATGAAGACACATGTCGTCAGACCCCACAATTAACCCAATGAGACATTGCTTGAAAGTCTCTTCATGAAGACACATGTCGTCAGGCCCCACAATTAACCCAATGAGACATTGCTTGAAAGTCTCTTCATGAAGACACATGTCGTCAGACCCCACAATTAACCCAATGAGACATTGCTTGAAAGTCTCTTCATGAAGACACATGTCGTATGACCCCACAATTAACCCAATGAGACATTGCTTGAAAGTCTCTTCATGAAGACACATGTCGTCAGGCTCCACAATTAACCCGATGAGACATTGCTTGAAAGTCTCTTCATGAAGACACATGTCGTCAGACCCCACAATTAACCCAATGAGACATTGCTTGAAAGTCTCTTCATGAAGACACATGTCGTCAGGCCCCACAATTAACCCAATGAGACATTGCTTGAAAGTCTCTTCATGAAGACACATGTCGTCAGGCCCCACAATTAACCCAATGAGACATTGCTTGAAAGTCTCTTCATGAAGACACATGTCGTCAGACCCCACAATTAACCCAATGAGACATTGCTTGAAAGTCTCTTCATGAAGACACATGTCGTCAGGCCCCACAATTAACCCAATGAGACATTGCTTGAAAGTCTCTTCATGAAGACACATGTCGTCAGGCCCCACAATTAACCCAATGAGACATTGCTTGAAAGTCTCTTCATGAAGACACATGTCGTCAGACCCCACAATTAACCCAATGAGACATTGCTTGAAAGTCTCTTCATGAAGGCACATGTCGTCAGACCCCACAATTAACCCAATGAGACATTGCTTGAAAGTCTCTTCATGAAGACACATGTCGTCAGACCCCACAATTAACCCAATGAGACATTGCTTGAAAGTCTCTTCATGAAGGCACATGTCGTCAGACCCCACAATTAACCCAATGAGACATTGCTTGAAAGTCTCTTCATGAAGACACATGTCGTCAGGCCCCACAATTAACCCAATGAGACATTGCTTGAAAGTCTCTTCATGAAGACACATGTCGTCAGGCCCCACAATTAACCCAATGAGATATTGCTTGAAAGTCTCTTCATGAAGACACATGTCGTCAGACCCCACAATTAACCCAATGAGACATTGCTTGAATGTCTCTTCATGAAGACACATGTCGTCAGGCCCCACAAATAACCCAAATGAGACAGTGAAAGATCGTAACAAGAAAACATTAGACGAATACAAAACGGTTTGAGACACAATAGCTTCGATAGTCTCAGTTTGTATTGCTGTGGTCTCATGTTTGTATAGCAATGGTCTTATGATGTCTTATCATCCATCGAAAAGCTTGTACCAATATATCTAAGTGCATTATTTTATTCCAAATCCATTGTTGGGGGGGGGGGGGTATATTTAATGGAGCTTTTATCTTCGATTCATAAATATATTGTTAGGTTACTCTTATGAGATTTATTGAACAAGATTTGGATCGTAGGTTGGAAATGGTAATTTACCAAGAGATGAAATATATGTAGGATGAACAGAACAAGGGTAGATTTGTGAATGGACAGGACAATGAGACAAGATCGTATCGGCTAAGAGCCTTCCTCAGCAGACGGGACAGATGAAAACAGGACAATGAGACAAGAACGTCTCGGCTAAGAGCCTTCCTCAGCAGACGGGACAGATGAAAACAGGACAATGAGACAAGAACGTCTCGGCTAAGAGCCTTCCTCAGCAGACGGGACAGATGAAAACAGGACAATGAGACAAGAACGTCTCGGCTAAGAGCCTTCCTCAGCAGACGGGACAGATGAAAACAGGACAATGAGACAAGAACGTCTCGGCTAAGAGCCTTCCTCAGCAGACGGGACAGATGAAAACAGGACAATGAGACAAGAACGTCTCGGCTAAGAGCCTTCCTCAGCAGACGGGACAGATGAAAACAGGACAATGAGACAAGATCGTCTCGGCTAAGAGCCTTCCTCAGCAGACGGGACAGATGAAAACAGGACAATGAGACAAGAACGTCTCGGCTAAGAGCCTTCCTCAGCAGACGGGACAGATGAAAACAGGACAATGAGACAAGAACGTTTCGGCTAAGAGCCTTCCTCAGCAGACGGGACAGATGAAAACAGGACAATGAGACAAGAACGTTTCGGCTAAGAGCCTTCCTCAGCAGACGGGACAGATGAAACAGGACAATGAGACAAGATCGTCTCGGCTAAGAGCCTTCCTCAGCAGACGGGACAGATGAAAACAGGACAATGAGACAAGAACGTCTCGGCTAAGAGCCTTCCTCAGCAGACGGGACAGATGAAAACAGGACAATGAGACAAGAACGTTTCGGCTAAGAGCCTTCCTCAGCAGACGGGACAGATGAAAACAGGACAATGAGACAAGAACGTTTCGGCTAAGAGCCTTCCTCAGCAGACGGGACAGATGAAAACAGGACAATGAGACAAGAACGTTTCGGCTAAGAGCCTTCCTCAGCAGACGGGACAGATGAAAACAGGACAATGAGACAAGAACGTTTCGGCTAAGAGCCTTCCTCAGCAGACGGGACAGATGAAAACAGGACAATGAGACAAGAACGTTTCGGCTAAGAGCCTTCCTCAGCAGACGGGACAGATGAAAACAGGACAATGAGACAAGAACGTTTCGGCTAAGAGCCTTCCTCAGCAGACGGGACAGATGAAAACAGGACAATGAGACAAGAACGTTTCGGCTAAGAGCCTTCCTCAGCAGACGGGACAGATGAAAACAGGACAATGAGACAAGAACGTTTCGGCTAAGAGCCTTCCTCAGCAGACGGGACAGATGAAAACAGGACAATGAGACAAGAACGTTTCGGCTAAGAGCCTTCCTCAGCAGACGGGACAGATGAAAACAGGACAATGAGACAAAAACGTTTCTGCTAAGAGCCTTCCTCAGCAGACGGGACAGATGAAAACAGGACAATGAGACAAGATCGTCTCGGCTAAGAGCCTTCCTCAGCAGACGGGACAGATGAAAACAGGACAATGAGACAAGATCGTCTCGGCTAAGAGCCTTCCTCAGCAGACGGGACAGATGAAAATACGACACAAAATAGAAACAAGTTAAAAACTTAAGGGATGGCCATTGTTATCGCCGGAAGCTGGATTTTTCAAAACCAAGATTACTGGAAGTGAAAGAATTTATGAATTATTTCTGTGAAAAATAAGATCTTAAATCTTAGCGGACTAAAATATTTTAAAGATTTATACAATATAAGAAATACAATTATATTTTTTAAAAAATACAGGGAAATTGAGAATAATAATTTGGAGAGTATTTGATTAATTCTGTAATAACTTATGAACTCGATCTAAAAGTAACAAAACTTGGATAGCAGTACTACTATTGAGCAACATTTTACACTACATTAATGCACTAGTTATTTTGACAAATTAATGTGTTATTTGGTCTACACCAACCTTGCTTGACCTAAGCTAGGCTAAACTTGCTTGACTCTGAAATATACAACCTTTACTTGACCTAAGCTACACCAACCTTGCTTGCCCTGAACTGTACAACCTTTACTTGACCCAAGCTACGCCAACATTACTTGACCTCAGATACACAAACCTTGCTTGACCTGAACTGTACAAGCTTTACATGACCTAAGCTACGCCAACCTTATTTGACCTTAGATGCACCAATCTTGCTTGACCTGAACTGTACAACCTTTACATGACCTAAGCTACACCAACCTTACTTGACCTTAGATACGCCAACCTTGCTTGCCCTGAACTGTACAACCTTTACATGACCTAAGCTACGCCAACCTTGCTTTACCTCAGATACACCAACCTTGCTTGACCTGAACTATACAACCTATACTTGACCTAAGCTACACCAACCTTACTTGACCTTAGATACGCCAACCTTGCTTGACCTGAACTATACAACCTATACTTGACCTAAGCTACACCAACCTCACTTGACCTTAGATACGCCAACCTTGCTTGCCCTGAACTGTACAAACTTTACTTGACCCAAGCTACGCCAACATTACTTGACCTCAGATACACACACCTTGCTTTACCTAAGCTACGCCAACCTTACTTGGCCTAAGATGCATCATCCTTGCTTGCACTGAACTATACAAACTTGACTTGACCCAAGCTATATCATATTTTACCATCATATGAAAAGCTGCGACAAAGAAACTTGATAACAGAATGAAGTGCTGGCCGTGTGGAAATTGTTTAAATTATGGATGCCATTGGTCTAGTACAGGGGTCTCCAAACTTTTTTCACGGCGGGCCGGATAACAAAAAAAAAAAAAAAAAAAAAAAAAAAAAAAAATGACGAGCGTGGGCCGGATAATGATTACGTACAATAATTTCAAGCCAGAACGAAATTTCAAGTACCGTCGGCGGGCCGGTTGAACTGGCCTCGCGGGCCGTATCCGGCCCGAGGGCCGTAGTTTGGAGACCCCTGGTCTAGTATAACACATTATTTAGGATTTGATGACATGTCAAACAACGGCTTCTTGCATGACTGGCAGGCCACCTGATACGACAGATGGGCCATCCCATATGACAGACATGCCATCTGATTAGACAGACATGCCATCTGATGACAGTCAGGCCATCTGCTATGACAGACAGGCCATCTGATATGACAGATAGGCCATCTTATATGACATACAAGGCATCAGATGACAGACAGGCCATGTGATGACAGTCAGGCCATCTGATATGACAGATAGGTCGTCTGAAATGACAGACAGGCCACTTACATGACAAGCAGGCCATCTAGTTTTTATTTATATTATAAAATATACTTGTGCCAGATTTATGACATAAAATTATACTCCTGTATCAGTATCGAGTTCAAAAAATCTTGTCAATTTTTTAAAATTCTATATTAATTTTTCTCTTTCAATTTAAAATTTAACATCTTACCAGAATTTCGTAAGTCCCAAGATTACTGCCACAGTATTACGTCTCACGATTACTGCCACTGTCATAAATCTCAAGATTGCCACCACTGTCTTATGTCTCAAGATTACTGCCACTGTCATAAATCTCAAGATTACTGCCATTGTCATAAATCTCAAGATTACTGCCACTGTCATAAATCTCAAGATTACTTCCATTGTCATAAATCTCAAGATTACTGCCACTGTCATAAATCTCAAGATTACTTCCATTGTCATAAATCTCAAGATTACTGCCACTGTCATAAAGCTCAAGATAACTGCCACTGTCATAAATCTCAAGATTACTGCCATTGTCATAAATCTCAAGATTACTGCCACTGTCTTAAGTCTCAAGATTACAGCCATTGTCATAAATCTCAAGATTACTGCCACTGTCTTCAGATCAACGCCGACATGAGATATTGTAAAAGTAAGAACAACATTACTTTACTTTTATGTAATTTTAACTTTGAGTTTGTGAGAAAAGCAATATCTCATTCTCCCCATCGACCAAAATAACTTCCGATTGTTGGACATCTTCCACGGCTTTGTGACAAGCGCTCTGTGCCGTGATGACGGCCCCAGTTGTTGATTGTTGTGTTAGAAATGGTGATAGCATCAACAGCTTGAAAGAGGAAACGAGCTCATGGATTAGACCCAGTAATGGGGAGCTGTTTGATGACGGTTTTGATTATGTGTCAAGTTTTCAAATGTTCTCAGAAAACGATATGCCGTCGTATACCTTAACTCTTCGACTGTCTCTTATGTATAGTTTGCTTCTGGTCTGTCCTGCTTCTTCTGGTCTGTCCTGCTTCTTCTGGTCTGTCCTCTTCTTCTGGTCTGTCCTGCTTCTTCTGGTCTGTCCTGCTTCTTCTGGTCTGTCCTGCTTCTTCTGGTCTGTCCTGCTTCTTGTTCACAGCCACGCCCCACCCCAATCACTCAACATGTTTCAAAAAAATAAATAAATAGTACTGAGTGAAAAAAAAAAGCTGTCACACAGCGAGCGTCTTGCGTAACGTCTTGCGTGACGTCTTGCGTGACGGTTGAACTAAGGTAAAAAGGTTGCATTTTATCAGAGGCGACAATAATATTAATCAATAAAGAGCCACGGCTTTGGTGTAGGACTGTCTTGTAGGACTGTCTTGTAGGACTGTCTTGTAGGACTGTCTTGTAGGACTGTCTTGTAGGACTGTCTTGTAGGACTGTCTTGTAGGACTATTACTTAAATGCCGGCACTTAGGGTGTAGGACTGTCTATGGGACTATTTTTTAAATGCCGGATTTTAGGGTGTAGTAATGTCTGTAGTACTATTTTTTAAATGCCGGCACTTAGGGTGTAGTAATGTCTATAGGACTATTACTTAAATGCCGGCACTTAGGGTGTAGGACTCTCTGTAGGACTATTACTTAAATGCCGGCACATAGGGTTTAGGGCTGTCTGTAGGACTGTTACTTAAATGCCGGCACTTAGGGTGTATGACTTTCTGTAGGACTATTGTTTAGAGGCTGGCATATACAGTAGAAGTCCGATAATCCGGCACGTTCGGGACCGGCTCGGTGCCGGACTACCGAAAATTCCGGTCTATCAGGCGGTGCCCCTTCTTTTTAGTGTAGGCATTGCCGTAAAACAAATGTACTTTGTTTTTTTAACTACATACATACATAAATCGTAATTATAAGAACAATTAGGTTAATAATTAAACTACAAATACAGTATGCAAATACAACAAAGTTTATTTTACATTTCATATAATGTATGTACACGTACTGTAAAACATTTCACTTAGATTTAAAAAAAGTCACGAATGTCTTTTTGTTTTCTTGACTTTTGGCGTTTAGTATAACATTTATTTCTAATGAAAACAGTTTCAAAAGTTACGTACGTTCGTGATTGATTAACTGTGCTGCACGGCACCTGTATTTGTTGTGACAGCTGAGACTAGCCGGCCGCTAATTGTTTGCAAACAATACCGAGCGCTTCCGGATGATCCCGAACTACCCCGAAAACTTCCGAATAGCTCTCGAGCGTTTTTATTTGCTTTAAAGACACACTTTTGGAGAAAACTAAAATTTTTACAATTTTCCGGAGCGATGCCGGACTATCGGGCATTCCGGACTGTTGGATGCCGGACTAATGGACTTCTACTGTATTACAGAAAATGAGAAGTTAATTTTTTTTCCTTTTGTAACACTTGGACACAACGGGTACTTTGAGTGAGAAAATACCTGGACCAGGTGTAAAATAAACTGCTTCCTTTTCAGCCCTAGTTAGAAATATTGTCCATTGGTCTGACCTCAGTTTTTAACACTGGCAGCCATTGGCTAATTCGGTATAGCAGCAGAACCAATGGACTTTCTTCCCTATGCATGTCGTTATGTTCTCTGAAGGCCACATTGATAAATGTAAAGCTATTGGGGGGCCCCATGTATAGTATGTCCAATTTGTACATGTCAATAAAAAATTTTCTACATTAAGATCGGTAAATTCACATTTTAGCATTACATGATAAAAGTCAAGGACTGTTTAAAAAAATAGAAAATTAGAAAGAAATTTGATAAAAAATGCTAAAACAATCATAACGGTACATGAAATTCTGTGAAATTCAACAAAATAATGTAAAAACAAAGTCATTTTTTAAATTTTCAAATGCTTTCGAGGGCCGCATGATATCAGTTGCCGGATCGCATGCGGCCTTCGAGCCGTAGTTTGCCCACCCTTGCTCTATACACAGATGATGAATCCACGGAGCAAGTCAACTTGACCCTAATGTCCACGACTCGCCAACCGTCCAGTGGATGGATGTCATCATTTGTTTCGAGGAGACTCTGCGACTGCATGAAAGTTTAAACATACAACAGTCTGGAAGATACCGGTCCCCTTCAAAACATCGGCTCGTCTCCATTTCAGACTTCGTGCAAAATTCACAAGTCATGTTTTAAACGTCCTCTACGGACACTCCGTTTAGGGCAGCAGAAGCCATATTTTATGTTGGGGATTCCCCGGCCAGAGAGCTTTACAGAGCTCGCGCGCGCAAAGCAAATCAACACATAAATAATTGGCAGTTCGGGATTGGTCGATTTTATCATAACATCAAGAGATTATCAAAGGTGTTGACTGACTGATGGTAGCGGGTGGGCTCTTGTTAATAATTCATTGGGCGTATCCTTGTCTACTACGCTACCTGAATATTTTATATCGACATTGGCGTATCCTTCTCCGCTAAAGTACTTGACTCGGTGATTCTGCCATGACGTACCCTTCTCTGCTACGGTATTTGACTCTTTCATACTGCCAGTGGCGTACCCTTCTCTGCTACGGTACTTGACTCTTTCATACTGCCATGGGCGTAACATTCTCTGCTACGGTACTCGACTCTTTCATACTGCCATGGGCGTATCCTACTCGGCTATGGTACTTGACTTTTTTAGTCCTCAGAAAACATATTTATTCCAATTATGTTAGTTTAAATTAATATGATTATACCGATACCCATTTGAGTGATTAATAACCACCTTTAAGCACCCCTGGAAATAACTGCCTGGAGTTTAAGAACCGCCGATTCAATCAGGAAAATTGTGAATACTCTGGCCGCGACCAATGACCAGTTAAGACCATGACGGTTCATAACTAACACTAACGTTTGCGGTAGTCACGACTTATCAATCACACAATGGCACATTAAGAAATTAGTAGTACGACTCAATGTTGGAAGTGAGCGGATCTAAAACTGTGTGTGTGTGTGGGGGGGGGGGGGGTGTATAGTAAAATGACGACGTCGGCTGAGATCGGAGTAGATCCTGTGTCAGAATATTTTAATAGGACGTCGTTTAAAAGAGAATCTAAAGAACTGTCATAATTGTGAAGTGTTTTAATGTCCAAGTATAAAGTGGTCTCACGTGGCATCTACCCGACACCTTTGTCGCGTTCAAAAGAGTAGAGGAAATTTTTATATCTTTAAAGATAAAGTGATTTATTTAACATATTTTTTTGTAATCATTAGTTTATGACGTACGATTATTGGATTATGACGTAAGACCATTGGATTATGACGGGACCATTGGATTACGACGTCGGACCATTTTATTACGACGTAGTAAAATTGGATCATGACCAATGGATTATGACGTAGGATCATTGGATTAGGACGTAAGCAGAGTCCTGAAACAAAATGGAGACTTGTTTAGTTGTCACCAGAGTGATGATGTCCGCCCACTCCCCCAGGTACTATGCCCAGACATGCCCCCCTCCCCCAGGTACTGTGCCCAGACATGCCCCCCCACGTATTATGCCCAGACTTGCCCCCTCCCCCAGGTACTATGCCCAGACATTCCCCCTCCCCCACGTATTATGCCCAGACATGTCCGTTCATGGAAACTTAGAACACAATAAGAAGCTTTGGGGGGTGGGGTGGGGGCCGGAGAGGGGTGTTGTTTCAAATAATGTTTTTGTGACAGGGGTGTTGTTTCAAATAATGTTTTTAACACGGGGTGTTGTTTCAAATAATGTTTGCAACACGGGGTGTTGTTTCAAATAATGTTTGTAACACGGGGTGTTGTTTCAAATAATGTTTGTAACACGGGGTTTTGTTTCAAATAATGTTTGTAACACGGGGTGTTGTTTCAAATAATGTTTGTAACATGGGGTGTTGTTTCAAATAACTTTACCCGCTTGGCAGTTTCATGGTAAACAAGATTAACACCTCCTTTTATTCCCAGGCCTGACAGCTGCCTATACAATAGACTTTATTCCAAGGTGTGACAGCTGCCTATACAATAGACTTTATTCCAAGGTGTGACAGCTGCCTATACAATATACTTTATTTCTAGAAGTGACAGCTGCCTATACAATATACTTTATTTCTAGAAGTGACAGCTGCCTATACAATATACTTTATTTCTAGAAGTGACAGCTGCCTATGCAATAGACTTTATTCCAAGGTGTGACATCTGCCTATACAATATAATTATTCAGAAGTGTGACAGTGCCTAAACAATAGAATTTTTCCCCGGTAGTGACAGCTGCCTATAAAATAGACGTTATTTTCAGGTGTGACAAGTTACGTCGGTTTCTACCATTTTGTTTCATGTGGTCTGCATAACAAAAAGCCCACCCGAATATACTAAGTGAACTTACCCCTTAGCATTAAGAAATAGTTTACTCAGATCAATAGGAATCATCTTCATCGCCACATGTTAGCACGCTCTCTCCATTGCTGCTCTCAATACCTGCTCTCAATAGCTGCTCTCAACAGCTGTTCTGAAAATCTGCTCACAATTGCTGTCTCAGTAGCTGCTCTTGATAGCTGTTCTCAAAAACTGACCTCAAAAGCCTCTCTCAGTTGCTGATCACAAAAGCTGTTCTTGATAGCTGCTCTCAATTGCTGTTCCCAAAAGCTGCTCAATGACTGCTGACAATAGCTGCTCTCAATAGCTGCTCTCAATAGCTGCTCTCAATAGCTGTTCTCAATAGCTGATCTTAAAAGCTGCACTCAATAGCTGCTCACAATACCTGCTCTCAAAAGCTGATCTAAATAGCTGCTCTCAATAGCTGCTCAGTAGCTGCTCTCACTATCTGCTCAATAGCTCGTTTGAATAGCGGCTCAATAGCTGCTCTCAACTGCGCTCAAAAGCTCCTCTATATAGCTTCTCTAAATAACTGCGCCCAGGAGCTGCACTCAATAGCTGTTTTAATAACTGCTCTAAATAGCTGATTTCAATAACTTCTCCCAGTAACTGCTCTCAGTGGCTGCTCTCAATAGCTGCTTTCAAAGCTGCTCTCAATAGCTGCTTCAAATAACTGATCCCAAAATCTGCTCTTAGTAGCTGGTTTCAATAGCTGCCATCAGTAGCTGTCCACAATAGCTGCTATCAGTAGCTGTCCTCAATAGTTGCACTCAATAGCTGTACCCAAAAGCTGTTTTCAATCGCTGCTCTCAATAGCTTACCTCAATAGCTTGTTTGAATAGCTGCTCAATAGCTGCTCTCAATAACTGCTTCCAGCAGCTGCTCTCAATATTTGCTCTCAATAGCTGCTCTCATTAGCTGCTCTCAAAATTTGCTGCACATCTCATTGCATATAACACATCTCATACAGCACAACTCATATAGCACATCTGATACTGCACATCTCATACAACTCATCTCATGTATCACATCCGATTTTGTTAGGAGGTCCTCCTAACTCACATTACTCCAAGCCCACACCCTTCTCTGGTTGTAACCCACCGTATTTACAACCAAGAGCTGTAAGGTTCAAGTACAGGACTTCCCTCTGATGCCACAGACCTATCATGCCCATTCCAGTTGACGTTTACGACACGACCCTGCCCCATAACCTTCCAATTATGCCTCCAGCTCTAGCTTCTGTGCAGACAGACAACAGACACCATCTTGACATATGTGTTTTATGGACACACTATATAACGACACTGCCGTGAGATTTTGTAGTAAAACGTTTCGTTTTGTTTTTGTAGCCATTATTAGCCATTGTATATTTATATTGGTATCTTAAAACTGCATATTTGTGTTAAAGAACTTTGTTTCTCAACAGGGCCATTATCAAAGTTCACTATACTTCTAGATAAAATTTACGTTGCATATTACTCAGTCATAATGTACATAATTAACCTTTAGATTGACACACTCCTTGGTTTGATATCACTATTTGCTATCCATTTTTGCTATAAATATTTGCTATCCATTTTTGCTATCCTTGTTTGCTATCCATGCTTGCTATCAATATTTGTTATCCCCCCCCCCCTTTTTTTTTTCAATGGCCTTCTACTTGCCCTGTCTGTCATGTTCTCTCAATGGCCTTCAACTTGCTGTGTCTGTCATATTCTCTCAATGGCGTCCTACTTGCTCTGTCTGTAATAAATCTCAAAGGCCTTCTACTATTTGTGTCTGTCCTATTCTCTCAATGACCTTCTACTTGCTGTGTCTGTCATATTCTCTCAATGACCTTCTACTTGCTGTGTCTGTCATATTCTCTCAATGACCTTCTACTTGCTGTGTTTATCATATTCTCTCAATGGCCTTCTACGTGCCCTGTCTGTCATATTCTCTCAAAGGCCTTCTACTAGTTGTGTCTGTCATATTCTCTCAATGGCCTTCTACTTGCCGTGTCTGTCATATTCTCTCAATGGCCTTCTACTTGCCCTGTCTGTCATATTCTCTCAATGGCCTTCTACTAGTTGTGTCTGTCATATTCTCTCAATGGCCTTCTACTTGCCATGTCTGTCATATTCTCTCAATGGCCTTCTACTTGCCCTGTCTGTCATATTCTCTCAATGGCCTTCTACTTGCCGTGTCTGTCATATTCTCTCAATGGCCTTCTACTTGCCCTGTCTGTCATATTCTCTCAATGGCCTTCTACTTGCCCTGTCTGTCATATTCTCTCAATGGCGTCCTACTTGCTCTGTCTGTAATAAATCTCAAAGGCCTTCTACTATTTGTGTCTGTCCTATTCTCTCAATGACCTTCTACTTGCTGTGTCTGTCATATTCTCTCAATGGCCTTCTACTTGCCCTGTCTGTCATATTCTCTCAATGGCCTTCTACTAGTTGTGTCTGTCATATTCTCTCAATGGCCTTCTACTTGCCATGTCTGTCATATTCTCTCAATGGCCTTCTACTTGCCCTGTCTGTCATATTCTCTCAATGGCCTTCTACTTGCCGTGTCTGTCATATTCTCTCAATGACCTTCTACTTGCCGTGTCTGTCATATTCTCTCAATGGCCTTCTACTAGTTGTGTCTGTCATATTCTCTCAATGACCTTCTACTTGCCGTGTCTGTCATATTCTCTCAATGGCCTTCTACTAGTTGTGTCTGTCATATTCTCTCAATGGCCTTCTACTTGCCGTGTCTGTCATATTCTCTCAATGGCCTTCTACTTGCCCTGTCTGTCATATTCTCTCAATGGCCTTCTACTTGCCGTGTCTGTCATATTCTCTCAATGGCCTTCTACTTGCCCTGTCTGTCATATTCTCTCAATGGCCTTCTACTTGCCGTGTCTGTCATATTCTCTCAATGGCCTTCTACTTGCCCTGTCTGTCATATTCTCTCAATGGCCTTCTACTTGCCCTGTCTGTCATATTCTCTCAATGGCCTTCTACTTGCCGTGTCTGTCATATTCTCTCAATGACCTTCTACTTGCCGTGTCTGTCATATTCTCTCAATGGCCTTCTACTTGCCGTGTCTGTCATATTCTCTCAATGACCTTCTACTTGCCGTGTCTGTCATATTCTCTCAATGGCCTTCTACTTGCCCTGTCTGTCATATTCTCTCAATGACCTTCTACTTGCCGTGTCTGTCATATTCTCTCAAAGGCCTTCTACTAGTTGTGTCTGTCATATTCTCTCAATGGCGTCCTACTTGCTGTGTCTGTCATATTCTCTCAATGGCCTTCAACTTGAAGTATCTGTAATCGACGACGCAGCATGTTATTGTGTCTTAGAAATCGAATCGAACATTTCACAATCACCTTTAATCTGCATACAGTCCCGCTGCTGTGTTAACAGGTGGGCGTATGAATAATATGGACTCCCTTGCAATGACCGCACTTTACTCCCACATATCCACCACTGCGCATGTCTGTCACGCCATCCGTCAATATCACTACGCATGTCTGTATGTCACATGACACCTATTCTAATATAACATGCTATTTTCATCTTCTGTATCCGCTGTCATCCCCCAACCCCCCATTTTCGGACGTTTTACTTCCCGCCCACTTTTTCCCCAACCCTGATGTCATCAGTTAACACCTGAGCAACGGATCTTGTTTCTTGAGCTGGTGATGGAGGATGGTATCTCGCTTACCTCATCGCAGCTGGAAGAGATGAGGGAGATTTGGAGAATACCCGCGGCCAATGCTGAGGTATTTAACATTATGTTTGACTTCTGTCATTGGAATGACTTCAGTGACAGTAGAAATGCAGTGACATTAATTACTCCAGTTGTCAGTTTTAATTGAGTGACAATAATAACTTCAGTGACAGTGATAACTTAAGCGACAGTTGTGAATTGACTTCAGTGATAGCTGTGACATCAGTTACATTAATGACTACTGTGACCGTAATAATTCAGTGTCAGGTAATGACTTCAATGACAGTATGACGATTTCGGTGACTGTTTTAATGAAGTGACAATAGGAATTCATTTACTGTATGACTTCAGTAACAGTTATGACTTCATTGATGGTAATGACTTCAGTAACAGTTATGACGTCTTTGACAGTAATGACTTAAGGCTGTTCGCTGATGATGCCACCTTAACATCTCACACAGAAGAAGGTCTTCAGCGGCTAGTTAATCGTCTATCACACGCTTGTAAAGAGTTTGGACCGTCAATTAGCCTACAGTAAACACATGTCGATGCAAGAAGCACCGCCCCCCCAAGCATACCTATTGAGGGCCATAATCTTTCGGTTGTTGAGTATTTCACACACCTTGGATCCAATATCTCTAGTTCTCTCTCCGTTGACGAAAAGGTGAACATGAGCATCGCAAAAGCAGCAGTAACTATGGCTAAATTAAATAATCTTAAACTATCCGAAGGCATAAAACTAAGTGTCTGTCAGGCATGTGTGTTTAGCACGCTCCCATATGGCAGTGAAGTGTGGACCACATACACCAGTCACGAGCGGAAACTCAACAGCTTCCATCAAAGATGTCTGCGTCGTATTTTACGCATTCGATGGCAGGACAAGGTACAGATGTCTTGGAACGTGCCAATATGCTTAGCATATTCTCCGCTCTTAAATAAGAGGCGCCTTCGCTGGTTAGGCCATGTGAAGAAAGAATAGAGGAAAATCGCATTCCAAAGAATTTGTTGTATGGAGAGATGGCAGAAGGGGAAAGATTTATTGGACGGCCGCGGCTGCAATTTATGGACGTTTGCAAAGGGAAGCCATCATAAAAATCAACGAATGGGCATCGCTGAGCACCGTTCGAGCTGGCGAAAAGCAGTGTAAATGAAGGAGTTAAAAAGGCAGATGATGCCCCTTATGAAGGAGTTAAAAAGGCAGATGATGCCCTTTATGAAGGAGTTAAAAAGGCAGATGATGCCCTTTATGAAGGAGTTAAAAAGGCAGAAGATGACCTTTATAAAGGAGTTTAAAAGGCAGATGATGCCCTTTATGAAGGAGTTTAAAAGGCAGATGATGCCCTATATGAAGGAGTTAAAAAGGCACATGATGCCCTTTATGAAGGAGTCAAAAAGGCAGAAGATGACCTTTATAAAGGAGTCAAAAAGGCAGAAGATGACCTTGCAACATAAAAGAGCATTACGTAAGGTCAAAATTAATCAGGAGCCAAGATTCGCCTGCGAGAAGTGCGGCTGAGACTCTCATTCCAGGATCGGCCTCGTAAGGCCATAAGCTATTTGATAAAGTATCAATAGCTACTCTTATGTATATATATATATATACTAGCCGATGTACCCGGCGTGGCCCGGGATTGCATTAGGACCCCGATCCCGTCGGCCTACAGATCCCGTTAGGATACTGTTCTCTTTGGGATCCCATTTCATCTAGGGACCCTCCTTTCAAATGTTATCCCATTTCCCGATTTGATCGTGACATAGATATAGTTTTTTAAAGATATCGAACTTTCTGGAAAATTCTTGATTGGATATTCTTAGTTTTAAATCCACCGATATCTCAATACGGCCAATGAAGTGTATTGCTACCACGTTAGGCCTAAATCCATCAATTCACAAAAAAACTAAAATGTTATCTAAGCCTATTGACCTATAGAACTTTCTGGAACATTCTAGATTAAATGTATTATCCTCCCCGAACTGTGTAAAAACAGTCTTTTATTAGTAATAATTATTCTTCGAATACGAAAAATTATACGACTAAATAAATTTCTATAACTATAGTACATTTAAGTTAAAAGAGGGGCCCCGGGGTCCCATTCCATAATTGTACCGAATTAGTTTTGCCTGAGATGGGGCCCTATAATAATCATTCAGGTAAGTTATGAAGTTACAATTTTAAATTTGTCCCATTAAAATATATTGAATAATGCCATAGATATAGCGTTTCAAAGTTGTCGAACTTTGGAAAATTCTAGATTGGATATTATTAGTTTTACATCCACCGTTATTTCCATATGGACTAAGAAGTGTATTGCAACAAAGCTAAGCCTATATCCATCAATTCACATACAACCTATAGTGTTGTCTAAGCCTATTGATATTTATATAGCTTATATAATGAAAAATGAAATGGGGCCCCCGGCCCCAGAGTGATGGATATTATGAGTTCGGTACCCTTCGGTATTTGAATATGGATAATCTAGTGTATGTGTACTTAGTTTGGTCAAGATTCATCCATTCATGTAGGAGTATTAAGCCTATCGATATTTATATAGCTCATATAAGGAAAAATGAAACGGGGCCCCCGGCCCCACAGGAATGGATATTATGAGTTCAGTACCCTTCGGTATTTGAATATGGATAATCAAGTTTACGTGTACTAAGTTTGATCGATATCCATCAATTCATGTAGGAGTATTTGTTTGTAATTTTTTTATATAGCTCATATAAGAAAAAAACGAATTCGGGGCCCCCGGCCCCACACGAAATGTTATTGAAAGTTCTCAACCCCTTAAGAGTTCCTTCTGGATAATGATGGATATATGTGCCAAGTTTGGTCAAGATACATCAATCCGTGTAAAAGCCTTTGTGGAACAGACAAACCCACAAACAAATTTTCACTTTTATATATATATATGATATATATATATATATACGGCAACTTTCCGTCTTCGCAAGGCGATGGAGTAGATATTGACACTTCATCAAGTAGCTCTGACCTTAACGTTATGTACAGTATAAATATAAAGGCATTTAGAAGAAACTGTGACTTGGATCTCAGGCTTCCCCTTTATTCTTTACGATGTTCGTTCTTTGGGCCATTGTTGTTTGGTGTAGCAAAGGAACGTTTCATTTAAGGAACCATTGATCATTGAATGTGATAGAAATGGGTCATTTCATCAATTCAACACTGGGTCATTTTATCAATTCAACACTGGTTCATTTCATCAATTCAACACTGGATCATTTCATCAATTCAACAATGGGTCATTTCATCCATTCAACACTGGTTCATTTCATTAATTCAACACTGGGTCATTTCGTCAATTCAAAAATGGGTCATTTCATCAATTCAACACTGGGTCATTTCATCAATTCAACACTGGGTCATTTCATCAATTCAACAATGGGTCATTTTATCAATTCAACAATGGGTCATTTCATCAATTCAACAATGGGTCATTTCATCAATTCAACACTGGTTCATTTCAACAATTCAACACTGGGTCATTTCATCAATTCAACAATGGGTCATTTCATCAATTCAACACTGGGTCAATTTCATCAATTCAACACTTGGTCATTTTATCAATTCAACAATGGGTCATTTCATCAATTCAACACTTGTTCATTTCATTTCATATTCAACACTGGGTCATTTCATCAATTCAACAATGTGTCATTTCATCAATTCAACACTGGGTCATTTCATCAATTCAACACTGGGTCAATTTCATCAATTCAACACTCGTTCATTTCATCAATTCAACAATGGGTCATTTCATCAATTCAACAATGGGTCATTTCATCAATTCAACACTGGGTCAATTTCATCAATTCAACACTGGGTCAATTTCATCAATTCAACAATGGGTCATTTCATAAATTCAACACTGGGTCAATTTCATCAATTCAACACTAAACAGATTTCATCAATTCAACAATGGGTCATTTCATCAATTCAACAATGGGTCATTTCATCAATTCAACACTTGTTCATTTCATCAATTCAACACTGGGTCATTTCATCAATTCAACAATGTGTCATTTCATCAATTCAACACTGGGTCAATTTCATCAATTCAACACTGGTTCATTTCATCAATTCAACAATGGGTCATTTCATCAATTCAACAATGGGTCATTTCATCAATTCAACACTGGGTCAATTTCATCAATTCAACACTGGGTCAATTTCATCAATTCAACAATGGGTCATTTCATAAATTCAACACTGGGTCAATTTCATCAATTCAACACTAAACAGATTTCATCAATTCAACAATGGGTCATTTCATCAATTCAACACTGGGTCAATTTCATCAATTCAACACTAAACAGATTTCATCAATTCAACACTAAACAGATTTCATCAATTCAACAATGGGTCATTTCATCAATTCAACACTGGGTCATTTCATCAATTCAACACTGGTTCATTTCATCAATTCAACAATGGGTCATTTCATCAATTCAACAATGGGTCATTTCATCAATTCAACACTGGGTCAATTTCATCAATTCAACACTGGGTCAATTTCATCAATTCAACAATGGGTCATTTCATAAATTCAACACTGGGTCAATTTCATCAATTCAACACTAAACAGATTTCATCAATTCAACAATGGGTCATTTCATCAATTCAACAATGGGTCATTTCATCAATTCAACACTTGTTCATTTCATCAATTCAACACTGGGTCATTTCATCAATTCAACAATGTGTCATTTCATCAATTCAACACTGGGTCAATTTCATCAATTCAACACTGGTTCATTTCATCAATTCAACAATGGGTCATTTCATCAATTCAACAATGGGTCATTTCATCAATTCAACACTGGGTCAATTTCATCAATTCAACACTGGGTCAATTTCATCAATTCAACAATGGGTCATTTCATAAATTCAACACTGGGTCAATTTCATCAATTCAACACTAAACAGATTTCATCAATTCAACAATGGGTCATTTCATCAATTCAACACTGGTTCATTTCATCAATTCAACACTGGGTCATTTCATCAATTCAACAATGGGTCATTTCATCAATTCAACAATGGGTCATTTCATCAATTCAACACTGGGTCATTTCATCAATTCAACAATGGGTCATTTCATCAATTCAACACTGGGTCATTTCATCAATTCAACAATGGGTCATTTCATCAATTGAACACTGGGTCAATTTCATCAATTCAACAATGGGTCATTTCATCAATTCAACAATGGGTCATTTCATCAATTCAACAATGGGTCATTTCATCAATTCAACACTGGGTCATTTCATCAATTGAACAATGGGTCATTTCATCAATTCAACACTGGTTCATTTCATTAATTCAACAATGGGTCATTTCATCAATTCAACACTGGGTCATTTCATCAATTCAACAATGGGTCATTTATCAAGTTAAAAATTTGTCATATTTTTAAGTCAACAATTTGGGCCCTCCTTATGTCTTTTCCCTCCAAACATTCCTAGGTCCAGCACAGCTGGTGTGAGCTGGTCATCCACAGCCAAGCTATCCAATTGTCAGCTGATGTCAGGAGCTTTCTTCTCAATCACCAAGTTAGTTTGGTTTCAATTCCACAATAGTTTCACAACAGACGATGTCGACATGACATGAACCGTTACATTTTTAACAATCACATAACCCTGGTCAAGGGTACTTAAATCCATCATGTCACACAAGGTCACGTGTACTTAAATCCATCATGTCACACAAGGTCAATTGTACTTAAATCCGTCATGTCACACAAGGTCAATTGTACTTAAATCCGTCATGTCACACAAGGTCAAGATACTTAAATCCATCATGTCACACAAGGTCACATGTACTTAAACCTTCCACTCACACCTCTAACCTTCCACTCACACCTCCAACCTTCCACTCACACCTCCAACCTTCCACTCACACCTCTAACCTTCCACTCACGCCTCTAACCTTCCACTCACACCTCTAACCTTCCAATTCACACCTCTAACCTTCCACTCACACCTCTAACCTTCCACTCACACCTCTAACCTTCCACTCACGCCTCTAACCTTCCACTCACACCTCTAACCCTCCACTCACACCTCTAACCTTCCACTCACGCCTCTAAGTTGAAGACCAGAACCTCTCACTCCGACCCAAAGCTTGACATCTCTGACCTTCACTCCCACCCATGAGTTGACACCTCTGACCTTCACTCCCACCCATGAGTTGACACCTCTGACCTTCACTACCACCCATGAGTTGACACCTATGACCTCCACTACCACCCATGAGTTGACACCTCTGACCTTCACTCCCACCCATGAGTTGACGCCTCTGACCTCCACCCATAACCTGACTCCTGCGACCTCCCATATGTTTACTACTGTGAGTCCCACTCACACTCATATGTTGAAAGCCAATGACTCCAATTCCCACCCATAAGTCGGCGAATACTGTTATTTCCCACTCCAGCCACTTAGCTGAATTCTCTGACTCCCACTTCGAGCCATAGGTTAACTCTTTCTGACTTCCCACTTCCAGCCATCCATAAGTTAACTTCTTCTGACTCCCACTTCCAGCCTTAAGTTAACTCCTTCTGACTTCCCACTTCCAGCCATAAGTTAACTCCTTCTGACTTCCCACTTCCAGCCATAAGTTCACTCCCCTGACTCTCACTCCCACCCATAAGTTAACTCCTCTGACTTCCACCTATAAGGCTGAAGCCTCTAACCTTCCACTCCTCTTCCAGGCACTGGGCGTGTATTTGTATGGTGAACTCATGATTAGTGAGAACCCGAGGTTGCAACAACTCGCTCACGAGTGCTACTCACGCACACAGATGTTTATGCCTGAGGGACCCAAGTCTGTCGTAAGGACAATGCTGTTCCCATAATGCAGGGGTTCTCAGCCTGTGGTGGGAAGCAATTACTTGCTAGAACGTTTATTTTCTGTAATAATGCTATTCAAAGAATGCATGCCGAGTCCTAGATGTGTAAAATGGCCACATCATAATTCTACTCAATGTTTTATATGTATTGTAATTGTCATAATAAGATGTACAAGAAATAATTAGTTTTGTGATCGTCTTAATAAGAATTACGTGACAGAAATATCTTGAAAATAAAATTAAATACAATCTACTATTTTGAAAGATTTTTCTTTAATTTCTTTGCCGTCTTTGTCTCGTAAACTTTCCCCCCTCTATTTATGGGCCCACGATTAATTTATTGATCATTCTGGCTGCGGGTTTGAATTCAGAGTTGCCCACTCTTAGATGAGTTGCCGTCCAAGGCCAACGAATCCCACTCACCCGGGGTGCTTGGAATGTTTTTCGCTTGTCTTGGCTTTTGTGGGGATTGAGCTACAGACCACCAGCTGTATGGACTGAGTCAGTTTGGACCACTCGGACACCTTCACATCCCCTCCCGGTTTTTCTATATCAACGCCCTCCCCCACAAATTCTCCCCCCCCCCTCCACCACGATGTAACTATGTATTCTCATAACCGCACTTTCGTACCCTAAATATCTACCAACCACATATTCGCTCAATACAAACATCTACCCAACCACCTATGTACTCAATCCAAATATATACAAGAGCTAAGACCTGTTCTTCTTATAGTTACAATCGCTATGACCTGTTCCTATATTTACCACTATACAATCACCATGACCTGTTACTATATTTACCACTATACAATCGCCATGACCTGTTCTTATATTTACCACTATACATTCGCCATGACCTGTTCCTATATTTACCACTATAAAATCGCCATGACCTGTTCTTCTTATATTCACCACTATAAAATCGCCATGACCTTTTCCACTTATATTAACCACTATGACCTGGTTCATCCACTCTCTATGGCCTGGTTTATGAACCACTGTCAACCTTGAAACAGTCACGTGTTACATTGTCCACTGTCACAGGCCCTCGCTACTGTTTGAACAATTGTTGCCTGTAGGACGCTACTTAATGACCGCCGTGCTCAATATTCCAAGTCGGAGAAAGCAATTTCATTTCTTACAAATTGGGACAGCTCATTGATTTGCAGAGTTGTTCTCACTTGTTACTGTCGGATCAGCTGATTGGCTGTTACTGTCGGATCAGCTGATTGGCCGTTACACCTGTATCAGTTGATTGGCTCATTTTTAGCTGTTGATGGTAAGTGTTTTAGATTTGGTTTTCGTAAAGATCAGTCACTGACTATGTGAATGGTATATGATTGATTTGTAAATGATTGTTGTAATTGAATGTTTGAATGGTATATGAATCATTGGTAAATGATTGTTGTGAGGGACTGTTTGATAGAATTCGACTGATTGGTAGTTGACTTATTCATTGGTATGGAATGATCATCATCATCATCATCAGTGGCGCAACAGCCCATGTAGGGCCCTGGCCTGCTCCACCACATCCTTCCATCCGGATCGATCCATGGCTTTCCGCCTCCATGCGCGAACCCCCAACTGGTTAAGTCCTTCTCTACATCGGCGATCCATCTCAGTCTTGGTCGACCGGTTAGCTGTCTGCCCCTAGGTTTTTGCCTGTATATCATAGACCGGTGAGCCGTCTGCCCCTAGGTTTTTGCCTGTATATCATAGCCCGGTGAGCCGTCTGCCCCTAGGTTTCTGCCTGTATATCCCTTTTGTTGCTCTACAATCCGGCATCTTTTCAAATTCCTTTGGAGTGATTTCCTCCAACAAAAGTAAAGGTGCACAAGAGTAGTCCATGTTTCATGATAAAGTCCATGTCTCATGATAAAGTCCATGTTTCATGATAAAGTCCATAATTCATGATAAAGTCCATGTTTCATGATAAAGTCCATGTTTCATGATGAAGTCCATGTTTCATGATAAGGCCATGTCTCATGATAAAGTCCATGTTTCATGATAAAGTCCATGTTTCATGATAAAGTTCATGTTTCTTGATAAAGTCCATGTTTCATGATGAAGTCCATGTTTCATGATAAAGTTCATAGTCCATGTTTCATGATCAAGTCCATAGTCCATGTTTCATGATAAAGTCCATAGTCCATGTTCCATGATAAAGTCCATAGTCCATGTTTCATGATAAAGTCCATAGTCCATGTTTCATGATAAAGTCCATAGTCCATGTTTCATTATAAAGTCCATAGTCCATGTTTCATGATAAAGTCCATAGTCCATGTTTCATGATAAAGTCCATAGTCCATGTATCATGATAAAGTCCAGTGGGACCGTTGTTGTATGCTTTTTAATTTTCTGCTTTATGACAAGAAAAACCAAAATAATCTACCGCAACCCATTTTTGACGTGGTCAGAACTCCTGACCTCTGACCTACGCTTGGTTCCTGGGAAGTTTGGTCATATACCCTTCGTCCAAAAAGATGTCATTAATAAATAGTAACAAAGGAATAGTATTCTCATCATCGTCATCATCATCATCATCATCGTCATCATGTCCCTTAGTCCTTGGACCGTTGGGGCGCCACAGATGACATGAAAACTATCCTTCTCCATTTCTCTCGGTCTTCTGCATTGCTCACAGCATCGACTAGTTTTAGTCCCATCCACTCTTTGATGTTATCTTCCCATCTTTTTCTCTGCCGTCCTCTTCTTCTTCCTCCTCTAGTTGTGCCCTGCATGATATGAAAATGCCTTCTATAAAAATCTGGGTCGTTCAAGCCTAGTTTTTGCATTTTTTTCAAGCGTAAATGGGATACGTTCAAATTTTTGCCTACTTTTATCACGTTGGGTTGGTTCCAGAAAATATTTTTTGATGTTTCTAAAACTTGATTCCAGTAAGTTAAGTTGGGTCAATTAACACAGACAAAAAATAATACCGTTTTTTAAAAATAAAATGTATACTTATATTCTGAATAATTTCTCTCCTCTTATTTCACGGCGGCTTAATCCGTTTCATGTTTACTCAGCCACACCATGACAACCACAAATATAATGATGTATCAACCCATTATGCTTTTTCTCTCTGAAAATATTTTTTTTCCTCCTTAACCTCGCCCCATTCAGAACAGTGCGCCTTTAAATGCATATCAATTAATCGTGAGTTTTCTGAGCGCTTAAAAAGATACTTAGAAATCGTTTTTTATTTTCATTGGTTGTTTGTTACAGTTGGTAGGCTCCCTGTCATGTCACTGTCAACCCTTGAAAGTACTTAAATATCAACCTTTAAAAACACTTTAATATCAATCTTTGAAAGTACCTTAATATAAATCTTTGAAAGTACTTTAATATCAACCTCTGAAAGTACTTTAAAATCAACCTCTGAAGGTACTTTAATATCAACCTCTGAAAGTACCTTAATATCAACCTTTGGAAGTACCTTAATAACAACTTTGATGTACCTTAATATCAACCTTTGAAAGTACCTTAATATCAACCTATGAAAGTACCTTAATATCAACCTTGAAAGTACTTTAATATCAACCTCTGAAAGTACTTTAATATCAACCTCTGAAAGTACCTATTACGGACCGTTATAAATGAAGAATTTAATCTCTTAATTTAAGTCTATGGCTCGTTCTAAAAACAGTCCATAATAAAGGACGATACCAACGTTTAAAAATAATAACAAATAAAACGACAATCAAGGCCAGAGCTAATTACAATTAATAACTTTTTAATTTGTGAACTTCAATTAAATAATAACAGCAAGAGAAATATGATTAAAATTATAAACTTACAGATTTGCTGGTACCGGTACTGTATATAAAAATACAACGAGCACAAAATGGTACAACGCGGAAATAGAAAAATCTACACACAACAAAGTGACACATTGCACGACTCGTGATCAAAAGAAAATCTCTCTCTCTCTATCGGTCAGCCCTTTTTATAGGCATTTCCTACTAATGTCTAGAACCGTCTAATGCATTGTTTTGCTTTCCCGTTTTATCCAGATCCTTCTATAAGGTTCTGAATAACGAAGCTTTTTGTAAACAAGGGGAAGTTTTTGTTAGCCACACTTTAAAGGCGGTCACGAGAGTTCACGAGGGGTCATGCACGTGGAAGGCGGGCTATGCGTGTAACAAAACACATCATCCCTCATAACAGTACCTTAATATCAACCTTTGGAAGTACCTTAATAACAACCTTTGATGTACCTTAATATCAACCTTTGAAAGTACCTTAATATCAACCTATGAAAGTACCTTAATATCAACCTATGAAAGTACCTTAATATCAACATTTGAAAGTACCTTAATATCAACCTATGAAAGTATCTTAATATCAGCCTATGAAAGTACCTTAATATCAACCTATGAAAGTACCTTAATATCAACATTTGAAAGTACCTTAATATCAACCTATGAAAGTACCTTAATATCAGCCTATGAAAGTACCTTAATATCAACCTATGAAAGTACCTTAATATCAACCTTTGAAAGTACCTTAATATCAACATTTGAAAGTACCTTATTATCAACCTATGAAAGTACCTTAATATCAACCTTTGAAAGTACCTTAATATCAACCTATGAAAGTACCTTAATATCAACCTATGAAAGTACCTTAATATCAACCTATGAAAGTACCTTAATATCAACCTTTGAAAGTACCTTAATAGCAAACCCCGAAAGTACCTTAATATCACATATTTTGAGGAAACAACAGAATATTGATTTGAAAAAGTTTTCCGTAGTCCAGTTAACTGCATTTATTGAGCTAACAAAGATGGCCATTAATTCTCTACCCACTGTTGCCAAACATCACATTTAGAATATGCATTGTAGCAAATTTAGCTTTTTAACAGCTTGCCAACCAGATACATTAGCATGGATTCAGACACCAAACCATTATAAATTAAGTGGATACACACATTTATTTTTTAATGATTCTCATTCGTAACAAAAGGAAAAAATCAAAAGCAACTGAAGAGAATGCAAAGAAATAGATGAATAAAGCAAAAAAAGCAGATGGTTCCTCTGGGTTCATATTAACAGGTCCTCTCACAGTAACATATTAAAAGGTCCTCTCACAGTACCAGGTCCTCTCACAGTAACAGGTCCTCTCACAGTAACATAGTAACATTTCCTCTCACAGTAACACAGTAACAGGTCCTCTCACAGTAACATAGTAACAGTTCCTCTCACAGTAGCATAGGAACAGGTCCTCTCAAAGTAATAGGTCCTCTAATAGTAACATAGGAACAGGTCATCTTATAACAACATATGGACAGGTCATCTCAAAGTAACAAGTCCTCTCACAGTAACATAGGAACAGGTTCTCTCAAAGTAACAGGTCCTCTCACAGTAGCAGGTCCACTCATAGTAACAGGTCCTCTCACAGTCACACAGTACCAGGTCCTCTTATAGTGCCAGGTCCTCTTATAGTGCCAGGTCCTCTCAGAATAACAGGTACTCTCACAGTAACATAGTACCAGCTCCTCTCACAGTAACAGGTACTCTTACAGTAACATAGTAACAGGTCCTCTCACAGTAGCAGGTCCTCTTACAGTAACAGAGTAACAGGTCCTCTCACAGTAACATGGTACCCGTAACCGGTCTATCACTTTCTATAGAAAAAAGAAGAATCAATTCCAGTACGTTTATTGCCCAATCTCAATGACACCCATGACCACATGACCTAAAGAGGACAGCAAGAGTTTGTCAGTAAACATGACACCCATGACCACATGACCTAAAGAGGTCAGCAAGAGTTTGTCAGGAAACATGACCCCCATGACCACATAACCTAAAGAGGACAGCAAGAGATTGTCAGGAAACATGACCCCCATGACCCCGTGACCTAAAGAGGACAGCAAGAGTTTGTCAGGAAACATGACCCCCATGACCTAAAGAGGACAGCAAGAGATTGTCAGGAAACATGACCCCCATGACCCCGTGACCTAAAGAGGACATCAAGAATTTGTCAGGAAACATGACCCCCATGACCCCATGACCTAAAGAGGACAGCAAGAATTTGTCAGGAAACATCGTGTTAGAACGATCGAATGCCGGTGCATAGAATCAAATGTATTGATCTCTAGAAATTGAATTGAGGAAGTCATTAAAAATGACAGACATTTCTTTGTCTTGGTCCAACACTCTCCCATGTCTCCACCCTACTTCACCCCTCCACCCCCCACTCCACCCTACAACCTCACCAAACGTGACAATTATCATTGTGAAAAAACCCGCTAGTCATAAGAATTGGATTGAGTATTGAAATGCTTCCAATAAATTGGATGAACTAATGTACGGTGGCCTGGCCAGTACTTCGGCTGGTGATTTTAGTGCATTTTACTCAACAAATCATGGAAGTCATAAAGTGAAGCTTAAGCATTATTTCAGCTAAATAGTGCAGCTGTCGGGGGCGGTGCAAGACAGACCAGCGCTTTGGGTGCAGACATTAGCGGCGGGGGGGGGGGGGGGGGGTGCTGGGAAAGCCCCATGACATGAAACCCCCATTTCATTATAGTATAATATGTTTATGTACAACTCTTGCTTCAAGTCAACCAACAGCTGTCCTGTAGACGTAGCGTACAATTTCCCAACAGGTGCTTGGCAGACGTAGCTTACACTTTCCAAACAGGTCCTATGCGACGTAGCTTACACTTACCCAACAGTTGCTAGGCAGACGTAGCCTACCATTTCCCAACAGGCGTTTGGCTTGCGTAGCTTACACGTTCCCAACAGGTGCTTGGCAAACGTAGCTTACACTTTCCCCAACAGGTGCTTGGCAGACGTAGCCTCCGTAACGATGTGTACGCTAAGAGTTTGACGTCCCTTCAAGTGATGACGTTCTTGACGTCCCTTCAATTGATGACCTTTGACTACACGATTCCTTTGTGTAAAGTTGAATTAGATTGAAAACCCAACATAGCGTTCTAATTTAGATAGCCTTCACGGGACGGAGCCGATTTCTCGCCAACACGCTCGCGTTTTTGTTTAAACACTCTGACTCGGGTCCCGAGTAAGCGTTGGTCTGATGGGATCCCTCCTCGTTGAAGAGGTGGGGGGGGGGGGCACATGATACGCTTTTAGTTCACGACGTCGTGTCATTCGATACTGGCATCGATACCCGCCACTACAATTGAATACTCGCAGCAGGCCGGCCAAGAGGCCGTGTTACTCGTTCTCGCAGTCCCAAATGTCGGATACAGTGGTCAGTTCTGGAACTGTATCCCATGGTGCACAGGATGATGACAAGGTTTGCGTGCTAGGATCTGATGTCCATGTTTGTATTCACAGATCGTTGACAATGGCCATCGGATGTCAGGTTCTACTCGTCATGTTCTTCAGCATGGCTCTTGATGACGCAATGAGCGCCATCGTTGTAGGCTACATAATACAATAGTAATAGACTTTGCATTGACTTCACCACCCACTTCTTCACCTACGCCCCCCCCCGCCCCCGCTACCTTACCTCCTCAGAACTCCCCGACCCCAATTCAAATAACTTCAATCCTCACCAAAAACGCCTGAAATCAGAGATGCGGTAATCATGCGACCAAGTGGCCATCTTGACTATCAACGCAGTTTTGTGATTAAAAAAAAATGTTACGTGATCCAGTGATGGGACGTATGAACTCAACGGAAATGTTGTAGTTTTGGTTTGAATTTTAATTTTAAAAATGTCCACTATCGAGCACGGATTACAACGTGGAATTGTCGCGCGTCGTTCGTTGTGTTTTATAGTGTGGGGTGTTTGTGTGTCTTGTTCGTTGTGTTTTATAGTGTGGGGTGTTTGTGTGTCTTGTTCGTTGTGTTTTATAGTGTGGGTAGTGTGTGTTTCTTTGTTTGTTAGAATCTTTGTTGAAAGCTCGTCGTTGTGACGTAGTTTATGCGTCATTAACGACGTCACGTTTGCTCGGAAAGATTGCACACATCGTTCTGGTGAGTCACAGCCGCAACTCAGAGAGAAGTAGAGTCACAGCCGAGCCTCAGAGAGAGGTAGAGTCACAGCCGAAACGCAGAGAGAGGTAGAGTCACAGCCGAAACGCAGAGAGAGGTAGAGTCACAGCCGAGACTCAGAGAGAGGTAGAGTTACAGCCGAGACTCAGAGAGAGGTGGAGTCACAGCCGAAACGCAGAGAGAGGTAGAGTCACAGCCGAAACGCAGAGAGAGGTAGAGTCACAGCCGAAACGCAGAGAGAAGTAGAGTCACAGCCTAGACTCAGAGAGAGGTGGAGTCACAGCCGAGACTCAGAGAGAGGTAGAGTCACAGCCGAAACGCAGAGAGAGGTAGAGTCACAGTCGAAACGCAGAGAGAGGTAGAGTCACAGCCGAAACGCAGAGAGAGGTGGAGTCACAGCCGAAACGCAGAGAGAGGTGGAGTCACAGCCGAGACTCAGAGAGAGGTAGAGTGAGTTTTTTGTCTTGGTGCGAGCTACTCTATTATAGTTCTCATAGTTTAGACCAGTGTACGTGGTTGGTAGCGTTGCTCATTCCAATAGAACAGTGTGATTACTGTTGATCAGAGTGACATCTGGCAGGCGTGGTACGTGCCCCTTGTTCACTTAAGTGGTATAATTATTGATGAACCGATTGAACGGTGCAGCCCAAGTTCCCTTTTCATTTCAAAGACCTGCATTCATATCGGATTATATTTTGTTTGGCGTTGACAAAAGTTCTCTTTAGTTCAGAAGAATTGTGTATTTGTTTGAAAACGGAAGCACGCCTCTCAGAATCTGCTGTGTCTTCTGCGACAACCTGTTTATAGACTCGACAAATTTGTCATCTTTATAACTCACGACACAATTATATAAAATTATTGATTAAAATTTGGCTGCACAACACATCTCTGTAGAGGAAAAAATCGCGTAAATAATGCATTTGATAATTTTGGCAAACATGCCCAGAGCATCATCCCCACCCTCCCCAAATCATTTTTGACGGTGACATCCGTTGTTACTCTCTAAATTCACCCCTTGTCATTGTCTTGTCACACTCTAAGAATTGTTACATATTCCCCCCCCCCCCCCCATGATCTCGACATTGTTCAACACTCGACAAATCGTTCGTGCGTTACTGCCCCCTGTTTCCAGTGGCGTTCGAACGCCTTGGTTAAGTTGGGGCTATAAATATCATATATGTGACTAAATGTGGCTGCATTCGGCTAAACGTGGCCATTGACAAATGAAAACGAAGGTGGACACCTCAAGGACCCGACCGATATAGTAACAACGTGAGACTGCAGCTCCAAACGAGCCGAGTGCCACAAAAATACACACACACAAACACACACACACTTAAGGCTCGTGGGAACTTAATTTGCTCACCGGCAAAAAAAAAACAAAAAACCACGAAATATTTCGACAAACTGGATTAGCCAGGCGGGTAGAATGTCAAGTGTTCATTTTAAAATCTCCATCTGCCCGACAGATAGATTTCTATTATCATTTTTGGAATATGTTCTCTTGACAGAAACGCCTTGTAGCTGTACAAAAACTGCGCTCTACAGGGGAATACGATTTTGAAATGGCTTCGTATCGGGAAGGTTTAATTTTGTCTTTTTAAGAGAATTGGACATCCGAGCTCCCACCGCAGCAGCAGATCTTGTTTCTATGTTAACGTTGTGTCCATGTTAACGTATGTGACCATTGAGATGTTTGTGCCCATGTGTCTATGTTAACGTATGTGACCATTGAGATGTTTGTGCCCATGTGTCTATGTTAACGTATGTGACCATTGAGATGTTTGTGCCCATGTGTCTGTGTTAACGTATGTGACAATTGAGATGTTTGTGCCCAGGTGTCTATGTTAACGTATGTGACCATTGAGTGATTGAGATGTTTGTTCCATGTGTCTATGTTAACGTATGTGACCATTGAGATGTTTTGCCCATGTCTCTATGTTAACGTATGTGACCATTGAGTTGTTTGTGCCCATGTGTCTATGTTAACGTATGTGACCATTGAGATGTTTGTGCCCATGTGTCTATGTTAACGTATGTGACCATTGAGTTGTTTGTGCCCATGTCTCTATGTTAACGTATGTGACCATTGAGATGTTTGTGCCCATGTCTCTATGTTAACGTATGTGACCATTGAGTTGTTTGTGCCCATGTCTCTATGTTAACGTATGTGACCATTGAGTTGTTTGTGCCCATGTCTCTATGTTAACGTATGTGACCATTGAGTTGTTTGTGCCCATGTCTCTATGTTAACGTATGTGACCATTGAGTTGTTTGTGCCCATGTGTCTATGTTAACGTATGTGACCATTGAGTTGTTTGTGCCCATGTCTCTATGTTAACGTATGTGACCATTGAGTTGTTTGTGCCCATGTCTCTATGTTAACGTATGTGACCATTGAGTTGTTTGTGCCCATGTCTCTATGTTAACGTATGTGACCATTGAGTTGTTTGTGCCCATGTGTCTAAACGTGTCCTTTTGGTTGTTTGTGGCTTTATGTGCCCTAGTGGATTTTTGTGTCAGTATGTGTCATTGTGGATGTTTGTGTCTGCATGTGTCATTGTGGATGTTTGTGTCAGTAGGGGTCCTTGTGGATGTTTGTGTCAGTAGGGGTCCTTGTGGATGTTTGTGTCTGTATGTGTCATTGTGGATGTTTGTGTCTGCATGTGTCCTAGTGGATGTTTGTGTCAGTAGGGGTACTTGTGGATGTTTGTGTCAGTAGGGGTCCTTGTTGATGTTTGTGTCTGTATGTGTCATTGTAGATGTTTGTGTCTGCATGTGTCCATGTGGATGATTATGTCTGCATGTGTCCATGTGGATGTTTGTGCCATTAAGGGTCATTGTGGATGCAGGTGTCCTTGTGTATGTTTGTGTCTGTATATGTCCTTGTGCATGTTTGTGTCTGCATGTGTCCTTGTGGATGTTTGTGTCAGAAGGTGTCCTTGTTGATGTTTTTGTATGTCTGCGTCCTTGTGGATGTTTGTGGATGTGTGTGTCTACGTTTTTATAGTAAGAGATCAACTCAAGGCTGTTGTCTGTGTAACAACTAACGTTTATTCTCCAATCTTTTTAAACGACAAATCACGTGACCACTCACTCCAGTTCTCCAAACCAATATTCACACATTTAAGTTTAAACTTTCATGAACACAACTCACCATGTCCAGTCATACGGCATGACAACAACACAGGGCAGTCAGGTCACCACGACCAGTCATACAACATGACAACGACACATGACAATCAGGTCACAACGTTCAGTCGTACAACATGACAACAACACAGGGCAGTCAGGTCACCACGTCCAGTCGTACAACATGACAACAACACAGGACAATCAGGTCACAACGTTCAGTCGTACAACATGACAACAACACAGGGCAGTCAGGTCACCACGTCCAGTCGTACAACATGACAACAACACAGGACAATCAGGTCACAACGTTCAGTCGTACAACATGACAACAACACAGGGCAGTCAGGTCACCACGTCCAGTCGTACAACATGACAACAACACAGGACAATCAGGTCACAACGCCCAGTCGTACAACATGACAACAACACAGGACAATCAGGTCACCACGCCCAGTCGTACAGCATGACAACAGCAGAGAACAATCAGGTCACCACGTCCAGTCGTACAACATGACAACACAGGACAATCAGGTCACCACGCCCAGTCATACAACATGACAACAACACAAGACAATTAGGTCACCACGTCCAGTCATACAACATGACAACAACACATGGCAGTCAGGTCACAACGTCCAGTGATACAACACGATAACTGTCAAGGGTATGAAATCACTGTAGTTATGTTTGTACATAAAATGTGTTTAGTTAGAGATTATAGGTGTAGCTTTGTATATTGTTCGAGAATGTCATCACGTATTTGGGTAGGGGAAGTGACGTATTAGTTTAGTGTTGTCTGATAGGGGATTGTTGGCCATTAAACAGAGTGTTGAATTGTGTGCTTGTCTCCTTCTACATTATTGTATATATCCAGAATAGATACTTGATTACAGAATAAATAGTATTTGACAACTAATCCGGTTGGCGTTAGTATTTCGACATTGGTTGTTATTGTTACACTGGCCCATCGGATGAGATAGGGCATGATATACCAAAGTACAGATAGATAGTCGTTGCTGGCTGAATATAAGTATATTAAGATCATACAGCTCATTCACCAACTATATAGTAAGATCGAGCGTCTCGTCATCTGGGGGCTCGTCCGGGATTTCACACACAGGACAATCAGGTCACCACGTCCAGTCATACAACATGACAACAACATAGGGCAGTCAGGTCACAACGTCCAGTCATACAACATGATAACAACACAGGACAATCGGGTCACAACGTCCAGTCAATACACACAGCAATAATCGTTAGTCACTCATACTGTCACAATGTTGATATAGGTGTTTATGGAGATGAAAGCAAGGGTTGTGGAGCAAAATGTGTTTCCCAACCAGCTCCACCCAGACAGCTCTTTGCCAACCTCTGCCCCACCTCTGAATCGCTTCTAGCTCCGGGTCAGCAGATAATCAGTAATCGGCTTTTTAAACCGATTATTTGGCCTATAAAAATGAATCTCAAGATGTCGCATGTTAATCTAGGTTAGGGGCTTTTAAACATTTAGTGCTCGGACCTATCGGGCCTGTGAATAGGAGTTTAAGTTGGTTGGGGCGGGTACATTACACTAGTAGTTTTTATTCTTAGAAAGGCGACCCCCATCCCCCACTACTTTTCCATCTGACTGACGACGGGATCAGAAAACTCTTATTTAAGTAATATTGATAGAATCTTTGATGTTTCAACATAACTTGGTGGCGATCAGAGGAACTTTTCAACATCACTTGGTGATGATCAGAGGAACATTTCAACATAACTTGGTGGTGATCAGAGGAACTGTTCAACATCACTTGGTGGTAATCAGAGGAACTTTTCAACATCACTTGGTGATGATCAGAGAAACTTTTCAACATCACTTGGTGGTGATCAGAGGAACTTTTCAACATAACTTGGTGGCGATCAGAGGAACTTTTCAACATAACTTGGTGGTGATCAGAGGAACTTTTCAACATCACTTGGTGATGATCAGAGGAACTTTTCAACATCACTTGGTGGCGATCAGAGGAACTTTTCAACATCACTTGGTGATGATCAGAGGAACTTTTCAACATCACTTGGTGGCGATCAGAGGAATTTTTCAACATAACTTGGAGGCAATCAGAGAAACTTTTCAACATAACTTGGTGGTGATCAGAGGAACTTTTCAACATAACTTGGTGGCGATCAGAGGAACTTTTCAACATAACTTGGTGATGATCAGAGGAACTTTTCAACATAACTTGGTGATGATCAGAGGAACTTTTCAACATAACTTGGTGATGATCAGAGGAACTTTTCAAAATAACTTGGTGGTGATCAGAGGAACTTTTCAACATCACTTGGTGGTGATCAGAGGAACTTTTCAACATAACTTGGTGATGATCAGAGGAACTTTTCAACATAACTTGGTGGTGATCTGAGGAACTTTTCAACATAACTTGGTGATGATCAGAGGAACTTTTCAACATTACTTGGTGGCGATCAGATGAATTTTTCAACATCACTTTGTGGTGATCAGAGACACTTTTCAACATAAATTGGTGATGATCAGAGGAACTTTTCAACATCACTTGGTGATGATCAGAGGAACTTTTCAACATCACTTGGTGGTGATCAGAGGAACTTTTCAACATAACTTTGTGGCGATCAGAGAAACTTTTCAACATCACTTGGTGGTGATCAGAGGAACTTTTCAACATAACTTGGTGGCGATCAGAGGAACTTTTCAACATAACTTGGTGGCGATCAGAGGAACTTTTCAACATCACTTGGTGATGATCAGAGGAACTTTTCAACATCACTTGGTGGCGATCAGAGGAACTTTTCAACATCACTTGGTGATGATCAGAGGAACTTTTCAACATCACTTGGTGGCGATCAGAGGAACTTTTCAACATAACTTGGAGGCAATCAGAGGAACTTTTCAACATAACTTGGTGGTGATCAGAGGAACTTTTCAACATAACTTGGTGGCGATCAGAGGAACTTTTCAACATAACTTGGTGATGATCAGAGGAACTTTTCAACATAACTTGGTGATGATCAGAGGAACATTTCAACATAACTTGGTGATGATCAGAGGAACTTTTCAACATAACTTGGTGGTGATCAGAGGAACATTTCAACATCACTTGGTGGTGATCAGAGGAACTTTTCAACATAACTTGGTGATGATCAGAGGAACTTTTCAACATAACTTGGTGGTGATCTGAGGAACTTTTCAACATAACTTGGTGATGATCAGAGGAACTTTTCAACATTACTTGGTGGCGATCAGATGAATTTTTCAACATCACTTTGTGGTGATCAGAGACACTTTTCAACATAACTTGGTGATGATCAGAGGAACTTTTCAACATCACTTGGTGGTGATCAGAGGAACTTTTCAACATAACTTTGTGGCGATCAGAGGAACTTTTCAACATCACTTGGTGGTGATCAGAGGAACTTTTCAACATAACTTGGTGGCGATCAGAGGAACTTTTCAACATAACTTGGTGGTGATCAGAGGAACTTTTCAACATCACTTGGTGATGATCAGAGGAACTTTTCAACATCACTTGGTGGCGATCAGAGGAACTTTTCAACATCACTTGGTGATGATCAGAGGAACTTTTCAACATCACTTGGTGGCGATCAGAGGAATTTTTCAACATAACTTGGAGGCAATCAGAGAAACTTTTCAACATAACTTGGTGGTGATCAGAGGAACTTTTCAACATAACTTGGTGGCGATCAGAGGAACTTTTCAACATAACTTTGTGATGATCAGAGGAACTTTTCAACATAACTTGGTGATGATCAGAGGAACTTTTCAACATAACTTGGTGATGATCAGAGGAACTTTTCAACATAACTTGGTGGTGATCAGAGGAACTTTTCAACATCACTTGGTGGTGATCAGAGGAACTTTTCAACATAACTTGGTGATGATCAGAGGAACTTTTCAACATAACTTGGTGGTGATCTGAGGAACTTTTCAACATAACTTGGTGATGATCAGAGGAACTTTTCAACATCACTTGGTGGCGATCAGAGGAACTTTTCAACATCACTTGGTGGCGATCAGAGGAACGTTTCAACATAACTTGGAGGCAATCAGAGGAACTTTTCAACATAACTTGGTGGTGATCAGAGGAACTTTTCAACATAACTTGGTGGCGATCAGAGGAACTTTTCAACATAACTTGGTGATGATCAGAGGAACTTTTCAACATAACTTGGTGATGATCAGAGGAACTTTTCAACATAACTTGGTGATGATCAGAGGAACTTTTCAACATAACTTGGTTTTGATCAGAGGAACTTTTCAACATCACTTGGTGGTGATCAGAGGAACTTTTCAACATCACTTGGTGATGATCAGAGGAACTTTTCAACATAACTTGGTGGTGATCTGAGGAACTTTTCAACATAACTTGGTGATGATCAGAGGAACTTTTCAACATTACTTGGTGGCGATCAGATGAATTTTTCAACATCACTTTGTGGTGATCAGAGACACTTTTCAACATAACTTGGTGATGATCAGAGGAACTTTTCAACATCACTTGGTGGTGATCAGAGGAACTTTTCAACATAACTTTGTGGCGATCAGAGGAACTTTTCAACATAAATTGGTGATGATCAGAGAAACTTTTCAACATCACTTGGTGATGATCAGAGGAACTTTTCAACATCACTTGGTGCTGATCAGAGGAACTTTTCAAAATAACTTGGTGATGATCAGAGGAACTTTTCAACTTTACTTGGTGGCGATCAGAGGAACTCTTCAACATAACTTGGTGGTGATCAGAGGAACTTTTCAACATAACTTGATGGTGATCAGAGGAGCTTTTCAACATCACTTGGTGATGATCAGAGGAACGTTTCAACATCACTCGTTTAGGAATCTGCGGGCTGTACAAGAAATAAATGCTGTTGTGAAACTACAAACATTTGAATGATACATCCCACCCACTTCATCACAGATACCAAAGATCACATCCCACTCACTTCATCACAGATACCGGTACCTAAGATCAGCTCGATCGGGGCAAAATTCTTTCTCTTTAAGTTAAGACCGAAAGATATAAAATAAAGTTTTGAACCAAAGTGTTCACGAATTTATTAGCGTGCTTCCCCAGGGGTTACCGAATCTAAATGATCTTTTTTTAATCAAGTCACTATTGTCACTAAAGGAGTTCATTGGCGGCCGATTCCTAGGCTAGAGAAATAGTTTAGATGACTTATGCTCAAATTTGTAAACATTATAAAACGTTTTTCTTGGTTAAGAAAGTTATTTATCTTATTATTCTTATTATTCTTATTATGCTGAAACTGAATAATCAAACAAAATCGAAAACACATCCGTCTTTTAAAATAACACCACAACAACTTGTACGTCCTCTTCACCCAGTTAATACCAGTGTGATTTACCCTTATTACCCTTGAACTATATCGTTGCTTTGCAAATGTTATAAATCATAAAATGATTTGATAAATTACCTGCAATTTTGAATCACAATTGGTATTTACTCGCAAAGTATATGATAACCTAACTGGTGACCGATTACTCGGTAATCGGTGCAACTCTAGTCGTAAATAAACTGGCCAAAAAATTCAACATTTCACCATTTTAACATTTCACCATTTTAACATACACTTCACCTCTTTAACATTCAACATTTCACCATTTTAACATTCAACATCTAAACCCGTGCCTTCGTTAATTTTGTGATAGTTAATCGTTTTATTGATCCAAGTAATTGATTTTTGTCGTTCCTTCTCGACCGTAGATATAACTAATAAAAAGTCACAGTCCATGTTTTGTTTAACACTTTCTGTACGGACTCAATAACACCCAGTATCTTTCTGGTCAGGGGCATGCAAGGGATGTTTAATAATTAACTAATTCAAAAGATGTCTTATAATTAGCTAATTCAAGAGTTGTCTAATAATTACCCAATTGAAGAGATGTCTAATATGTTACAATTGGAAAAGATACAAACCTGTGACTGGATGTGTGGGTGATTTCTTTACTCTGTTATCTATGACACGTTCTAAAGTCTACGCAATCAGAGAACATCTCGATGTTGCTACACTCACTCAATAAGTCGCTGTCTCTTGTAAGTACACTCACTCAATAAGTCGCTTTCTCTTGTAAGTACACTCCTCTTTAAGTCGCTTTGTCATGTCAGTACACTCACTCTATAAGTCGCCTTTGCCAAGCAACAAGTCAGATATTCTATGAGGATTTTGCCAAGCACAAGGCAGATATTCTATGAGGATTTTGCCAAGCACAAGGCAGATATTCTATGAGGATTTTGCCAAGCACAAGGCAGATATTCTATGAGGATTTTGTCAAGAAACAAGGCAGATATTCTATGACGATTTTGCCAAGCAACAAAGCAGATATTCTATGAGGATTTTGCCAAGAAACAAAGCAGATATTCTATGAGGATTTTGCCAAGAAACAAGGCAGATATTCTATGACTATTTTGCCAAGCAACAAAGCAGATATTCTTTGACGAATTTGCCAAGCAACAATGCAGATATTCTATGAGGATTTTGGGATTAAGCTCTACAACTAGGAATTCATCAAGAAATTAATTCAGATAACTTTTTTTTAAAACAGAACAATTTTGATTCATTTATTTTACTTCAGTTTTATAAGATACCGTCATTACACTATCATTCTTATTAACATAGCATCATTTTCCCCTTCAAGCCAGTATCCCTTCAATCGTTAACTGCTAATACTGTGGATAAATATCGTTTGACGTCCAAGTTACGAAAGATGAGTGTTTCGGTGCTATACAAATGTGTTTTTACAGCGCAAGTGCAGACGTCGCGTGAGTCCATGGAACGCGTCCATTGTCTATTAAAATAAATACTGCTTGTGATGTCTACACTAGCGCCACTCCGCGGGCCGGCAGGACACAATACATCAAAGGGCAATAACTCCGGCGGACTAGTACCGTTCGTTCATTCATTTGAAAGCGATATCACCTTCATTTACAATACTTGATTGGGTGGGCTAGGGAGGTGGGTAGAGGGAGGTGGCTGGAGGGAGGTGGGTAGAGGGATGATGGTGGAGGGAGATGGGGTGGAGGTGGGTGGAGGGAGCTGGGTTAGTGTGGTGGGTGGAGGGAGCTTGGTGGAGGGAGCTGGGTGGAGGGAGGTGGGTTAGTGTGGTGGGTGAAGGGAGGTGGGTTAGTGTGGTGGGTGGGGGAAGGTGGTTTAAGGGGGCTGGGTTAGTGTGGTGGGTGGGGGGAGGTGAGTTAAGGGGGCTGGGTTAGTGTGGTGGGTGGGGGGAGGTGGGTGGAGGGAGGTGGGTTAGTGTGGTGGGTGGGGGAAGGTGGCAGGAGCGAGGTGGGTGGAGGGAGGTGGGTGGAGGGAGGTGGGTTAGTGTGGTGGGTGGAGGGAGCTGGGTGGAGGGAGGTGGGTTAGTGTGGTGGGTGGAGGGAGGTGGGTTAGTGTGGTGGGTGGAGGGAGGTGGGTGGAGGGAGCTGGGTTAATGTGGTGGGTGGAGGGAGGTGGTTGGAGGGAGCCGGGTTAGTGTGGTGGGTGGGGGAAGCTGGGTGGAGGGAGGTGGGTTAGTGTGGTGGGTGGAGGGAGCTGGGTGGAGGGAGGTGGGTTAGTGTGGTGGGTAGAGGGAGGTGACTGGAGGGAGGTGGGTAGAGGGATGATGGTGGAGGGAGATGGGGCGGAGAAGAGTGGAGGGAGGTGGGTGGAGAGAGGTGGGTAGAGGGAGGATGGTGGAGGGAGATGGAGGCGGAGGTGAGTGGAGGGAGGTGGGGGCGGAGGTGAGTGGTGGGTAGAGGCAGGAAGATGGAGGGAGATGGGGGGCGGAAGTGAGTGGAGGGAGTGGGTGGAGGGAGATGGGGGGACAGAGGTGAGTGGAGGGAATATAACAAATAAGGTATGGCAGGGGTGGGCCTGGTAAAGTGTAAAATATGTGCGTGAAGGGAGGTAAATTGTTAAATGTGTAGTTATAGTGAGGGTAAAGTGTGAAATGTGTACGTGTAGGGAAGGTAAATTGTTAAATGTGTAGGTATAGTGAGGGTAAAGTTTAAAATGGTCGGAAAGGGGAAGGTAAAGTGTAAAATGGGTAGCAAGAGTTTAAAAATTCCCTTACATACATAGTGTTCCAAAAATTAACGTGTTTAGTCACAGGTAGGCCGTGCCAGCCTTAGGTAATATACTAATGAACGTAAAGGAAGATTATGCAGGGTCTAAGGCAGCGGTTCTCATCCTGTGGGTCGCGACCCCTTTGGGGGTCGAACGACCATTTCCCAGGAGTCGCCTACGACCATCGGAAAACACATGCTCTACAGTTATGAAGTAGCAACGAAAATAATTTGTTGGTTTTGGGTCGCCACAACATGGGGAACTGTATTACAGGGTCGCTGTATTATGGAGGTTGAGAGCCACTGGTCTAAAGTCTTTTCATTTTTAAAGATTACATTTGTTGTGGCCATCATTGTACAACGATACGTCACCAACACCATTGGCATATATGGGTGCACTTAAATACTTGTACCTTTGAACTTAAGACTAGATATTGGAAAGGATGGTTGGATGCTGAGAGGGTTGGCTTGATGGATGCTGAGAGGTTTGGCTAGATGGATGCTGAAGGAGTTGGCTTGATGGATGCTGAGGGAGTTGGCTAGATGGATGCTGAGAGGGTTGGCTTGATGGATGCTGAGAGGTTTGGCTAAATGGATGCTGAAAGGGTTGGCTTGATGGATGCTGAGGGAGTTGGCTAAATAGATGCTGAGAGGGTTGGCTTGATGGATGCTGAGGGAGTTGGCTAAATAGATGCTGAGAGGGTTGGCTTGATGGATGTCGGAGTACAGCCAGAAAGTAGTCAGAATGGAAACCACAATTTATGAACAGTCGATTTCAGGACGTAATTCAGTTTAATGACAAGAGCTGGTAGGCAAATCTTGTAATGTAGATAGTTTAGGCAACAGTAGACCAGTATTTTGCATTGTTATCGTTTCCGCCCTTAGCAATCTTAACGCCCTAAGCAGTTTTAAATTTTAGCGCCCCTTCCTCCGACACATTTTCAGGTTGATACTCGTCGTTAAAAAAGAAAAAAAGTTTCTGCTGAAGAGGACAAAAGTCAAAAAAATATAAAAGTTTCTGCTGGAGAGGACAAAAGTCAAACACATAAAAACACGTTTCATTACGAACGAAACAAACAATTAGATTTTAAATAGAAATAAAAAAAAAAAAAAAAAAAAACAATCTGTTTGAAACTAAAGTTGGTTTTCTTGCAAAGGTGTAACATTAAAAAGAGAAAAAAGGGGGGGGGGGGGGGAGCCAACTTGCACGCAGTTACTATCGTATCCGGAAATTTGATCGAATGAAATTTCGTCGACGGAAAATTGATCGACGGAAATTTGATCGAACGGAAATTTGGTCGAATGGTTTTTTTAGTTTATACGTTAAAATTTTGCGTCAAATTTCTTTTTAAATGCATTATTTTGTATTACTACATAATATAGTGCGTTCAAAAAGAAATTTGACAAAAATTTTAACGTCTGAACTGAAAAATAAATTCGACCAAATTTCCGTTCGATCAAATTACCGTCGATCAATTTTCCGTCGACGAAATTTCTTTCGATCAAATTTCCGGTAACCAGTTACTATGGAATATTTGAATTTTAAAAAATTTACATTGTTATCATAATTTTATTATATAATATTCTAAAAAGTATTTTTTCCCTCTGGCTTTTGGGATGGCAAATCTAATAGCAGCATAATTTTCAATAGACAGCATAGCAAAAGAGGCTAGTCTTTCCTGAGTGATAGACGCTCGTAAATAGGCCTTAATGACTCTTGTGGGAAAGGATCCAGAATTTGTGAAAATATTTTTGGGTTGCGAGCCTTGGGTGCAGCACTAATTGGAATTCTTATATAAGATGTGTTACGTGTATGCAAGTTTTGTCACATTTTCAGCCCCACCTGCATTGCTCGCTATTTCGGTGTTTATAAGAAAAATTTAGTTTTTAAGGATTGTTAACTTTTGGCCTGCCTGCGCTATTTGTTAGCAAACGTTTTGAATTTGTTAAAATGTTCCATTCCCAAGGAGAGGTTGTTTGAAATTCTTTTAAAAAATGTGTTGCTTTGTTATTTGATTTGCTCGAAACGTCTTGTCAAAGAATTAATAACAGTTTCAAATAACATAATATTTTTTTTTAAAACGTATCTTATCCAGGTTTTGATGCTACGGAAAGTGAAAACAGCATTTTTTTAAAAAAATTTTTTAAAGGCAGACACACAAGAATAATACGCTGAATGATTAACATCGTTTATAATTGCAAAGGTTTAATTTGTAACTTATTTCAAATGAAAGGGTGCCAAGACGCTATATTTGATTGGTTTGGGGTGGGGGGGTGGGGGAGGGGGCGTAATAAATCGAGGGAAACGAAAGCTCGTGAGAGAAAATTGGGGAGAGGGGGGCGTTAAATTTAAACGAAATCAAGTAGGTCAAAATGAACTCTAACAATAACAACTTTGTGTGTGTTTGTGAGAAAGGTCTTATTCATACTCATTTTGAACCCACCACTTTTTATACCCACCCCCCCCCCCAACTGGATTTTCGAAATTGACAATAAGTACCTCAATAAATGGAATAGTTTATACTAAATTCCCCCCCCCCCTTCCCCCACACACATGCACACCAAACTATTGCAATAAATGAATAAAAAGTAAAATAAATTGTAGGAGAGTATTTGATTAATTCCATTTGGTGATATTGTGCCGAAAATTAATTTATTTTCCATTCTATATCTCTCTGGTGTGTTGGTACAGGAAATCAGTGCCGTGATGGATACATCTAATGAATTCTATTTTATTATATTTTCAGGACACTCTGGTGTGACTATCTGTCTATTCCTTGAGTTACGTGTTTAAATTTTTTGCTGCTTGCTTTTCTTGTACTTCTGCTCGCCCTGAATTAAATGTTACATTGATATTATGTAAGCGAGTGTGAAATGCTGACCACGGCTCTGTACTGCCTGTGACGTCACACGGGTGGTCTTCGTAGTCACGATGGTGCTCCCAAAGAAGTTCGAATTAAATATTTAGCGTATAGTAATGACGGTCATTGATGTCATTTTTGTCAGCCGCTGATTTTGTGTCATAATTTTGTCCGTTTTTGGGTTTATCGGTGATTTTAATTGATTACAGATCATTCTCATCATGAATAATACGGACTATCTGAAAGTGTTCTTGATAAGAAGGTCAATGTTACCACTTGGCTTAGCGCAAATTCTTGGTGAAATTTTTTTGGGGAAAAAAAATTGTGTGTGGTGTGCGGATGAGCAAGAAACCTGGATAAGAAAACACGCTACACATTTCATAAACCTTTCATTTGTTTAATAAACTCATTATCTTATTACTCATTATTTGTTTTATAAACTACTTTTATGTTTTATAAACTCTTTATGTGTTTTATAAACTATTATATCATTAAAAACTATTTATATGTTTTATGAACTTTTTATTTGTTTTATAAACTACTTTTATGTTTTATAAACTCTTTATATGTTTTATAAAATTATACTTTAAGTTTTCAATACTGAAAATAAAACTTAACGATTTTTGTTACTTTCTTATATGCAATAATACAGTTGTCAATTCTTGAGCTATGTAAAACTGTTAACCTGTAAACTAAATTTTATATTCAGTATGCGAATACTTTTTTCATTTGTGCTCTCCTTTTCCCCTTTGTGTGCGCGCGCACAGCTTACAGGGAACATTGACGACGGAAACTATTCTTTTAAAATCCTTTATCTTTACTTCGCTGGCACAATATTCGGACGGCTAATGGACCCACTTCACGTCAACCTATGAAGCTGAAACTTGGCATAAAGACTCGTTGCCAATGATAACAAATTCTGTCAAATTTGCAGCCCCAGCCCCAACCACCAAAAAATCTGTCCCCCCCCCCCCCCCGCCCAGTTTTTCAAGGGGAGGGTGAAGGAAATATGATGACACTGATTTCACGAACTACGATTCGCGATAGCTGCGCTAAATGAGGTTCTTAAAAAAGTACCGCAAGTGCGTTTGGTGCGTAATTCTTTTTCCCGAAATAGTTGGTGAAATAGTTGGTGAAATAGTTGGTGAAATAGTTGGTGAAATAAATCGGAGGTGAAGAGCGGGTGGATCATTAGAATATTGATAAAAATCAGGGGGCGTGAAAATATTTTTGGGTTTCGAGCCTTGGGTGCAACACTAATTGGAATTCTTATAAGATGCGTTACGTGTATGCAAGTTTTGTCACATTTTCAGCCCCACCTGCATTGCTCGATATTTCGGTGTTTATAAGAAATTTTTTTGTTTTTAAGGGTTGTTTAATTTATCACTGTACGTAAATCAAAGTTTCCACTGGATGACCCAGACTAACTCATCATCATCAGTGGCGCTACAGCCCATGTAGGGCCCTGGCCTGCTCCCCCACATCCTTCCATTCGGATTAATCCATGGCTTTCCGCCTCCATGCGCGAACCCCCTACTGGTGTAAATTCTTTTCTACATGGTCGATCCATATCAGTCTTGGTCGACCGGTGAGCCGTCTGCCCCTAGGCTTCTGCCTGTATATCACTTTTACATTCCGGCATCCTTTCAATATGTCCTGACCAGCTCCAAGACTAACTCAGCCTAGGAGTGAATCAAAGCCTTCCATTGCTGCACGACACAGACTAACTTCGACTAAATCAGACATACTCAGACTAACTCAGTCGAGGATCGATGTCCACCAGGTTCGTTCTAATTTTTTTTGTGGGGGGGGGGGGGGGGTCTGAGCGGTCATAGGTTCCGGGTTCCTAAATAAGGGGGTGCCAAAAGTAATATTTTATGTCTCAGAAAGGAGGGTGGTGGCGTAGCGTGAGTTTGACCCGGGCGCATTGTCTCTGGCTAGTTTTTATTGTTTCTTTGAGTTTCTGTTTATAACTCTTTTAAAGATGGAGCCATTGGAATCTCAGACACAAATATACTAAATAAACGGAACAGAGCATGCATAAACAAGATACTCATTTGTTTTTTTTACCATCATTAAATTTATTAGCCCAAAGACATTTTCAAATGACCGAATCCCGAAGTTGTTGGTACGCCTTGTTTACACCACAAAGCTGAATGAACATGAAATACAACTGAGTCGTTAGAGGAAAGAGGGACACGCATACAGAGGCATACAGGACACATCATGAGCTCATCTTTGTGAACATAACTGGCTTAACTGGCAACACAAAAATTGACATTGAAATTAAGATTGACTAAAAATCTGGCAAGCAGTAACACGCTGGCACCAAAAAAAAAATTGTTTTAAAAATGTAAACAAAATTGAATTTGGTAAAAACTGAAAGGTTTAGAAGCGTATTAGAGAAAACATTTAGGCAAATGACTAAACCAAAATAGTTATCTTTAAAGAAACAACATTATCATTGATTATCCGAGGTGGAAATAATGTATCTTAAATTAAATATAACAGATTATTATAAAAATATGTGAGGAAAGCTGAAGTTATCCCCAAAAAAAAAAGATACTTTGAAAAGACAGTCGAGAATGATGAACCGGTTTTTGGAAGTTCTTTCTGTCAGCGTCAGAGCATTGACTTTTGAAAACATACAAATTCCTAATTACATGTGTGTTAGTAATATTCGTCACAAAGCCGTGAAGTGTATGTGAGAAGTATGTGAGGTGCATGTAAGGAGTATGTGAGGTGTATGTGAGAAGTATGTGAGGTGTATGTGGAGTGTATGTGAAGTGAATGTGAAGTGAATGTGAAGTGTTATGAGGTGTATGTGAAGTGTATGTAAAGTGTATGTGAAAGTGTATGTGAATTTCGTTTAAGAAGTAAAGAGTTTAAAAAGATTTTTAAAACTCTTTAGTATCTACCTTCTCCTTCAGCGGATCACATCATACGACGAGAGAGATCAATAGCAGGCACCACTAGCAGGGACAGAGGCGTAGCATAGGGGGGGCCAGGTGGGTACAGATGTACCCGGGCGCCAGCTAGTTAGGGGCGCCAAAATGTGCTTTTGTTATTATTTTATTGATGAAAATAATGGGTTTGAGAGTGGAAAAGAGGGCGCTTTAAAATGAATCTTGTCCCCGGGCGCGAATCTTGTCCACGGGCGCCAAACACTCTAGCTACGCCCCTGAGCAGGGACTGCTAGAAAGCACCACTAGCAGGCACCACTAGTAGGGACAACTAGCAGGGACAATTAGCAGGAACTACTAGTAGGAACTTCTACATCTATGTTTCCCCACTCTTCTACAGCTATGTTGCCCCACTCTTTTGCAACTATGTTACCCTAATCTTCTACCAGCTATGTTACCCTAATCTTCTACCAGCTATGTTGCCCCCAAACTTCTACCAGCTATGTTGCCCCCAAACTTCTACCAGCTATGTTGCCCCCCAAACTTCTACCAGCTATGTTGTCCCCAAACTTCTACCAGCTATGTTGCCCCCAAACTTCTACCAGCTATGTTGCCCCCAAACTTCTACCAGCTATGTTGACCCCAAACTTCTACCAGCTATGTTGCCCCCAAACTTCTACCAGCTATGTTGCCCCCAAACTTCTACCAGCTATGTTGCCCCCAAACTTCTACCAGCTATGTTGTCCCCAAACTTCTACCAGCTATGTTGCCCCCAAACTTCTACCAGCTATGTTGCCCCCAAACTTCTACCAGCTATGTTGCCCCCAAACTTCTACCAGCTATGTTGCCCCCAAACTTCTACCAGCTATGTTGCCCCCAAACTTCTACCAGCTATGTTGCCCCCAAACTTCTACCAGCTATGTTGCCCCCAAACTTCTACCAGCTATGTTGTCTCCAAACTTCTACCAGCTATGTTGCCCCCAAACTTCTACCAGCTATGTTGCCCCCAAACTTCTACCAGCTATGTTGCCCCCAAACTTCTACCAGCTATGTTGCCCCCAAACTTCTACCAGCTATGTTGCCCCCAAACTTCTACCAGCTATGTTGCCCCCAAACTTCTACCAGCTATGTTGCCCCCAAACTTCTACCAGCTATGTTGCCCCCAAACTTCTACCAGCTATGTTGCCCCCAAACTTCTACCAGCTATGTTGCCCCCAAACTTCTACCAGCTATGTTACTGGTACTAGTGGTACATGGATTTCTAAGACCTGGTTAAAGCGATAGCTTAGTCTATGATTAACACATTTTTTTAGAACACTTACCCCCCCCCCCCCCCACGGTCGCCCCAACCGCCTCTCCTTCCCCTTTTCTTACAGAAACTCGGAGCGGAGATGAAACAATTTCGCCCTGAGCAGAGCTTGAGCGAAAGTTGGCCAGACTACAGTTTGTCATTATGCATAATGTATGTATATTTATATATATGTATCTTGAAATATCCTACATGTTGTCTAATCACTTAACTGACCTCAACAACCCCTTCTCTTAAAGCCATAGAAATCGACTGTGACATAACAATGTGACCACAACACGTCTCTCCCCCCACACGCACACACTCATATAGAAGTACATTCACTTAAGGACAACTCGGATGTGTAGACCAGGATTTGAGAACCTTTTCTTGTCCCAGAGCCAAATATCACATTTTTTGTCTAGTGGCTAGTAATATCCAAGAACTGTATGAGAAAGATGAGTGCGTGGCAGGTTCATGACTACTGGTCAAGAGAATGTTCTGACCACTCTCCCTCCAACCCACTCCAAGGACTATTCTGACCTTGACTATTCTGACCTTGACTATTCTGACCTTGACTATTCTGACCTTGACTATTCTGACCTTGATTATTCTGACCTTGACTATTCTGACCTTGACTATTCTGACCTGGACTATTCCGACCCTGACTGTCATAATATTCGTTTCTAGAGTAATTTACGTTTTTCGAACTCTCATCGTTGTGTTTTGTACACCCCAATGTACCATCATAATGCACACTAGAGACCGACCGAAGTTTGGTTTCGGCTTCGGAGCCGAAATTTGCCATTTCATCAATTTCGGGGCATTTTCCATTTCGACCGAAACATAACAGTTAACTTTCGGTTTATGTTTGGTTTCGGCGAAAAGTGGTTGAGACTTTCCGCCCAAGTGATTTAGATTTTCGGTCATCTACCATAAGGCAGAGACTGTCTGACTGTCTGTCTCTAGGCCAGCAATCCGATATTCATTATTGCTCGACGTCTTGCTGTCATCGTAAGTTATATGACTAATACTCTGATAAAACTGCTCACAACTGCACGATGACCTACTTGTCATTTATTTCCAGAACATTAAATTTCAATTAGGCCGAGGCAAATAGTTTTGTGGAAAAGAATCTAGGGGAATAGTAATATTTAAATTATTATTTTTTTATATTTTTTTTTCAAAAATAAAATTTGGGAACCCTAGGTTTATTCAATTCATCCATTTGTTATATTCATCTTGATTTATCATCATCATGCTCATAAGTGTTGTCATAGGCAAAGGTGAATAATCCTTTGGAATGGTAATATTTTCAGTATCATTTTTTGTGGTAGTTTTAGACAATATGTGATGGAGCACGAAATCAGGCTCCCAGGCTTAATGCAGGGGTGGGCAACCCTCGGCCCACCACTTTAAATAATTGTTATGGCCCACCGGGTGTATCACACATGAACAAATTTCTTGATTCAAATATCGATTATTTTAATTTGTGGCACAAACGCACATTTTTTTATATGTATATATACATCATTTTTGTGTGAACGATAGGCGCCATTTCGGAGTACACACTCCCATTTTGGACTGATAGAGTGAAAATAGATTGGAATACGTAATACTTTTTAAAAAAAATAGTATTTATTAACTACTAAGCTAAAAAGGGATTTGTGTAAACAAAATGAAATAATGGAAACCATTCCCCCCCCCCCCCCCAACCACAAGTTTTACGATTCAGTCTAGCAATGAGACAAAAACTTATTCAGGAACAGTGCATCCCTGCATTTTGATTTTAGAAAAAGATTCTGGGCAGGGGGCTCAGCCTGCTCCACAAATAGCACCATTACTTTTGTTATGGGTCACTTCGGCGGGTATCCTCAATTTCCGCTCTCCCACCACATCTTCGGTCATCAAAGTGGCAAATGACGTGGACATTTTTCTTTGCAAAAATGCCCTGTATATAAATATATAAACGTCAGTCATCTACTTTGAGAAGTGATCCGAATTTGAAATTGCCTTTGCTTTCGGCCGAAAGTTTCGTTAAGCTTTTGGTTTCGGCATGGTTTCGGCCGAAATTAGAAAATCATTTCCTGTCGGTCTCTAATGCACTCAAACTTTGTGCTATTACATTGTGCTATTACAGTGTACTCTTACAATGTATATATTAATTTGCTCTTACAATGTACTCTCACAATTTGCTGTCACAACGTACTCATACAATGTATTCTCAGAATGTGCTATCACAATGTATCCTCACAATGTACTCTTACAATTATCACAATTCAATTCCAGACCAAAAGTGCATTCTCATTACACTCCGCCAGATCCCACCGTGTACTCTCATTACACTCCGCCAGATCCCACCGTGTACTCTCATTACACTCCGCCAGATCCCACCGTGTACTCTCATTACACTCCGCCAGATCCCACCGTGTACTCTCGTAATACTGTACCAGATTCCCACAGTGCATTCTCATAATGCAACACTAGACCCACCACCCCCCACAGGGTGTTCTCATAATGCACTGCTAGACCCCACAGCGTGTTCGCCTTGTTTGATGATTGTCATGTTTTGTGACACTCGTCCTCGTCATTCAATCAGCTGCCCCGGGTTTCCGGTCAAGCCTATTCAATCTTTAAAACTTTTAGTAAGGAGCAGGGGGTGGGGGAGCGCGAGGGGGTTAAAGGGGATGACGGGTTAGGGGGAGCACAACTGTTTCCCACACGCCTGCGTTTTGTGAATGGGGTGTTGGGGTGGAGGGGCAAAGTTCATTCGATCGTTTTCCGAAAAATGAAACTCTACAACGTAAAAAAAAAAAAAGAACTGAAACAAGAACTCACATCAATTATCGCAGCGCAACTACAACTCTGTTTACCAGATATATTTCTGTCCCCTGATAATGAGCTGAATCCCTAGGAAAGACGTTTAAGTTTGCCTATGCACGTACTGCAGACATTGCTCGTAAGAGACGTTCCAATGCGAAAAGTATAAAAAAAAAGTTAACGCTAGAACTATCCACCGTATTAGCCGGAAAGTCTTACACAACTGTATGTCAGGCATTCGGTGGCTGAGACATTGATGTCTTAGGAAATATCAGACATATTTCTTGATATTGATGTCGTAACACAATGAGACACATTTCCTGGCATTGTTGTCTCGACACCTTGAGACACATTTCCTAACACTGATGTCTTAACACAATTAGACAGACTTCCTGATTCTGATGTCTTAGAACATACGGGGTCCAATTACTAATTCCAAAGAGAGTGCCACTTACAAGTTCCATCTAAGGGGCCACTACTAATTCCAAAGAGGGTGCAACTTACAAGTTCCATCTAGGGGGCCACTTACTAGTTCCAAATAGGGTGCGACTTAATAGTTCCATCTAGGGGGCCACTTACTAGTTCCATCTAGGGGGCCAATTACTAGTCCCATCTAGGGGGCCACTTACTAGTACCATCTAGGGGGCCACTTACTAGTTCCAAATAGGATGCCACTTACTAGTCCCATATAGGGTGCCACTTACTAGTGCCATTTAGGGGGCCCTTGACTAGTTCCGAAGAGGGTGCCCCACCTCACCTCACTTCACCTCACCACAAAACATGACCTCAGTGACCTTTTCCCGTCTCAACGCTGTATGGGTGGGAACATGACCTCAGTGACCTTTTCCCATCTCAACGCTTTATGGGTGGCGACATGACCTCAGTGACATCTCCCCTTTCATTGCTGTATGGGTGGGGACATGACCTCAGTGACCTTTGCCCTTCTCAACGTTGTATGGTTGGGGTCATGACCTCAGTGACCTCTGCCCGTCTTAAGACTGTATGGGTAGAACACTTCGAGTCCTCGAAATAAATGACAATGAGAGTCTGGGAATGATATTTATGGGACGGAGGGGGGTGGGGTGGCTGTTGGCTGACCATGTTAGCATTTCTTGGCGATTGCTAGCGTTCTAGATGGATGGAGTGCCTCTGGTTGTTCGTCTAAAGAGGGCCCAGGTTGGTCGTTTAGTGGAGAGACCAGGTTGTTAGTCTAATAGAGAGCCTATGTTGGTTGTCTAATAGAGGGCCTAGGTCTGTCGTCTAATGGAGCGCCTCGGGTTGTTCGTCTAATGGAGGGCGCGGGTTGGTAGTCTAAGAAAAGGCCAAGGTCGGTCGTCTAATGGAGGTGAGAATACAAGACGGACCACATTGGATGAAACAATTACGGCACTAAAAATAAATTGTATCCGTACGCCTGTAGCCTTCTATGTCTGTAGCCTTCTATGTCTGAGGTCTTGTGTGTCCGTAGTCTTAAGTGCCTGGCAGACCGATACATTAAGTTCCAATTCATTTCAGGGGGTTTGATTGTATGAATGATGTCTAACATCTACAATCTCAGTCTCAGACCATTCATCACTCGTCTCGCCTGGTCTGAAACTGATGAATCTGTTGGACGGCACCCACTACAGGAATAGAACGGTCTATTTTACTTTTTTTTTATATTAATTTTTTTTTAAAATTAGTTCAGTTTACTTCCGGTTTGGCTCTCGCCATATTTGTTAACTTTTTTTCTGCGAAGTTTAATTTATTTTTAAAAAAAAATATTTACCTTTTCATTTTTTTAAATTTGTGGGGGATCTGAGGGATGGTGTGGTGTAAGGGGATGAGGAGTGGGGTGATGTGGGGGGATGTGAGGTGTGGGCTGTGTGGGTAGCAGAGTAGGGAAGTTAGCGATTGTTTTTATTTGATCAGGTAATAAATTGGTTATCCCCCCCCCCGGGGGCAGATAAAATAATGACTGTAGATACGCCAAGATCATTGCCATGGGAACAATAAGATGACATCACCAAGTATCGGCCAACTGGCTCCACATTGGCTCAGCTATGGCCTGATTCTAAATGAACATTGTCATATTCTTGACCATATCTTTATTTGTCTGATGTAGCGGTCTTCTCATAGATCTGTACTTCTGAAGTTACTGTCTTCTCAGACATTAATTTGTCGGATGTAGCTTTCTTCTCGTATGTCTGAAGTTGTTGTCTTCTCAGAAATTAATCTTATTTTTCTGATGTAGCTTTCTTCTCATACGTCTGAAGTTATTGTCTTCTCAGACATTTATTTTTCTGATGTCAAAGTCTTTGCATAAATGTATATATTTCAGATTCCAGTGTCTTCTTATACTGTAGATCTAGATTTGTGATGTGATTTTTTTGTTAAAAATATATTTTTCTGATATACAACCGCCAGTGTTGCTCTGAAGGTCTCAAAATTACCTCATCATTACAACTTTACCTTATCCTATCAACATTACCGTATTATCTTCTGTTCATATGCTGTAAGTGGTTGACCACTCTGACGTAGTGTCGGTCTGAATTTCTTCACGCAGCTCAGAATAAAGATGAGTATATAAAAAAGAGTGATCCATTCAATTATCCAAGTTTGGAGGAAAAAAATCCAGGGATTATTTTATGTGCTGCGCAAATAAAGCAATTAATTAGGATATATGGATATGAGGATATGAGGATATGTGGATATGAGGATATAAGGGTATGTGGATATGTGTATATGAGGATATGAGGGTATGTGGATATGTGGATATATGGATTGTTTTAATACGTAGCAACACGAAACGTTGTCACCTAGCTTTGTGTTTACTAGGTCAAGGTCACGGCTTTAATTTCAACTATTTAAAAAAAAAGACAATAACCTAAATAAAGAAAGTAAAGAAACAATAACAATGAAGTGTCGAGGGTCTCGACTCCTGCATTCACACAAGCAAAAACACAGCTGGAAACATCGACTACATGATATATGTTGGTATCGATAATGTTATGGGCCCGAAAATAGTGTAGCACTCTTCTAATCAAATATTTGACCATATTCTATCACTGGGGACGCCTCTAGCGGTTCTTAAACTTGTATTCGATGTGGATCATTTAAAAAGAGATACCGAAGTGAAGTGTGCCAATGAACTAGCCAGACAAGTCCATTTTACCTATACCCAATGAACGGTTCCAACTGGCTCCTCACTTTTTTGTTTCACTAGCAATGCTCTAATCTCAGGTATAACATTTGCATATTTTCACGAACCTTCATATAATGTGTAATGCGATGCCATTTTATTCTTCTATCTTCAGGGTCTTAATAATCTCATTTTATAGTTTAAGAACCGCTGTAACTGCCACATTGTATAGTAATTTTATAACTTTAAGAAAATTGGCAGACATCCTGCAGAGAAATATGAAAATGGAGAAATGTTTCTTAAAAAGTCTGAAGATCCAAGAAATTGAAATAATCCTTTCCTGTACTGTCACCACTAAACTTGTTGGATTTGAGAACCTGCCGTAAATAAAAGCTCAGCCTAGTAGACCATATTGGTTGGGGACGTCGAACATCGAGTTCCGGCGTGACGTCATGGAAGTCAGGCCCCTCCCATGTCGTCATGCGCAGTGCGCGGCAGCTTGTGACGTGACGTCGCCCTATAACGTCAGTCAGACGAATTTCGACTCCGTTAAATCGACCCAGCACTTGAGAGCGCACAGGTGGTGCCTGGCCTTGCACTCGGAGTACACTGAGAAAGTCCGAGACCCCTGGGCGCACTGGATGAACTCTGGGGCGCACGTTTGCACATAGCAGCCTGGGGGGAGAAAACAGAACTAGGTGATAATGTTGGTAATAATTTAGGGTGAGAGTTGCTGGTGAAAAGTTTTGGTGATAATTGTTTGTTGAGAATTGTTGGTGAAAATTTTTGGTGCAAAAAGTTGTATAACACAAGGCAAGCTGAAAAGTTAACAGGTCGTAGAGAAAAGGGGGGTGGGGGGAAGGATAATTTTTATGTCGCCTGATGGATGTGGATATGTCTGGCCACTCTTCGGACATAAATTTGTCATTATGGAAGCATGCGATCTACAAACACATAGGATATATAATAATAATTTTTCTAGGGCAAATTTCATGTGGGCTAAATCCTCTTTTCATTTCAGTAATTCACACCATGGCTGCAGTGGGAGTGAATCGTGCAGTGCACTGCTAGTGTAATTGAATGGTGCAGTGCACTGCTAGTGTAATTGAATGGTGCAGTGCCGCTAACCCCCATATTTCCATGAAAACGTGAAAAACCCATGGTCACTGTTGAGACCCGTTGGTCTCACCAGTGTGAGACTCACTGACTCACGGGCTAAAAAAATTCCTAACCTAGGATTTTCCCAATATGACCCAATTAGGGTTTGGCCACATGATTCAGACACAATGAAAAATCACCAGGGTCTTTGACCGTGGAATAGCTTAGTCTTAGTCCAATGGAAATTTACCAAAACTTAGGACTAAGAAACAGTCCGAAAAACTTGCACGTCACGTGAGTATTGACCGGGATTGTAAGCAAAGGGTTAGTAGGGCATTGGCCTGCCTTTGTTGCTCAGTGCCAAGGGTCCTTATAAATTGAAAGCCTGCCTGGTACTCGCTCTCTCTTATAAAGAAGACGCAGAGCCAGGTGAGCTTATTTTTGCTGCTATAGTGTGTATAGCCAAGAGTAGCTCGGTTAGTAATAATAGTATTGTTAATTGTTAGTAACATAATAATATGTATTATAATGTTAGTAAGAAATGTTAGGATTGTAATTAGTTACTCAAGTACTGTTAGATTATGATTAATCATTACTAATGTATTAGGAATATAATTCTTATTTGTAGCTTACGTGTTGTATTTATTCTTATTTACAGCCGGTTAGGTTGAGTGAAGTTAAGTTCAGTTAAGTTCAGTTAAGTTAGGTTCAGTTAACATAGCATTAGAAAGAATAGCATAGTCTCGAGTAAAGCCTAGTAGCTAGAGGCTTTGATTTTGATTATAGAAGAGTTTGAATCGAACATAGTAAAGTTGAGCATATAGAAGATAGCTCATTGTACATGATAACCCAATAGAGTTGGGGAACAGTCGGGGCCTACTCCGAAGTAAACATTGGACGAGACTATTAGCTCAGGCAGTCAGCTTACAACACAAACGTTGTATACAAGTAAAATCACCGGAGCGTGACGGCAACTCATCACCCTTGCACCGGTGGAGGACTTTGACCTAGAGAATAGAAGGGCGAACTTTGTTGTGTGCTTTGTGCAGCCCGGAGTGTGTAGATGACCCAGAAAGAATCCCGACCAAGACCAGAGACGAAGCATCGCATCCGCATCGGTCCAGTCTCTCATGTTATTAGTAACAAAACTGTAACAACTAATTTCTTATATTTGTATGTATCTCGCATGTGTGAAACACCTTGTAAGATTAGTAATTAGATATTTATTTGTGGGCTGAACCACCTGTGTTCTTAAGTTTACATATAAGTAGCAGTGTAAGCGAGTGACAGAGCTTCAGTAGCGTTAGTGTGAGAGCGTGTAATATCACTAGTTTAAGAATAATCATACCTTAGACATAATAGTACTAATCGCGGTAGCGGTAGGGACCACACAAAATATATAGCAATTGAAATATTCAACAGTCACGTGATATGTTTTACCCGCCAACATATTTGTTTACCAACCAACATATTCGTTTACCCACCAGCATATTTGTTGACCAACCAACATATTCGTTTACCCACCAGCATATTTGTTTTCCAACCAACATATTCGTTTACCCGCTAACATATTTGTTTACCAGCCAACATATTCATTTACCCGTCAACATATTTGTTTACCAGCCAACATATTCGTTTACCAGCCAACATATTTGTTTACCCACCAACACATTTGTTTACAAACCAACATATTCGTTTACCAACCAACATATTTGTTTACCAGCCAACATATTTATTTACAACCAACATATTTATTTACAGCCAACATATTTATTTACAACCAACATAATTATATACAACCAACATATTTATTTACAACCAACATATTTATTTACAACCAACATATTTGTCTACCCACCAACATATTTGTTTACCAACCAACACATTTGTTTACCAACCAACATCTTTGTGTACAACCAGAAGATGCAGTTACTCAATGCTGATGGACAGGTAAATGTGTCAAGCACGATGAACCTGGTGTGCCATTTTTCATGATACATAATTTAAAATATCGCCATCCCCTTTAAAAAAAACAACAACAAACAAACAAACATACAAGCAACAACGACAACAACAAAAACAACCTTACAGCATGCCCAGACATGAATACTAAGACAATTGTCATATCAACCATCAATGGCTCATACAAAAAGAACAGATGAAATAGCGGAATGTAAGTGAGATAGTATGGACATAATTAGGCCATGATGACATTAAGATCCCTCGTGCCACGACAGATCAGTGAAGCATGTGTCCACATAGCCCATCAAGCACGTGACCACATAACTGAAGCACGTGACAATATGGCCGTGAAACATGTAACCACATAGCCGTGAAACACTTTGCCACATAGCCTTGAAACATGTTATCAACGTAGCCGTGAAACATGTTACCACGTAGCCGTGAAACATGTTACCACGTAGCCGTGAAACATGTTACCACGTAGCCGTGACAGTAGCTTTGGATTACGGGATCACGTTGTTGTGATCAAACGTGATCAAATCGCAAATTGCACCTAGCCGCACCTAACTACGTCATGTCCAAACCAACTGCACCTAGCCACACCTAACTATGTCATATCCAAACCAACTGCACCTAGCCGCACCTAACTATGTCATATCCAAACCAACTGCACTTAGCCGCACCTAACTATGTCATATCCAAACCAACTGCACTTAGCCGCACCTAACTATGTCATATCCAAACCAACTGCACCTAGCCGCACCTAACTATGTCATATCCAAACCAACTGCACCTAGCTGCACCTAACTATGTCATATCCAAACCAACTGCACCTAGCCGCACCTAACTATGTCATATCCAAACCAACTGCACCTAGCCGCACCTAACTATGTCATATCCAAACCAACTGCACTTAGCGCACCTAACTACGTCATATCCAAATCAACTGCACCTAGTATCACCAATTTACACTATGCTAAACCAACTACACTTAGCCACATCTATTTACACCTAGCCACATCTATGTATACCTAGCCACACCCCTTACCCCCATGGCACACGTGAATATCATCAGTCCATCCATAACGTTAATTGATGTCCTATAATTTATTTTGATTCACCTTTAAATATTACAATTTCGATTCGTCTTATGATTTGCTGATAAGAAACTATGCAATCCTTGCAATTAGGTCAGCGTTTGATGAATAGTTTGAATAGCTCATAGTTTGAATAGCTAATAGTTTAAATAGCTATAAGTTTGAATAGCTAATAGTCTGAATAGCAAATAGTTTGAATATTCCTATAGAAACTATAAGATATTTAGGACTGATCGATTAATTCATCGAGGTTTCAAAGGGAATTAACCAAGTGCGACAGGAAAACAAATCTATTTCAAAAACCTCTGAACCCAGTGTATATTAAAATGTATCCTGTCATGATCTCCTTTGAACTTCTCCCAGGACCGACCCAGACTTATCTGCCACTGACTGAGAGTTATCTGCCACTGACTCAGAGTTATCTTCCACTAAATCGGAGTTATCTGCCACTGACTCGTCCATTGCTCCTCCCACCCAAACTACTAACACCTACCGAAGCCCATATTCTGAAGCATAATTGATAGAACAATTTTGGTAATGGAAATAAAGACATAATATAGTTTCCTTTGGCTCTCAAACGTTGACCTCTCCATACTAGAAATCTCCATCCTTGAGCTCTCCATCCTTGACCTCTCCACCTTTGAGCTCTACATAGTAGACCTATCCAGCCTTGACCGCTCCATCCTAAAACTCTTCACTCTTGACTTCTTCAACTTTCACTTCTGAATCCTTGTTCACGCAACCCATGACATCTCAATTTTTGACATCCCTGTCCTTGACCTCTCCACCCCAGACTTGTCCATCATTGAGCTCTCCACCCTTCTCTCCATCCTAGGCCTCTCAATCCTTGACCTCTCAATTGTGACCTCTCCATCATCGACCTCTCATCAACCTCTCCATCCTTGACCTCTCTGTCCTTGACCTCTCCAAAGACCTCTCCATCCTTGACTTCTCCATCTTTACATCTCCATCCTCGACCTGTCCATCCTTGACCACCCCATCTTGACCTCTCTATCCTTGACATCGCCATCCTCGACGTCTCTATCCTAGACCTCTCCATCTTGACCTCACCATACTTGACCTCTCCATCCTTGACCTCTCCATCCTTGACCACTCCATCTCGACCTCTCCATCCTTTGCCACTCCATGATAACCACTCCATCTTTGACCTCTCCATCCTTGACCCCATCCTTGTTGGTCGATAAAGCAAATTTGAAAATAACACTCGTCGTATCATTGACCGCAGAATTTCAACTTGTCCTAAATGTCCTACTTGTTCTACTTCTAAGACTAAAAGAGGACCAAAAGAAAACCCAACATACGCACGGCCCACTTGCCAGAATGGCCCGACACATATCGGTGTAAATAATTCTTTTAGCGGTGCCGGGGATAACTCCTGGTGAAACATTCGATCTCTGGCCGAGTTGTCGGCAGCTGTCCACTTCTCAAGAACTGGTCATCAACAGAGTCCTAGAAGGCGTGGGTGGAGAGGTGGACAGACATGGTGTTGGTACTTGGACGTCCACTTTGTAAGCGCTTTATCGATGATGTATCTGTTTTTAATTGGTTGATTTTCAAAGGGCAGATAACCAACACTTTCTCCCCTCAATGGTTTATGTGACGTCATCAAAGGTTCATGATAACATTTTCTGTAGCAGCGTTTCCAAAGGTCGTAATATTGGCGGACCGATGGACCGGTGGACCGATGAACCGGTGGACCGATGGACATGTTTCAAATTTTCTCTTTATATTATCTTTCTATTCGACCATAAGATTTCATGTTTATGAACCTGAGGTTCGCGGACCGGTGCTGGGCCACCATTTGGCGACCGCCGGTCTACACTATTCATTATGATCGTTGACCTGCTCAAGGTGTCCCTTATATGATACACTGTCCTTCATGTTGATACGATATCTAGTTTATTGGTTTGGTTCAGGTGTCACCAAACTGCAATCCGGCCCGCGACTTCAGATCCTCAAACCTGCCGACGGTATTTGACTTTGCTTGATAAAACGAATGGAACACGAGACGTTGTGCCATTTGAAAAAAATTAATCTGTTAATTCTGTTGTTTGTTCGCCTACGAAGGCTTCCTGCCGACAAATTCGTTGTTTTGTTGCGTTTCATTTTTCAGGTTTGACCATTCTTTGTTTTACTAATTTCCTTTTTTGCTAAGCTGATTGCAGTCTCTCCCTTTATTTCCAATAACCTCACCGACCAACTATTTCACCGAACGCCTATTTCACCGACCGCTTTTTTCACCGACCAACTATTTCATCGATCAACTATTTCACCAAACAACTATTTCACCGACCAACTATATCACCGACCAACTATTTCACCGAACGCCTATTTCACCGACCGCCTATTTCACCGACCAACTATTTCACCAACCAACTATTTCACCAACCAACTATTTTCACCAACCAACTATTTCACCGACCAACTATTTCACCGACGAACTATTTCACCGACCAACTATTTCACCGACCAACTATTTCACCGACCTACTATTTCACCGACCAACTATTTCACCGACCAACTATTTCACCAATCAACTATTTCACCGACCAACTATTTCACCAACCAACTATTTCAGCGACCAAATATTTCACCGACCAACTGTTTCAACGACCAACTATGTCACCAACCAACTATTTCATAAACTAGCTATTTCACCCCCCCCCCCCCCCCAACCATTTCACCGACCAACTTTCAAACAATGCATTTTCTCATAATCCCCTTTAACTTCATTAAAAGCAATTCTAAGTTACTTCCTATCTCTTCTCATGCAATAATTCTAATACTTTCAACCTAGTTGTTTGTATCCTTGATGCAGATGTTGTTCAATGCTACGACTATCTTTAATCCAGATGTTGTTAAATGATACGAGTATCCTTAATCTATATTACTAAGCCCCATGAAATCGATAGAACAAACAGGCTTAAGTCGTGCAGTAATTCAGTTGAACATGATGCTAGATCAATCTATCTACTTAATGAGCCCTAACCAACTAATACGTGGATAACGACAAGTGGGGGGTGGGGAACACTGATCCTATCAATTTGCTTATGAATCTCATGTGTTACACATTCGATTACACGTGTACATACATATTATATATAAACGGCATCCTTCTGTCTTCGTAAGTCAATGGAGTAGCTATGTACGTTTCGACAAATGGTTCACTGGGCCGATCATGGAATGGCAGTCTCGGCTGCATTTCCCGCAGGAGAATCTTTAACTCCTGTTAGAGGTGGCCTTTCGTATTGTTCATTTTGTTGCAAAATCTTCGTTTCGCACATTTTCTGCCTTTTTGCTTAAATGCCATGTTGCGAAGCGAAGCTGTTGAGTCTTCCTTCTTATCACTTTCCTTGTTTTCAAAAAACAATGCTCCTCGTCAAGTGTCGTCACCAGTGCTGCTACTTAGCCTGGGCAGTCTTTCATCGAGACCAGATTTCTCCGAATGCAGCAGATCCACACTCTCCGCGCCAACCAGTGGATCCAAGGGAATGACAACTGGTCAATACAATGTGGCACTAACTGCGTCGCAGGACTTGAACAAATGACGTTGTTATCAGCGTTAAAACGACCGTGGGGGACTCCAACGCCTGATTTTACAGTCTAGGTATACTCCCGTAGTCTTACCCTAGGTTCCCCCATTTTTTAAATTCGTTTATATCACTATTTATTCAACACTTTCCCGTTTTTTGGCTGCATCGGTATACAAAAATGTGCGGGTCAGCCACCTTGTTGATAGCCGGAAGTACTGTTTCTCAGTATGGCGTTGCCCGGGATTGCACTCGGAAAAAAATATTTCAAAACCCATTTAGCAGGAATCGAAATCAAGGGTGCTGTAAACAAAAAAAATATCTCTCAAGTAAGAAAATATGTTTTTTTCATTTGCTAACGCTTCGTTTTCCGATTGGAACCCGTTCCACGATGAGATCCCGTTCTCGGTGGGACCCCGTTCTCGGTGGGACCCCGTTCTCGGTGGGACCCCGTTCTCGGTGGGACCCCGTTCTCGGTGGGACCCCGTTCTCGGTGGGACCCCGTTTCCTAAATTTAAGCTCTATATCTTTAATATTTATCAATTGCGATTCTCTTACTACGAAAAGTTTTTATATCTATTAAACTTAGTATCGGAACAAGGCTCCAGGCCCGAATTAATGGCCAGGATTGCGCAGACCACGACAGCACTAAAGGGGCTCAAGAAAATATGGAACGACAAAAATATAGCCCCCAGCACCAAAATCAGGCTGATGCGCTCATTAATCCTCTCCATTTTCTTAAATGCCTGTGAGTCCTGGACATTAACAGCAGAACTTGAGAGGAAAATAAAGGCGATGGAGATGAGATGTTACAGAGGCATTCTTGGCATCTGCTATAGAGATCACATCACCAATGGGCAAATAAAAGAAAGGATTCGTCAGGCAATTGGGCAATACGATGACCTCCTGACGTCTATTAAAAAGCGCAAACTTGAGTGGTATGGCCACGTGACCAGAAAACAAGGGCTCGCCAAAGAGATCTTGCAGGGCACTACTAGAGGAGGGAGAAGAAGAGGAAGACAAAGAAAAAGATGGGAAGATAATATCAAAGAATGGACGGGATTAAAACTAGGTGATGCTATGCGAAGGGCAGAAGACCGAGAGGAATGGAGAAGAATAGTGTACATGTCATCTGTGGTGCCCCAACGGTCAAAGGACTACGGGACCTGATGATGATGATATACATATCCGATTATGTTAGATATCGAACTTTGGTATGGATCTAAAAACTAGATATCCATGTTCTTCCTATACACAGAAATAAGCAATGAACTACTTTCAGACTCTTCATATTACCTGCGCCTTTCTTCGTGTGTTGCTTTCTCTTTGCGTTTGTGGCAAAAATCTTCGGAAGGCTAATTGACCCACTTCCCGTCCTATCGAGCTGAAAACTAGGCACATTAACTAGATGCCGATGACATTACATTTGATAAACGTTTGAGCCCACCCCAAACATCAGTTTTCCCTGTTTTATCTCCTTCTTCTCTATATTAAGGGCCCACGATCAATTTATTGATCATTCTGGCTCCTATGAATGTAAATGGGATTTGCAATGTCTCTGTGCCTGGTGTTGATGAGGATATTTCACTGGTTACAGGAGTAACTGTGTGAGGGTATCATGCACTGGGGGTTGGAAGGCCTGAGGCAATAGACGCAAATGAGTCGTGTGCCTGGTGTTGATGATGATATTTCACTGGTTGCAAGAGTTACTTAGTGAGGGTATCATGCACTGGGGGTTGGAAGGCCTGAGGCAATAGACGCAAATGAGTCGTGTGCCTGGTTTTGATGAGGATATTTCACTGGCTGCAAGAGTTACTTAGTGAGGGTATCATGCACTGGGGGTTGGAAGGCCTGAGGCAATAGACGCAAATGAGTCAAGTGTTGTCGCCTCAACTGTTCCTTTTGGAAGCTTGAAAAGGGATCGAAGTGGGAGATGCTGATGATTTGTTCAAAAAAGTTTACTTGTTTTTGTGTGGAGATTAACTGTGTAGCCGTTGCTATGTGCTTTGTATTTGTCACGTATTTGGGTTAATATGTATATATATTGAGTCTATTAGGTTTTACATGCACTAAGTTATAAAAAAAAAATTCCATACCAAAAAACTGTTGCTACAATCACATAAATGATAAATCACGAACAATTACATACATGCAAACAAAAATGTATATAAAAAAATATGTACGAAAAAAAAAACACTTTATTATTAATGGTTGTTTAATTATTTAAAAAAAATGAAAGTGAAGTAGATTGCGCGGTACATGTTAGCTAAGCCATTAGAATATTAATAGAGTTCAGAGTTGGGGGAAATATTGAACAAAGGCGTTAGTAATCTTCTTCTTCTTATACCTTATTATCCGGTCTGAGGCATAGGCCGTCCACAAGAATTTACCACTCATCACGGTCCTTTGCTTTCCTTTCCAATTGCTTTTAGGTGTATCCCATATTTTGCGTGTCTGCCTCTAACTCGCGTCTCCATGTATTCTTCGGTCTTCCTCTCTTTCTTTTCCCCCATGGATTCCATGTTAGGTATTGTCTGGTGGTGCTATCTGGGGGTTTTCGGAGAGTATGCCCTCTCCACATCCATCGTTTCTTTATTAATTCTTTATTCGTTAATAATAAGGCTACTTAAAATACTTTAGATGGGAGGGAGGGAGGAAGGGAGAGAGGGAGGGAGGGAGGAAGGGAGGGAGGGAGGGAGGGAGGAAGGGAGGGAGGGAGAGAGAGAGGGAGGGAGGGAGCTGCGACTTAAAAAAAATAATTCCGTACGCGACATAAGATGCGCCAGATAACTGGGGTGAAATTTTGATGGGTAGAGCATTATCTCATAGCTGAAATTTAAATTTAAATATTACTAATGAAATTTTGTATTTAACTTTGTACTGCAAATAAAGTTCATTGGTAGGAAAGACGGTGTGTTCATTTGTATGTGAGATCCGGGTGGTCCTGGGAAAGTGTTTGGGATGTGAAAAGGTTTAATGAGATGGTGCTTGTCGTTTGAATTCCGACACGTATTTACTGAGACGCAACCTCAATAGTCTGAAGATGGACGCACTACGGTGGACGTACGGCGCTGCACTGAACGCCCATTCAGAGATGTGTCTGCTCTTACAAAAAGGATATGAACCCCCGGATGTCGAGATTTTCCCGCCTGCTCTCAAAGGTTCTGATGTTGCCAACTTGACGCCCCGTAAGAGTAAATACCGCCGAAAGTGATTGATATATATGATTGATATATATGAAGTTTTATTGGAGTCCATCAGCAAGAATGCATCTTTTCTATCAATTTCCTACATTTTTTTCACCCATCCAACCTCCTCCCTCCCTTTCCCTAACTCTAAATCCTTCCATTTAATGAGCATCACCACTAATCACCTCATCCCAGGATTTAACAATGTACCCTACCCCATGACAATTTCGAGCTTCCATATTTGTTACGCCCCGGGCGCCCTAACGGGGGAACCTTGCTAGTAGAACGGTTTTCTGTGGCTTCCTTAACGTGGCCTCATTTGAAACAATTATTTCTTAGTTGGCCTTATTTACTGTGGCTGTCAGTTTGTAAAAGATCATAGACTACAATTATTATTTTTATATAGCCTTGTTTGGTGTAGCTGTCAGTTTGTAAAAGATCACAGAATACAATTATTTCTTAGTTGGCCTTATTTACTGTGACAGTCAGTTTGTAAAATATCATAGAATACAACTATTTCTTAGTTAGCCTTTTTTACTATGGCTGTCAGTTTGTCAGTTTGTAAAAGATCATAGAATATGATACGGGGTGTATCACGTGACGTAGGTTAAATTTAATACAGGATTGCAGAATAACATTAGAGTGTTAGTGAGTTAGTTAGCACAATGTTATATTAGTGAAGTGAGTTAATGTAGTGTTATATTAGTGAAGTGAGTTAATGTAGTGTTATATTAGTGAAGTGAGTTGATGCAGTGTTACATTAGTGAAGTGAATTGACACGGTGTTACATTATTGAAGTGAATTGACACAGTGTTACATTAGTGAAGTGAATTGACACAGTGTTACATTAGTGAAGTGAATTGACACAGTGTTACATTAGTGAAGTGAATTGACACAGTTCTGTGTCGTGTAATACTTAATTCAAGCGTCGTGGCAGAATTATTTGGAGCCGTCGTAAGATACTTCACTATCAAAGCTACAAATATATACCAGGAGCGGGGTCCCGGTCGCATGCTATCGCCGAGGGCGGATTCAGGCACAGAGCGTGGTAGGGCGGAGAAGGGGGTGGGTTGTCGTGGGTTTAATTATTATTATTTTTTTAAAAATTTTTTCTTTTCAAGGCCGATTACTCTCAGAGTAGTTCAAAGCTCACCACACATATTATTTCTGACTTCGTATGCCAAGGTATATCGTACATACGGGTACTCACTGGATAGGTCAAGGTCGTTAGTCTCAGGGCAACTGCTAATGGGAACTCGTTTGCGATGTATGGGTCAAAGGTTTCGTTTTGTGTCATCGTGTATATGTGGGAGTTGGGGAGGGGGGTGCATTTCTAAACCAGGAAGACGGCAATATTATACAAGATTTCGCATCGCAAATCTTAATGGCAGACATTTGAGCTCATAAGAACTAGCTAAACAAAGCGCAAATGAGCTCAAAAGAATAGCTTAAACGAAGCTCCATTGAGCATCGATGCCTCACACGTAGTGAATTGTACGATACTAATATTGAACAGATCATCCTTGTGCTGACAACACTGTAACTACCGGCTGGCGATAAAATCAATCTCCTTGTGTGTCTGTGTATTGTGATAATGTTACGAATACGTCGGGCGAATAATCCAAATCTAACGTATATCATTAGCGAATAAAGTATCGCTTAACCTGTAGTGTATTTTTGAAACGATACATGTACACCTTATAATGTCTATTATTCTTTGCATGCAGTCTTGCAAACAGATTAAAGGGTGGAGCATGTCTGATGTCATCGATATTCAGAGCCCAGGCGACACCGTTCCAATCATGAAATTTGCTGATGATACCGCCAACAATATCTTAATATCTGAGGGAGAAGGCTTATACCGCAACGTAGAGGCTTTATCATTGGTGCGATGAAAATTTTCTCCAGCTGAATGTCTCAAAAAAAAAAACGAGAGAAATTGTGGTCAATGTCCGAAGGTGGAAAATACCAGATTACAGATCTCAGCATAAAAAAGGGTAGACAAAGTAGAAACATATAACTAAAGAACCTTAATAGCAGGCTAACGTGGCATGAGCGCGGCCAAATGCTGTATGAAAAATTTCAACCCAAGACTTTCCTAACTTACAAAAAAACTGTACAATTTCGGCGTAAACAAACAAGTTATTAACTTAATCTACAGTGCAACAATTGTAAGCCTACTTAATTTCAGTACAACCAGCTGGTGTGGCAAGAGCATAACACAAACTAAACATCCTTCACTTGAAGAACTATTTGAAAGAAGATGTTGTAAAACTAAACAAATTTTGGATGCTACACCCCACCCTCTTCATCGCAGATACTTAGGATCGGGCCGTTCGGGACGAATTCTTTCTCTCAGGGCGATGACTGGAAGATATAAAAAATTATTTTGTTCCCCACTCTGTACGAATTAACCAGCTCGCTCCTCCAGAAGTCACAAATCAAAATGAGAGCTAACAAGTCCCTGCTATGGCTAAGAGAGTTCACTGAATGGCTGTTTGTGTTCACTAATCAAAATGAGAGCTAACAAGTCCCTGCTATGACTTAGAGAGTTCACTGAATGGCTGTTTTTGTTCACTGAATGGCTGTTTTTGTTCACTAATCAAAAGATTTAATGTAGCTGTCTTGTGTTTAAACTGTTTTAGTTGAAAAATGTGTGCTTAATTAAAATTTGTATTTATTTATGTGCTGAAAATTTGTACAATGCAAACAAAAAACATATCCATTTGTTTGGATCTTATCTTATTTTAAAGCTAAAAACTAATTTTAAAACAAAAAAAATTCAAAGAGTTGAGAAACATCGGTTATTTCAATATAGGTCCTTAAAGCCAAGCTGTGTCCTTACAGCCAAGCTATGTGTCCTTACAGCCAAGCTGTGTGTCCTTACAGCCAAGCTGTGTCCTTACAGCCAAGCTGTGTGTCCTTACAGTCAAGATGTGTGTCCTTACAGCCAAGCTGTGTGTCCTTACAGCCAAGCTGTGTCCTGCAGGGAAACGTTTGTTTCAACACCCGTACTCAAAACGTGACACGACACCGTCCACTCTTGTCAAGCTGTCTGGAGCCGGTGTCATTATTTCCCCCAGCAGTCTGGAGTTTTGTCAAGGAACCGACACGTCTCGTGTGGTCGTTTATCAGCCAAAGGTGAATCGACTCGTATGTCTTTCCTGGCCTACAACTCACTGCCCCCACCACGACTTGTGGAGCTGCCGAGACTAGAAATCATTTTAATTCCACAGCAGATGTCTTGATATCATCTGGTAATCCCCGATGGCCAATCACCTCGACGCTGTTGGGCGGTGATCTACCAGTGCAGTCTATCGAGTAATCTCAAGCAAAGATCTAAATAGTACACTATATGTTTAATTTATATGTCTGGACACCGAAAAATATGTGTATACTGTATATGCCTGCGTCAGATACGGAACGTATTTTTAAAAAAAAAGAAGTATGGAAAGGTTTTTGAAGGGTCATGGCATCTTAGTTAAAGAGATGCAATTCTATCTCAGTTAAAGAGATGCAATTCTATCTCAGTTAAAGAGATGCAATTCTATCTTAGTTAAAGAGATGCAATTCTATCTCAGTTAAAGAGATGCAATTCTATGCGCACTATAGGTAATAAAAAATAATATTTATTTTTTTTACCAAAATATCATGTTGGTCCGTCTGTGTCAACATGGACCGTGGAAGGGATGTCTCATTCATTGTGTGTCAAGATAGACCATCATTGGCTGTGTCAACATGGACCGTCATTGACCGTGTCAACATGGACCGTCATTGACTGTGTCAACATGGACCGTCATTGACTGTGTCAACATGGACCGTCATTGACTGTGTCAACATGGACCGTCATTGACTGTGTCAACATGGACCGTCATTGACTGTGTCAACATGGACCGTCATTGACTGTGTCAACATGGACCGTCATTGACTGTGTCAACATGGACCGTGGAAGGGATGTCTCATTCATTGTGTGTCAAGATAGACCATCATTGGCTGTGTCAACATGGACCGTCATTGACCGTGTCAACATGGACCGTCATTGACTGTGTCAACATGGACCGTCATTGACTGTGTCAACATGGACCGTCATTGACTGTGTCAACATGGACCGTCATTGACTGTGTCAACATGGACCGTCATTGACTGTGTCAACATTGACCGTCATTGACTGTGTCAACATGGACCGTCATTGAGTGTGTCAACATGGACCTTCATTGACTGTGTCAACATGGACCGTCATTGACTGTGTCAACATGGACCGTCATTGACTGTGTCAACATGGACCGTCATTGACTGTGTCAACATGGACCGTCATTGACTGTGTCAACATGGACCGTCATTGACAGTGTCAACATGGACCGTCATTGACTGTGTCAACATGGACCGTCATTGACTGTGTCAACATGGACCGTCATTGACTGTGTCAACATTGACCGTCATTGACTGTGTCAACATGGACCGTCATTGAGTGTGTCAACATGGACCTTCATTGACTGTGTCAACATGGACCGTCATTGACTGTGTCAACATGGACCGTCATTGACTGTGTCAACATGGACCGTGGAAGGGATGTCTAATTCGCTGTGTGTCAAGATAGACCGTCATTGAATGTACTATACGTTTGAAATCTTAATTCTTCAGTTTTACTAAAATAAACTACTACAAATGACACCCGCATAGCATTGAGTCTAATGGTACCCGGGTGCGAATGGCGACGCTGCGTGTCTTTGTCCATTTTGACTAATGCTATTGAGATGTCATTTGTAGTAGTTTATTTTAGTTAAAATTAATAATTAAGTTTACAAACGTATAATACATTCAATTATCTTTCATTTGATACCTCATTCGGTCTTACAAACCAAACAATAATATTTAAAATAGTTTTTTAAATCCAACCTCTCAATTCTGGTACCCGTGTACCAATAGGTGCAGCCTAGTTACTTGTCCTTGGAAATGGTCTTCTTCGGTGGTTACTTTCAGCAAGCCAGCTCTCTAATGTCTCTCATCCATTTATTCTCTCTCTTCTACAAGGGTTGATCCACCTCTTCAGGTTGTATTTACTATTTTGTTTAACTTGTAATAACAGACATTTGAAGTTGATATTAATGTTGCTTCGTGTCAGCTGACAGTAAGGAACCAACCACCGGAGAACGAGAAGACGTTATACAAGGACACGCTGCTCTGAATTTACTGATCTTTGAACGTACCTCATTATGAAATGAAAAAAAAAAAATTGACTCTGTCTTTCAAAACCCAGGGATACCCTCTCTCATCAAGAAAGCCGAAAATCTGCTTAATACCCGGCGCAATACCCGGATTGATACCCGGGAGAGTATAAACAACAACAAAAAAATACGGGCCTGTACCTAATAATGAATGATGGAGAATAAGTGATCTACAGAAACCAATAGCGATACTGAGGTGGAGGGGTGATGTGGAAACAGACTGACATCACCTGGACAAATGATGTGTAGGCAGACTGACATCATCTGGACGAATGATGAGTAGGCAGACTGACATCAGATAGACCAATGATGTGTAGGTAGACTGACATCACCTGGACAAATGATGTATAGGCAGACTGACATCATTTGGACGAATGATGAGTAGGCAGACAAACATCAGATAGACTAATGATGTGTAGGTAGACTGACATCACCTGGACAAATGATGTGTAGGTAGACTGACATCATCTGGACAAATGATGTGTAGGCAGACTGACATCAGATGGACCAATGATGTGTAGCCAGACTGACATCAGATGGACGAATGATGTGTAGGCAGACTGACATCAGATGGACGAATGATGTGTAGGCAGACTGACATCAGATGGACGAATGATGTGTAGGCAGACCGACATCCGTTCAAAGCACATCCCTCTGCAATGCTAGAGTCCAACGTAGCCGTCTTGTTTGTTCATCTCCGGAAACTAATCACTTGGTGTCGTTCCCTGTCCTACACGTGCTAGTAACATCAATGTGAAGGCCTTGAAACACGGACCGCCATCTTACACGCGCATCTTGCACGTGTCACACAGAAGTCAGGAATATAGCCATCATGCCGACACGTGAATCTTACACATTCGTTAAACAGACGTCAACGAAACAATAACATGCATCAGACAATCGCTAAGGGCAGACACAGAATTATGGTTGACTTCGGGTTAGCTGCAGAAGTTTGACTGACATAAAGCGATTTGTTTATGGAGAGCAGAAGACGCCCAGCTGTGTTAAAGGTTGATTAAAACGATTAAATATAACCGCGATAGTCGATTGGGTTGTCATGAACACTGGACTCGGTCAAACTTGTTCAATTTCTTCAGAAGCTAAACTTGTGAATTCTGCGATTTTCCCTTTGGCTCGCCCATCATTCGTTTGTTTGCTAAGAGCGTCAACCTAAATCTAGTGGTCACAAATTAACTGTGTGAGATGCACTGACATGGAGTCGTCAATATGTATAGACTAAATATTCGATCAACCCAGTCATATTAAAGGCCAACCCTTGAATTCGACCACTAGTGTCAGATATTAAGCCCAACCCTTGGAGTCAATCAATCAAGTCAGGTTTATTAAACGCCAACCGTTGAAGTCAATCACCCCAGTCAGATAAATGGCCAACCATTGAAGTCAATCACCCCAGTCAGATAAATGGCCAACCATTGGAGTCGATCAAACCATACAGAAAAATGGCCAACCATTGAAGTCGATCAACCCAGTCGGATAAATGGCCAACCATTGAAGTCTATCAACCCAGTCAGATATATTAAACGTCAACCATTGAAGTCGACCAACCCAGTCTGATAAATGACCAACCATTGAAGCCTATCAACCCAGTCAGAAATGAAATTGTCCCCTCCCCAGCCCCGCATAGGCACTTGAAATATTACTACACCATATTTGTAACAATATTTTTTTACAACTAAATTGTAGACGTATATTGTGTCGTCTCCTAATGACCAAAAAAATTATATATATAGAATATTAAAATAATTATTATTGTAAATGAACTTTAAAAAATCCTTTCTCGAGTAACATTTGTTTGTCTGTTTATAAAACAAAATATGTTTAAAAAATTAATTGCAACAAAAAAACAAAAACACATTTATTTATGAAACATAATAAGGTGAGTCATTATATTAAACAGAGTGAACTCTTCAATTTTTTTTCTCTCCACCGATTGGCTAAGGAATAACACAATAAAATATTCGATATTTAAATAGTTTGCCCATGAGTGGCCAAGATTGTCTTAATAATATTATTTACTAGCCAATATACCCGGCTTTGCTCGGGTTTGTATTCTGACAAAATAAAATAATTCTAAAGCGTTATCAGCTTACACTTAAATTTAGAAACTTTGTTAAAAATACTTAATTATAAATTTCCTCATAAAAAAGCAAGATCTATAATAATACACTTTTGTAATTGTAAAAATTGAATGTATGCCCAACGATCCCATTTTAGTAAGATTCAAGGTTGGCACAGCCAAAGAAAAAAAAAAGTTTAAATTTTGTTCTTATGAAATTAATCATTTATTTTTATTTGAGTTCAATCGATCTTTTTAATTTGATATTGTTTGAAGACATTTAGATCAAAATTATTTTAATTTAATTTCGCAATATTAGCATCGTACTAAAAAAACAACAGATGTTCGGGTTTTTGCGATAAATGTGATTATGATTTAGTAAAAATAATTCTTAAATCATAATTTATAGCTTTCAAATGGGGATAAAATGCATAAAATAGCTGTTTAATTGTTATTTTTAATGTATTTGTAATTTATAATTATACTACTTAAACAGATACTAAATAAAAGCTGATATATTTTATTTTTGGCGCATTTAAAATGATTCGATTTTCGAAATATAATCGAAAGTTACTACCATTATGTTAAAGAAAAAGAACGTAATTTCAACTAATTGGCTTCCTTAGCGTTGTATGGTCAGCCTAGCTCATTCTTATATATATGAGTGCACCAAACAAAATCGCACTGAAAACCTTTTTTTAAAAAACAAGTTTTAAAGCGCACCGTTCTGAATAAAGGTTTTTAAAAAAACGCGAACACCAAAAATAACTGAATTTGAACGTACCTCGAAGCCGTTCAAAATAATAATAATTTTCTTTACTCTCCGCCCTCTACATTTGACGATGTTCTAAATTACAGCTGTTGTGATAAGGGGGTTGTGACCTAACTTTCCAGGAACCATTATTGGGTCTGGAGAAATGACCTTGCCCACACTGAACTTTATATAGTAGGTATACAAACTTTTAATCTTCTCATTTTCAGTTAAAATTAGATTTTTTGAAATGTATTTCATTTTGGACTGGTCTGCATACAAAAACTCCAAGTCTGTGGGGGGGGGGGGGGGGGCGTTGATAATGGATGTGTCGTGAATAGCCCACAAAAACTCCCAATACATTTTGAGTTTTAATATTGATACCGGTTTGTATTTAAGAGATCTCATGGCATCACATGACACTTTGGACTTTTTGTCTCCAGAACTGAAAGGTGTAATAAAATGGTAATGAGGTTTTATTCTTCTCGGCGCTACATTATGGAAAACAAAGATTTAATTAGAATCATAGGTCAACTTACAGAATTTTCAACCAGTTATTTCAATAAATGTCAGACAGTTTTTAGGGGTAAGAAATGGCAACGTTGTATTTAAAACTTATAACTCTGTGCAAAAACTGCCCAATGAGATTATAGACCGTCCAGTGACTCATACACCTGGAGTAAAATGGGGCACATGATTATCATTTCATTTATGAATGGTACATTGAATACAGAGTTGTAAATGGACACTTGTTTTATTATACAATGTATTAGAGTTGTAAATTGACAACTTTTTATGAAACATTGAAAAAAATGTTGTAAATTGACACTTATTTATGCAATACTGTATAAAGTGTTGTAAATTGACACTTATTTATGCAATACTGTATAAAGTGTTGTAAATTGACACTTATTTATGCAATACTGTATAAAGTGTTGTAAATTGACACTTATTTATGCAATACTGTATAAAGTGTTGTAAATTGACACTTATTTATGCAATACTGTATAAAGTGTTGTAAATTGACACTTATTTATGCAATATTGTATAAAGTGTTATAAATTGACCCTTATATTATGTAACATTGTATTAAGTGTTCTTTAATAGGGACACATGATTTATGATAAATTGTAAAAATTATTGTAAATTGGCAAATATCGTATAATATAACAACCTAATTAAGGAAGACGCTGACTCGACCTCTAGGCCAGATTTTATAATCCGCTTAGATCAGGCCTGTGCAACTCAAAATGTAAGGCGGGCCGAAATACTTTACGAAAAACTTGTACGGGACGAAAGAAAATAGGACCCGGGGGGGGGGGGGGGGGAGGGGGAATGCCATTAAAAATAATACTAATAAATAAATTTCGTTACTTCGTGGGCCGCAAAGTGGGTGCTGGGGGGCCGTATGCAGCACGCGGGCCTCATGTTGTGCTTATGGTTTGAAACAATTACTGCAAGATTATAATATCTTATTTGAATAGTGTTGTCTGTGTAGAGTTTGTGTGTGTGTGGGGGGGGGGTGTTGTTGTTGGAAGAGGTCTTCAAGAAGACGTTGGAAGGTAAGAGGTCTTCAAGAGGTCATTGGAAGGTAAGAGATCTTCAAGAGGTCAATGGAAGGTAAGAGATCTTCAAGAGGACGTTGAAATGTAAGAGATCTTCAAGAGGACGTTGGAAGGTAAGAGGTCTTCAAGAGGATGTTGGAAGTTAAGAGATCTTCAAGAGGATGTTGGAAGGTAAGAGATCTTCAAGAGGACGTTGGAAGGTAAGAGATCTTCAAGAGGATGTTGGAAGGTAAGAGATCTTCAAGAGGTCAATGGAAGGTAAGAGATCTTCAAGAGGTCAATGGAAGGTAAGAGATCTTCAAGAGGATGTTGGAAGGTAAGAGATCTTCAAGAGGATGTTGGAAGGTAAGAGATCTTCAAGAGGTCAATGGAAGGTAAGAGATCTTCAAGAGGATGTTGGAAGGTAAGAGATCTTCAAGAGGACGTTGGAAGGTAAGAGATCTCCAAGAGGTCAATGGAAGGTAAGAGATCTTCAAGAGGATGTTGGAAGGTAAGAGATCTTCAAGAGGTCAATGGAAGGTAAGAGGTCTTCAAGAGGATGTTGGAAGGTAAGAGATCTTCAAGAGGTCAATGGAAGGTAAGAGATCTTCAAGAGGACGTTGAAATGTAAGAGATCTTCAAGAGGACGTTGGAAGGTAAGAGATCTTCAAGAGGACGTTGGAAGTTAAGAGATCTTCAAGAGGACGTTGGAAGGTAAGAGATCTTCAAGAGGTCATTGGAAGGTAAGAGATCTTCAAGAGGATGTTGGAAGGTAAGAGATCTTCAAGAGGTCAATGGAAGGTAAGAGATCTTCAAGAGGACGTTGAAATGTAAGAGATCTTCAAGAGGTCAATGGAATGTAAGAGATCTTCAAGAGGACGTTGGAAGGTAAGAGATCTTCAAGAGGACGTTGGAAGGTAAGAGATCTTCAAGAGGACGTTGGAAGGTAAGAGATCTTCAAGAGGACGTTGGAAGGTAAGAGATCTTCAAGAGGACGTTGGAAGGTAAGAGATCTTCAAGAGGACGTTGGAAGGTAAGAGATCTTCAAGAGGACGTTGGAAGGTAAGAGATCTTCAAGAGGACGTTGGAAGGTAAGAGATCTTCAAGAGGACGTTGGAAGGTAAGAGATCTTCAAGAGGTCGTTGGAAGGTAAGAGATCTTCAAGAGGATGTTGGAAGGTAAGAGATCTTCAAGTGGACGTAAGGAGGTAAGATGTTTTCAATACGATGTTGGAAGTTAAGAGGTATTCAAGAGGACGGTGAGAAGTAAGAGGTCATCCAGAGGTCATCCAGAGGACGTTTGAAGGTAAGAGGTCATCAAGGGGTCATTGGAAGGTCCAATTTGAGCTGGAAACTTGATGACGTCACATTTTTCGCTCTCACAGAAATAAAGGGATTAAAATAATATTTTTGGTGTGTTTATCGTTCCAAGAGTTTGTCCCCCTAATTGATGGCAACGATTTTCTTTTACAGCAACTTTATTTTAAGGGCTGTGATTCTGTCATCAATTATTATTTTTAAATACTACATGGGGTGGGAAGGGGACCGGGCGGGAGGAGGATCCCGTGTGGTGAGGTTTCAGCTTTGGGTTGCCTCATGGGTCAGTGGTCTTAAGACAGTTGGGGAACTTTAAATTGGGAATATGAAATGAATTTTTATAGTGATAATTAAAAAAAAATATTTGTTTCTTAAAACAGTTCAGACAATTGAGGAAGCCCAGAAACCGCAAGCATTTCTGAAAGAACTAGGACCATGGCCCCATTTCATTGAGTTGGCTAATTCTATAAAAAAAATGAGATTTGCTAGACAGCTGATATTAACTCATGAGATTTGCTGGAGAGCTGATACTCGCTCATTATGAGATATGTTAGAGATCTGATACTAACTCATTATGAGATATGTTAGAGATCTGATATTATCTCATTATGAGATATGTTAGAGAGCTGATATTATCTCATTATGAGATATGTTAGAGAGCTGATATTATCTCATTATGAGATATGTTAGAGAGCTGATATTAACTAATTATGAGATTTTTTAAGAGAGGCGATTTTAACGCATTTCCGCTGCATGTAAATATGGATAATTTTCATGTTCGCCTTTGAGATTTGGATTGATCCATCCAATGATGTATCCACAGCTTGGGGTTTGTTGTTGTCATGGGTCTGGTTGGGTGATGTGGGATATGAAATGGATGTTGCTTTATTATAATGTCTGTCTGATTGGTTATTTTGTCTAAATGCAGTTATGTTATTTTGTCTGCATATTGTTTGATTCAGCAAGTATTTCAGTGTAAACCTTATCAAGTATCTCGGTGTAAATTTTTCAATAGTACATCAAGTATCTCGGTGTAAATATTTCAATAGTACAGCAAGTGTTTCAGTGTACGCCTGTCAATTGTACATCAAGTATTTTAGTGTACGCCTGTCATTAGTACAGCAAGTATTTCAGTGTAACTTTGTCAATAGTACATCAAGTATTTTAGTGTACGCTTGTCAATAGTACATCAAGTATTTTAGTGTAAACTTGTCAATAGTACACCGAGAGTGCAATGAAAGCAAATTATGTTAAGAGTGGCTAATGGGAACCAATAAAGAGATTTGATTGGTTGAAACACGGGGCAGTCTATAAAGTTCATTCAATTAGTCCTGCCCCAGAGTCGATTAGATCGATATTTTACGTAGGTTTCATCAACAGGGGCGGAACAGACAAAAGAAATAGGATGGGGGGGGGGGATGACTAAAATAGTGTAGGCATCGGGACGAGATCGCATGAAGACGTCGCCACTGATGATATATATATATATTTTTTTTTTTTTTTTAAATCTATACGAACGCAAACTTTGGTATGTGGAGAATGAAAACTATTGAAAACTACGACCAACCAGTGTGAACCACGAATATATCAACTATGTATATGTGAACCACGCATATATCAAAACTCTGCGATTTGTTCATTTTCGTGACGTTATTATTAGCTATTTGTTGTCATGAGCATGCCCATATGATTTATTTGTGATCGTTAGTCTTTGGTCACGTGCACTTGTCACTTGTCCCCATTTACACATTTCTTATTTCCTATAGATAATTCCTGAAGTAATGTCTCAAAAACCCTGGACCCGGATCCGTCGGGAATGGTCTCAATTAAACTCGATCTGGACGCACAGGGAATGGTCTCAATTAACCTGGATCTGGACGCGCCGGGAATGGTCTCAATTAACCTGGATCTGGACGCGCCGGGAATGGTCTCAATTAACCTGCACCGGACCCGCCGGGAATGGTCTCAAAATACCCGGACCCGGACAAAAACCTTATCCCGGCTAAGCCCCCCTTACTTGCATCGCTCTGCCTAGTCAATTCTAACACATACCGACGTCACCCATTTCAGGCCCTCGGAGAGACGATGTCATCCATTCTACCGATGTGGTCATTGAGAGATGACTGTAAAAAAAACGCAAACTTGAGTGGTATGGCCACGTTACCAGAAAACAAGGGCTCGCCAAAGAAATCATGCAGAGCACAACTAGAAGAGGAAGAAGAAGAGGAAGAAAGAGAAAAAGATGGGAATATAACATCAAGGAGTGGACGGGATTAAAACTTGGCAATGCTATGCGTAGTGCAGAAGACCGAGAGGAATGGAGAAGGATAGTTTTCATGTCATCTGTGGCGCCACAACGGCCCAAGGACTAAGGGACATGATGCTGCTGCTGATGATGATGAACGTTCCGTGGTATTACGACTAGATTATGTTTACGAATGTCGGCCATCTAATGAAGTAAACGACTTACTGTATAGAGATGAAATGTTATCCTCTGTCTCGCTCTCGGCAGATGGTGAGTTTAGTGATGTATCTCTGTATGCGGCTTCTGAAATATACACGCATGTACAAGTCTAAAATATACACATCCGAAAGTCTGAAATGTACGACATGTTATTTTTTGAATAACAAATGTAGATTTGAAAAATGACGTATTTGTTATAGTTGTTAGAGCAATTATTATGACATCAACTTTTGGCATTTTGATTTGTTTTTAACCAGTAAAATTTTCTGATAACTTGGAAATTTGTCACAGTGATCATCGAGTGACAACCTTAAGTTAGACATTTGACAAAGTAATTATTTAGTGACAACCTTAAGTTAGACATTTGACAAAGTAATTATTTAGTGACACTCTTAAGTTGGACATTTTGCCCCAGTGATCATTTAGTGACAATCCTACCTTTGAGAAGTCGCTGGTAATCTGGCGCAGACTCTAAGGACTTTTTACTCCACCAAGCTGAAAGAAAGAAATAGTGAACATTTTGATGACAGGTTCTGGTTCTGTACGTTGCTGCATCCATGTACTGGCATATGTGCAACGGTTGGGGAAGCGATGCTGCCATCCTACCGGCTCCTAGCAGATGCCAGGGCAGCCTTGAGGCTTTCGATAGATGTCGAGTTCACTGGGGTTGTGTCCAGGTGGTTCCAAGCAATTATTGTGCGTGGGAGGAATGATTGTTTATGTTGCACTGTGTTACTCCGAGGCACAGTGAAGCATTTGTTATTGTTTCGGGTGTAATTTCTCATGGGGTTGTCAGATGTTAAGTCAGTGTTTAGTGAGTGCTTGGCTCAGATTAATCGACCTGGCTTCTGTGGGGTGAGATATTTGTTTGCTGGGATGGCCTGGCTTCTGTGGGGTGAGATAATTTGTATTTTGTAGTTTGTATTGTTGCATTTTGTATTTTAATGTTGAAAACTATAGATTGCTTTCATTTCTCTTTTAATGTGGTTGACCTTGTACCGAGCTTCAAGCCTTTGGGGATGAAATGTGATTTTAAAAAAAAACACTTTATTATTATTATTATTATTAGTTCATGAACGTCTCTTATATAAATCCAAAACCATGTTTACAGCAACTTTTATAGTTGTTGCTCTTTGTTGTACAGTAAAAACAGTTGTTGGTTGTACAGTAAGTACAGTCGCTGTTGATTGTACAGTAAGTTCAGTTGTTTTTGGTTTTACAGTTAGTAGAGTTGTTGGTTGTACAGTGAGTAGAGTTGTTGGTTGTAGAGTGAGTAGAGTTGTTGGTTGTACAGTGAGTAGAGTTGTTGGTTGTACAGTAAGTAGAGTTGTTTGTACAGTGAGTGGAGTTGTTGGTTTTACAGTGAGTGGAGTTGTTGGTTGTACAGTGGGTAGAGCTGTTGCCCGTACAGTGAGTAGAGTTGTTGGTTGTACAGTGAGTAGAGTTGTTGGTTGTACAGTAAGTAGAGTTGTTTGTACAGTGAGTGGAGTTGTTGGTTGTACAGTGAGTGGAGTTGTTGGTTGTACAGTGAGTGGAGTTGTTGGTTGTACAGTGGTTAGAGCTGTTGCCCGTACAGTGAGTAGAGTTGTTGGTTGTACAGTGAGTGGAGTTGTTGATTGTACAGTGGGTAGAGCTGTTGCTCGTACATTAAGTAGAGTTGTTGATAGTACAGTGAGTGGAGTTGTTGGTTGTAAAGTAAGTAGAGTTGTGGGTTGTACAGTGAGTAGAATTGTGGGTTGTACAGTGAGTAGAGTTGTTGGTTGTACAGTGAGTAGAGTTGTTGGTTGTACAGTGAGTAGAGTTGTTGTTTGTACAGTGAGTAGAGTTGTTGGTTGTACAGTGAGTGGAGTTGTTGATTGTACAGTGGGTAGAGCTGTTGCTCGTACATTAAGTAGATTTGTTGATAGTACAGTGAGTGGAGTTGTTGGTTGTACAGTAAGTAGAGTTGTGGGTTGTACAGTGAGTAGAGTTGTGGGTTGTACAGTGAGTAGAGTTGTTGGTTGTACAGTGAGTAGAGTTGTTGGTTGTACAGTGAGTAGAGTTGTTGGTTGTACAGTGAGTAGAGTTGTTGGTTGTACAGTGAGTAGAGTTGTTGGTTGTACAGTGAGTAGAGTTGTTGGTTGTACAGTGAGTAGAGTTGTTGGTTGTACAGTGAGTGGAGTTGTTGGTTGTACAGTAAGTAGAGTTGTGGGTTGTACATTGAGTAGAGTTGTGGGTTGTACAGTGAGTAGAGTTGTTGGTTGTACAGTGAGTAGAGATGTTGGTTGTACAGTGAGTAGAGTTGTTGGTTGTACAGTGAGTAGAGTTGTTGGTTGTACAGTGAGTAGAGTTGTTGGTTGTACAGTGAGTAGAGTTGTTGGTTGTACAGTGAGTAGAGTTGTTGGTTGTACAGTAAGTAGAGTCGTGTGTTGTACAGTGAGTAGAGTTGTTGGTTGTACAGTGATTAGAGTTGTGGGTTGTACAGTGAGTAGAGTTGTGGGTTGTACAGTGAGTAGAGTTGTGGTTTGTACAGTGAGTAGAGTTGTGGGTTGTACAGTGAGTAGAGTTGTTGGTTGTACAGTGAGTAGAGATGTTGGTTGTACAGTGAGTAGAGTTGTTGGTTGTACAGTGAGTAGAGTTGTTGGTTGTACAGTGAGTAGAGTTGTTGGTTGTACAGTGAGTAGAGTTGTTGGTTGTACAGTGAGTAGAGTTGTTGGTTGTACAGTAAGTAGAGTCGTGTGTTGTACAGTGAGTAGAGTTGTTGGTTGTACAGTGAGTAGAGTTGTGGGTTGTACAGTGAGTAGAGTTGTGGGTTGTACAGTGAGTAGAATTGTGGGTTGTACAGTGAGTAGAGTTGTTGGTTGTACAGTAAGTAGAGTTGTTGGTTGTACAGTATGTAGAGGTGTGGGTTGTACAGTGAGTAGAGTTGTTGGTTGTACAGTGATTAGAGTTGTTGGTTGTACAGTGAGTAGAGTTGTGGGTTGTACAGTAAGTAGAGTTGTTGGTTGTACAGTAAGTAGAGTTGTTGGTTGTACAGTGAGTAGAGTTGTTGGTTGTACAGTAAGTAGAGTTGTTGGTTGTACAGTGAGTGGAATTGTTGGTTGTACAGTGGGTAGAGCTGTTGCCCGTACAGTGAGTAGAGTTGTTGGTTGTACAGTCGGTAGAGTTGTTGGTTGTACAGTGAGTAGAGTTGTTGGTTGTACAGTGAGTGGAATTGTTGATTGTACAGTGGGTAGAGTTGTTGATAGTACAGTGAGTGGAGTTGTTGGTTGTACAGTAAGTAGAGTTGTGGGTTGTAAAGTGAGTGGAGTTGTTGGTTGTACAGTAAGTAGAGTTGTGGGTTGTACAGTGAGTGGAGTTGTGGGTTGTACAGTGAGTAGAGTTGTGGGTTGTACAGTGAGTAGAGTTGTGGGTTGTACAGTGAGTAGAGTTGTTGGTTGTACAGTAAGTAGAGTTGTTGGTTGTACAGTAAGTAGAGTTGTTGGTTGTACAGTAAGTAGAGTTGTGGGTTGTACAGTGAGTAGAGTTGTTGGTTGTACAGTGAGTAGAGTTGTTGGTTGTACAGTGAGTAGAGTTGTGGGTTGTACAGTAAGTAGAGTTGTTGGTTGTACAGTAAGTCGAGTTGTTGGTTGTACAGTGAGTAGAGTTGTTGGTTGTACAGTGAGTAGAGTTGTTGTTTGTACAGTGAGTAGAGTTGTTGGTTGTACAGTGAGTGGAGTTGTTGATTGTACAGTGGGTAGAGCTGTTGCTCGTACATTAAGTAGATTTGTTGATAGTACAGTGAGTGGAGTTGTTGGTTGTACAGTAAGTAGAGTTGTGGGTTGTACAGTGAGTAGAGTTGTGGGTTGTACAGTGAGTAGAGTTGTTGGTTGTACAGTGAGTAGAGTTGTTGGTTGTACAGTGAGTAGAGTTGTGGGTTGTACAGTGAGTAGAGTTGTGGGTTGTACAGTGAGTAGAGTTGTTGGTTGTACAGTGAGTAGAGATGTTGGTTGTACAGTGAGTAGAGTTGTTGCTCGTACATTAAGTAGAGTTGTTGATAGTACAGTGAGTGGAGTTGTTGGTTGTACAGTAAGTAGAGTTGTGGGTTGTACAGTGAGTAGAGTTGTCGGTTGTACATTGAGTAGAGTTGTTGGTTGTACAGTGAGTAGAGTTGTTGGTTGTACAGTGAGTAGAGTTGTTGGTTGTACAGTGAGTAGAGTTGTGGATTGTACAGTGAGTAGAGTTGTTGGTTGTACAATGAGTAGAGTTGTTAGTTGTACAGTGAGTAGAGTTGTTGGTTGTACAGTGAGTAGAGTTGTTGGTTGTACAGTGAGTAGAGTTGTTGGTTGTACAGTGAGTAGATTTGTTGGTTGTACAGTGAGTAGAGTTGTTGGTTGTACAGTGAGTGGAGTTGTTGGTTGTACAGTAAGTAGAGTTGTGGATTGTACAGTGAGTAGAGTTGTGGGTTGTACAGTGAGTAGAGTTGTTGGTTGTACAGTGAGTAGAGTTGTTGGTTGTACAGTGCGTAGAGTTGTTGGTTGTACGTTGAGTAGAGTTGTGGGTTGTACAGTGAGTAGAGTTGTTGGTTGTACAGTGAGTAGAGATGTTGGTTGTACAGTGAGTAGAGTTGTTGGTTGTACAGTGAGTAGAGTTGTTGGTTGTACAGTGAGTAGAGTTGATGGTTGTACAGTGAGTAGAGTTGTTGGTTGTACAGTGAGTAGAGTTGTTGGTTGTACAGTAAGTAGAGTTGTGTCTTGTACAGTGAGTAGAGTTGTTGGTTGTACAGTGAGTAGAGTTGTGGGTTGTACAGTGAGTAGAGTTGTTGGTTGTACAGTGAGTAGAGTTGTGGGTTGTACAGTGAGTAGAGTTGTTGGTTGTACAGTAAGTAGAGTTGTTGGTTGTACAGTAAGTAGAGTTGTTGGTTGTACAGTATGTAGAGTTGTGGGTTGTACAGTGAGTAGAGTTGTTGGTTGTACAGTGATTAGAGTTGTTGGTTGTTCAGTGAGTAGAGTTGTGGGTTGTACAGTAAGTAGAGTTGTTGGTTGTACAGTAAGTAGAGTTGTTGGTTGTACAGTGAGTAGAGTTGTTGGTTGTACAGTAAGTAGAGTTGTTGGTTGTACAGTGAGTGGAGTTGTTGGTTGTACAGTGGGTAGAGCTGTTGCCCGTACAGTGAGTAGAGTTGTTGGTTGTACAGTGAGTAGAGTTGTGGGTTGTACAGTGAGTGGAGTTGTTGATTGTACAGTGGGTAGAGTTGTTGATAGTACAGTGAGTGGAGTTGTTGGTTGTACAGTAAGAAGAGTTGTGTGTTGTACAGTGAGTGGAGTTGTTGGTTGTACATAAGTAGAGTTGTGGGTTGTACAGTGAGTGGAGTTGTGGGTTGTACAGTGAGTAGAGTTGTGGGTTGTACAGTGAGTAGAGTTGTGGGTTGTACAGTGAGTAGAGTTGTTGGTTGTACAGTAAGTAGAGTTGTTGGTTGTACAGTAAGTAGAGTTGTTTGTTGTACAGTAAGTAAAGTTGTGGGTTGTACAGTGAGTAGAGTTGTTGGTTGTACAGTGAGTAGAGTTGTTGGTTGTACAGTGAGTAGAGTTGTGGGTTGTACAGTAAGTAGAGTTGTTGGTTGTACAGTAAGTAGAGTTGTTGGTTGTACAGTGAGTAGAGTTGTTGGTTGTACAGTGAGTGGAGTTGTTGGTTGTACAGTGGGTAGAGCTGTTGGTTGTACAGTGAGTGGAGTTGTTGATTGTACTGTGGGTAGAGCTGTTGCTCGTACATTAAGTAGAGTTGTTGATATTACAGTGAGTGGAGTTGTTGGTTGTACAGTAAGTAGAGTTGTGGGTTGTACAGTGAGTAGAGTTGTGGGTTGTACAGTGAGTAGAGTTGTTTGTTGTACAGTGAGTAGAGTTGTTGGTTGTACAGTGAGTAGAGTTGTTTGTTGTACAGTGAGTAGAGTTGTTAGTTGTACAGTGAGTAGAGTTGTTGGTTGTACAGTGAGTAGAGTTGTGGGTTGTACAGTGAGTAGAGTTGTTGGTTGTACAGTGAGTAGAGTTGTTGGTTATACAGTGATTAGAGTTGTTGGTTGTACAGTGAGTAGAGTTGTGGGTTGTACAGTAAGTAGAGTTGTTGGTTGTACAGTAAGTAGAGTTGTTGGTTGTACAGTAAGTAGAGTTGTGGGTTGTACAGTGAGTATAGTTGTGGGTTGTACAGTGAGTAGAGTTGTTGGTTGTACAGTGAGTAGAGTTGTTGGTTGTATAGTGAGTAGAGATGTTGGTTGTACAGTGAGTAGAGTTGTTGGTTGTACAGTTAGTAGAGTTGTTGGTTGTACAGTAAGTAGAGTTGTTGGTTGTACAGTGAGTAGAGTTGTTGGTTGTACAGTAAGTAGAGTTGTTGGTTGTACAGTGAGTGGAGTTGTTGGTTGTACAGTGGGTAGAGCTGTTGCCCGTACAGTGAGTAGAGTTGTTGGTTGTACAGTGAGTAGAGTTGTTGGTTGTACAGTGAGTAGAGTTGTTGGTTGTACAGTGAGTGGAGTTGTTGATTGTACAGTGGGTAGAGCTGTTGCTCGTACATTAAGTAGAGTTGTTGGTTGTACATTGAGTAGAGTTGTTGGTTGTACAGTGAGTAGAGTTGTTGGTTGTACAGTAAGTAGAGTTGTGGGTTGTACAGTGAGTAGAGTTGTTGGTTGTACAGTGAGTAGAGTTGTGGGTTGTACAGTGATTAGAGTTGTTGGTTGTACAGTAAGTAGAGTTGTGGGTTGTACAGTGAGTAGAGTTGTGGGTTGTACAGTGAGTAGAGTTGTTGGTTGTACAGTGAGTAGAGTTGTTGGTTGTACAGTGAGTAGAGTTGTTGGTTGTACAGTGAGTAGAGTTGTTGGTTGTACAGTGAGTAGAGTTGTTGGTTGTACAGTGAGTAGAGTTGTTGGTTGTACAGTGATTGGAGTTGTTGGTTTTACAGTAAGTAGAGTTGTTGGTTGTACAGTGAGTAGAGTTGTGGGTTGTACAGTGAGTAGAGTTGTTGGTTGTACAGTGAGTAGAGATGTTGGTTGTACAGTGAGTAGAGTTGTTGGTTGTACAGTGAGTAGAGTTGTTGGTTGTACAGTGAGTAGAGTTGTTGCGTTGTACAGTGAGTAGAGTTGTTGGTTGTACAGTGAGTAGAGTTGTTGGTTGTACAGTAAGTAGAGTTGTGTGTTGTACAGTGAGTAGAGTTGTGGGTTGTACAGTTAGTAGAGTTGTGGGTTGTACAGTGAGTAGAGTTGTGGGTTGTACAGTGAGTAGAGTTGTTGGTTGTACAGTAAGTAGAGTTGTTGGTTGTACAATAAGTAGAGTTGTTGGTTGTACAGTATGTAGAGTTGTGGGTTGTACAGTGAGTAGAGTTGTTGGTTGTACAGTGATTAGAGTTGTGGTTGTACAGTGAGTAGAGTTGTTGGTTGTACAGTAAGTAGAGTTGTTGGTTGTACAGTAAGTAGAGTTGTTGGTTGTACAGTGAGTAGAGTTGTTGGTTGTACAGTAAGTAGAGTTGTTGGTTGTACAGTGAGAAGAGTTGTTGGTTGTACAGTGGGTAGAGTTTTTGGTTGTACAGTGAGTGGAGTTGTTGAATGTACAGTGGGTAGAGTTGTTGATAGTACAGTGAGTGGAGTTGTTGGTTGTACAGTAAGTAGAGTTGTGGGTTGTACAGTGAGTGGAGTTGTTGGTTGTACAGTAAGTAGAGTTGTGGGTTGTACAGTGAGTGGAGTTGTGGGTTGTACAGTGAGTAGAGTTGTGGGTTGTACAGTGAGTAGAGTTGTGGGTTGTACAGTGACTGGAGTTGTGGGTTGTACAGTGAGTGGAGTTGTGGGTTGTACAGTGAGTGGAGTTGTGGGTTGTACAGTGACTGGAGTTGTGGGTTGTACAGTAAGTAGAGTTGTTTGTACAGTGAGTGGAGTTGTTGGTTGTACAGTGAGTAGAGTTGTTGGTTGTACAGTGAGTAGAGTTGTTGGTTGTACAGTGAGTGGAGTTGTTGGTTGTACAGTAAGTAGAGTTGTTGGTTGTACAGTGAGTAGAGTTGTTGGTTGTACAGTAAGCAGAGTTGTTTGTACAGTAAGTAGAGTTGTTGGTTGTACAGTAAGTAGAGTTGTGGGTTGTACAGTGAGTGGAGTTGTGGGTTGTACAGTGAGTAGAGTTGTTGGTTGTACAGTAAGTAGAGTTGTTTGTACAGTAAGTAGAGTTGTTGGTTGTACAGTAAGTAGAGTTGTGGGTTGTACAGTGAGTGGAGTTGTGGGTTGTACAGTGAGTAGAGTTGTTGGTTGTACATTAAGTAGAGTTGTTTGTACAGTAAGTAGAGTTGTGGGTTGTACAGTGAGTAGAGTTGTTGGTTGTACAGTGAGTAGAGTTGTTGGTTGTACAGTGAGTAGAGTTGTTTGTTGTACAGTGAGTAGAGTTGTTAGTTGTACAGTGAGTAGAGTTGTTGGTTGTACAGTGAGTAGAGTTGTGGGTTGTACAGTGAGTAGAGTTGTTGGTTGTACAGTGAGTAGAGTTGTTGGTTGTACAGTGAGTAGAGTTGTTGGTTGTACAGTGAGTAGATTTGTTGGTTGTACAGTGAGTAGAGTTGTTGGTTGTACAGTGAGTGGAGTTGTTGGTTGTACAGTAAGTAGAGTTGTGGGTTGTACAGTGAGTAGAGTTGTGGGTTGTACAGTGAGTAGAGTTGTTGGTTGTACAGTGAATAGAGTTGTTATTTGTATAGTGAGTAGAGATGTTGGTTGTACAGTGAGTAGAGTTGTTGGTTGTACAGTGAGTAGAGTTGTTGGTTGTACAGTAAGTAGAGTTGTTGGTTGTACAGTGAGTAGAGTTGTTGGTTGTACAGTAAGTAGAGTTGTTGGTTGTACAGTGAGTGGAGTTGTTGGTTGTACAGTGGGTAGAGCTGTTGCCCGTACAGTGAGTAGAGTTGTTGGTTGTACAGTGAGTAGAGTTGTTGGTTGTACAGTGAGTAGAGTTGTTGGTTGTACAGTGAGTGGAGTTGTTGATTGTACAGTGGGTAGAGCTGTTGCTCGTACATTAAGTAGAGTTGTTGGTTGTACATTGAGTAGAGTTGTTGGTTGTACAGTGAGTAGAGTTGTTGGTTGTACAGTAAGTAGAGTTGTGGGTTGTACAGTGAGTAGAGTTGTTGGTTGTACAGTGAGTAGAGTTGTGGGTTGTACAGTGATTAGAGTTGTTGGTTGTACAGTAAGTAGAGTTGTGGGTTGTACAGTGAGTAGAGTTGTGGGTTGTACAGTGAGTAGAGTTGTTGGTTGTACAGTGAGTAGAGTTGTTGGTTGTACAGTGAGTAGAGTTGTTGGTTGTACAGTGAGTAGAGTTGTTGGTTGTACAGTGAGTAGAGTTGTTGGTTGTACAGTGAGTAGAGGTGTTGGTTGTACAGTGATTGGAGTTGTTGGTTTTACAGTAAGTAGAGTTGTGGGTTGTACAGTGAGTAGAGTTGTGGGTTGTACAGTGAGTAGAGTTGTTGGTTGTACAGTGAGTAGAGATGTTGGTTGTACAGTGAGTAGAGTTGTTGGTGGTACAGTGAGTAGAGTTGTTGGTTGTACAGTGAGTAGAGTTGTTGGTTGTACAGTGAGTAGAGTTGTTGGTTGTACAGTGAGTAGAGTTGTTGGTTGTACAGTAAGTAGAGTTGTGTGTTGTACAGTGAGTAGAGTTGTTGGTTGTACAGTGAGTAGAGTTGTGGGTTGTACAGTTAGTAGAGTTGTGGGTTGTACAGTGAGTAGAGTTGTGGGTTGTACAGTGAGTAGAGTTGTTGGTTGTACAGTAAGTAGAGTTGTTGGTTGTACAGTAAGTAGAGTTGTTGGTTGTACAGTATGTAGAGTTGTGGGTTGTACAGTGAGTAGAGTTGTTGGTTGTACAGTGATTAGAGTTGTTGGTTGTACAGTGAGTAGAGTTGTGGGTTGTACAGTAAGTAGAGTTGTTGGTTGTACAGTAAGTAGAGTTGTTGGTTGTACAGTGAGTAGAGTTGTTGGTTGTACAGTAAGTAGAGTTGTTGGTTGTACAGTGAGAAGAGTTGTTGGTTGTACAGTGGGTAGAGTTGTTGGTTGTACAGTGAGTGGAGTTGTTGATTGTACAGTGGGTAGAGTTGTTGATAGTACAGTGAGTGGAGTTGTTGGTTGTACAGTAAGTAGAGTTGTTTGTACAGTAAGTAGAGTTGTTGGTTGTACAGTAAGTAGAGTTGTGGGTTGTACAGTGAGTGGAGTTGTGGGTTGTACAGTGAGTAGAGTTGTTGGTTGTACATTAAGTAGAGTTGTTTGTACAGTAAGTAGAGTTGTTGGTTGTACAGTAAGTAGAGTTGTTGGTTGTACAGTAAGTAGAGTTGTGGGTTGTACAGTGAGTGGAGTTGTGGGTTGTACAGTAAGTAGAGTTGTTGGTTGTACAGTAAGTAGAGTTGTTGGTTGTACAGTGAGTAGAGTTTCTGTTGTCTTCATCTGGCCAAGATGTCTAATTAGTTTAAAAGATCAAAGTAGATGCTGATATTGTCTGTTAATTTCATGAATAGCGGCCATTGAAAGCGGCCATTGAAAGCGGCCATTGAAAGCGGCCATTGAAAGCGGCCATTGAAAGCGGCCATTGAAAGCGGCCATTGAAAGCGGCCATTGAAAGCGGCCATTGAAAGCGGCCATTGAAAGCGGCCATTGAAGCCGTTGAAAGCGGCCGTTGAAAGCTGCCATTGAAAGCGGCCATTGAAAGCGGCCATTGAAAGCGGCCATTGAAAGCGGCCATTGAAAGCGGCCATTGAAAGCGGCCATTGAAAGCGGCCATTGAAAGCGGCCATTGAAAGCGGCCATTGAAAGCGGCCGTTGAAAGCGGCCATTGAAAGCGGCCATTGAAGCCGTTGAAAGCGGCCATTGAAAGCGGCCATATCCGCCGTACTGAAGTCGAAAGGAAACATGTGACCTTTGTTTTGTGCTGAGGTCAGCGGCTACTCTCAAAACATGGAAACAGTTATAATTGAAACACTTAAGAAAATAAATCAATTGATGTTATAAACATGTAAATTGTTATAAAGCGATTGAAATGTATGCGAGTTGAATCAAAAGAAAGGTGGTTTGGATGTAAAAAATATAATAAAAAAGAGAAAGGTGAATAATTTATTTTGGTTACCATTTCAAGGAGAAATTAGAGAGAAAGAATGTGACGGAGAGAAAGAGAGTGAGAGAGAGAGAGAGCGAGAGAAATAGCAACAAGAAGATAGTGTGTGAGACAGTGAGAAATAAATAAATAAAGTAAGAGAGAGAAGAAGAGAGAGAGAGAGAAAGAGAGAGATAGCAACAAGAAGATAGTGTGTGAAACAGTGAGAAATAAATAAATAAAGTAAGAGAGAGAAAGAGAGAGAGAGAGAGAGAGAAAGAGAGATAGCAACAAGAAGATAGTGTGTGAGACAGTGAGAAATAAATAAATAAAGTAAGAGAGAGAAGAAGAGAGAGAGAGCGAGAGAGATAGCAACAAGAAGATAGTGTGTGAGACAGTGAGAAATAAATAAATAAAGTAAGAGAGAGAAGAAGAGAGAGAGAGAAAGAGAGAGATAGCAACAAGAAGATAGTGTGTGAGACAGTGAGAAATAAATAAATAAAGTAAGAGAGAGAAGAAGAGAGAGAGAGAGAAAGAGAGAGATAGCAACAAGAAGATAGTGTGTGAGACAGTGAGAAATAAATAAATAAAGTAAGAGAGATAAAGAGAGAGAGAGAGAGAGAGAGATAGCAACAAGAAGATAGTGTGTGAGACAGTGAGAAATAAATAAATAAAGTAAGAGAGAGAGAGAGAGAGAGAGAGACAGAGAGTTCTTCAAATTGAGTCATTTGAGAAAATTGAATTGAAGACAGAATCCTTTTAGGGTCAAGGACTTCTTATGAAAACGAAGATGGGCGAAAGAGATGACCAGTTGGGGTTGGGGGGGGGGGGGGCAGGGAGGAGAATTGCTTGTCTTATGGCATTGAGCAACACACAAACTCAATGTGTTTCAAAAAGATTTGTTGGACCAGAGGCTGGCAGATAAGTGATCAGTAGAATGAGTGAGTACATGTAATGGAACTGCTCTTCTTCTATTCCTACACGTCATTGCTTCCTACACGTCATTGCTTCCTACACGTCATTGCTTCCTACAGGTCATTGCTTCCTACACGTCATTGCTTCCTACAGGTCATTGCTTCCTACACGTCATTGCTTCCTACAGGTCGTTGCTTCCTACACGTCATTGCTTCCTACAGGTCATTGCTTCCTACACGTCATTGCTTCCTACAGGTCATTGCTTCCTACACGTCATTGCTTCCTACAGGTCATTGCTTCCTACACGTCATTGTTTGTTATTACTAAACGTCTTGATTTATTAAACGTCAAACAGTTGTAAGAGAGTTGAATGTCAAACAGTTGTAAGAGAGTTGAATGTCAAACAGTTGTAAGAGAGTTGAATGTCAAACAGTTGTAAGAGAGTTGAATGTCAAACAGTTGTAAGAGAGTTGAATGACAAACAGTTGTAAGAGAGTTGAATGTCAAACAGTTGTAAGAGAGTTGAATGTCAAACAGTTGTAAGAGAGTTGAATGTCAAACAGTTGTAAGAGAGTTGAATGTCAAACAGTTGTAAGAGAGTTGAATGTCAAACAGTTGTAAGAGAGTTGAATGTCAAACAGTTGTAAGAGAGTTGAATGTCAAACAGTTGTAAGAGAGTTGAATAACATACCGTTTGTAGATTTTCTGTTTTTTATGTCTACTCAAATAACGATTGACTTACTCAACAAACATGCACAACAATAAGACACTGACATAAGACAATCACATAATATTCTCACATAAGACATTGTAAGATCATAACATTTTGTAAATATTCAATGTCAGTTATGTCAATGTGTGACATCAAATAAATTTGTTGTCTGTCATGTCAGAGAGTGACATCAAATCAATTTGTTGCCTGTCATGTCAGAGTGTGACATCAAATCACTTTATTGTTTGTCATGTCATTGTGTGACATCAACCACTTTGTTGTCTGTTATGTCAATGTTTGACATCAAATCACTTCGATGTCTGTCATGTCAGAGTGTGACATCAAATCACTTTGTTGTCTGTCATGTCAATGTGTGACATCAAATCACTTTGCTGTCTGTCATGTCAGAGTGTGACATCAAATCACTTTGTTGTTTTTCATGTCAATGTGTCACATCGACCACTTTGTTGGCTGGAGTCAAAAGACACAGCACCCTAAACGAGCCGCGGGTTGCCAGATTGCAACTCTTTCCCTAGCTGGCTCCTCTAGCTACTTCCACCACAGTATAAAAATATCCACCAAAGTATCCATAAAAGTTAAAGCATCCACCAAAGTATCCACGAAATTATTCACCATTGTTAACACAATTATCCACCAAATTATCCACCACAGTATCTACATAATTATCCACCAAAGTATCCACATAGGTATCCGCCTAGGTATATACAAAATTATCCACAAAAGTAACCATCAAATTATCCACCAACGTATCCACCAATGTATCCACCAAAGTAAATTAAGTAACCACTAACCATCAAATACTTAAGATAACTTACAATTTCTCTTGCCAACGTCATTTGTCAACGTCCAGTAGTTTTCATCCAGGCCCAGGGCTTTCGCTGACGTCAGGTCTGAAGAGAAAAGTTTTTTTTTAAAAATATGATTAGCGAAATGACCAGAAATTGTTTGACCAAGTCTTTTTTTTTTTTGGGGGGGGGGGGGGGTGGGTGGGTTATAATTCTCTACAACTGTGTTGGTCGCATGGATCAAAGCCGCAGCATAAATGCATCAGTGAAACAAAATATAGAGCCGACCGTCGCCACTGCCGGTGTCCCAGTTCTCCCAGCTTAACAAGGACCAACATTTGTTCAAGATACCATCTACTGACTATAATCCGGTGACGCCGATGTGTTGGGCTGGTTAATATATGAGATGAACATGATAAAGTGAACACGGCTGGAAACTACGTCTGTCATAAAACTAAAACATAATGTCTAAGTTGAGCACTATGATGGGGGTTAGGGTGGGGAGGGGGGAATAATACCTCCCCCCCTCCCCCCCCCCCCCCCCTTCTTTTCGACCATCAGAGATTTCACTAGGAAATTATTTGGCTAAGCCAATGTTGATTTCTTTGAACAATATAGTAAGTTATTATTTTATATGACCAATGTTGATCATTGGCTGAACATTAGTGACCAATAGGTGACCGCTGATAAAAGATGAACATATAGGTCAGGACAGGAATGTTGAAGGGCAAGTTTTTGGAAGGGCAGGTCTGTGACATGACAAGTCAGTGACATGACAGGTCTGTAACAGGGCAGGTCTGTGACATGACAAGTCAGTGACATGACAGGTCTGTAACAGGGCAGGTCTGTGACAGGGCAGATCTGTGACATGACAGGTCTGTGACAGGGCATATCTGTGAAATGACAGGTTTGTGACAGGGCAGATCTGTGTCAGGTCAGTTCTGTTTTGGTGCAGGTCTGTGACAGGGCAGGTCTTTGACGAGGCAGGTCTGTGAAAGAGTCATTGTACGGGCCTGATAGTATTAAGTCGACCAGTCCAACACAGGGAGACACTGAGCTACAACTGGCCAGAGGATTCACAACCGGACGCTGGGTGAATTAGACGAAGACAAACAATGAAGCTTTGACCCACAGACCTTGACCGGACCACTCCGGATGTCCGCAGGAAATGGGGACTTGGAAAAGGAAAAAAAGAGGGGGCATGGGGTGAGGAGGAATTGTATGAATCACGAGATTCTGTAGTACAACATGAGTCTGTAGTACCACGTAATGTTAAAGTACAGCGGTTCTCAACCTGTGGGTCGCGACCCCTTTAAGGGTCGGATGACCCTTTCCCAGGGGTCGCCTAAGACCATAGGAAAACACATATAATCTACAGTTATGAAGTGGCAATGAAAATAATTTTGTGTTTGGGGGTCGCCACGACATGAGGATCTGGATTAAAGGGTCGCGGCAGGAAGGTTGAGAACCACTGTTATAGTACATTGTCTCTGGGGTAAAGCTGCATTCCATCAAAGTAGAGAAAAAATAACGTCGTGTCGAGATATTGTATTCCCAAGTGTGACTCTCTATAGTGAAGGGTAGATCTCAGTATCACAGTTTCACTTTGATGGACGCGATGATAGCAGATAGCCGAGTGAGAAGAGTTGACCACGGATTAGCGTGATCTTAGTGGTGTCACGGAGCTCAGCGTGATCTTAGTGGTGTCACGGAGCTCAGTGTGATCTTAGTGGTGTCACGGAGCTCAGCGTGATCTTAGTGGTGTCACGCAGCTCAGTGTGATCTTAGTGGTGTCACGGAGCTCAGTGGGTCTTTTTCTACTTCAGGAGTAGTGTGGGATGTTGTTGCGGGTGTTGTGTGTGTGTGTGTGGGATGTTGTTGCGGGTGTTGTGTGTGTGTGTGTGTGTGGGATGTTGTTGCAAGTGTGGTGTGTGTGTGTGTGGGATGTTGTTGCGGGTTTGGTGTGGTGTGTGTGGGATGTTGTTGCGGGTGTGGTGTGTGTGTGGGATATTGTTGCGGGTGTGTGTGTGTGGGATGTTGTTGCGGGTGTGGTGTGTGTGTGTGGGATGTTGTTGCGGGTGTGGTGTGTGTGTGTGTGGGATGTTGTTGCGGGTGTGGTGTGTGTGTGTGTGGGATGTTGTTGCGGGTGTGGTGTGTGTGTATGTGTGATGTTGTTGCGGGTGTGGTGTGTGTGTGTGTAGGATGTTGTTGCGGGTGTGGTGTGTGTGTGGGGGTGATGTTGTTGCGGGTGTGGTGTGTGTGTGTGGCATGTTGTTGCGGGTGTGGTGTGTGGTGTGTGTGTGGGCGCTTGTCTGTGGTGTTTAGTTGTGTCTGTGGGAGTTTGGCTATAGAGTGTGTACGTCTGTGGCTGTGCGCTGTGTCTCTGAGGTGTGTCTCTGAGGTGTGTCTCAGAGGTGTGTCTCAGAGGTGTGTCTCAGAGGTGTGTCTCAGAGGTGTGTCTCAGAGGTGTGTCTCTGAGATGTGTGTGGCTGTAATGTGCGGGAGTTTTTTGACTGTGGTGTGTGGTTGTGTCTTTGGGCGATTTACTTTGGTGTGTGGTTGTGTCTGTGGGTGTGTGGTTGCGTAGGTTGTTGCTGTGGGGTGTGTCTGTGACGACGTGCGTTTGTCGGGTGCGCCTGGGTGCGGGTGCGCTGGTGTTGGGTGTGCTGTTGTGGGGGTCCTCGTGTGAGAGAGATGTCTACGGCCGTCTATCCATGGATCAGTTCCAGTCGAGATATAAATGTAGGCGGGGTGTGTCTCAGAGGTGTGTCTCAGATGTGTGTCTCTGAGGTGTGTCTCTGAGGTGGGAGTGTCTGTCTCATTCCCTTTATTAAAGCTTGTTACTACAGACAATTAAATAAATATGTGAGTACTAGATACAGCCCGCCAAACATTGGTGACAGCAATGTGTGGACTTCCCATCTACTAGATATAGCCCGCCAAACATTGGTGACAGCAATGTGTGAACTTCCCATCTACTAGATATAGCCCGCCAAACATTGGTGACTGCAATGTGTGAACTTCCCATCTACTAGATATAGCCCGCCAAACATTGGTGACTGCAATGTGTGAACTTCCCATCTACTAGATATAGCCCGCCAAACATTGGTGACAGCAATGCGTGAACTTCCCATCTACTAGATACAGCCAGCCAAACATTGGTGACTGCAAGGCGTGAACTTCCCATCTACTAGATATAGCCAGCCAAACATTGGTGACTGCAATGCGTGAACTTCCCATCTACTAGATATAGCCGGCCAAACATTGGTGACTGCAATGTGTGAACTTCCCATCTACTAGATACAGCGCGCCAAACATTGGTGACTGCAATGTGTGAACTTCCCATCTACTAGATATAGCCGGCCAAACATTGGTGACAGCAATGCGTGAACTTCCCATCTACTAGATATAGCCGGCCAAACATTGGTGACAGCAATGTGTGAACTTCCCATCTACTAAATATAGCCGGCCAAACATTGGTGACAGCAATGTGTGAACTTCCCATCTACTAGATATAGCCGGCCAAACATTGGTGAAAGCAATGTGTGAACTTCCCATCTACTAGATATAGCCGGCCAAACATTGGTGACAGCAATGTGTGAACTTCCCATCTACTAGATATAGCCGGCCAAACATTGGTGACAGCAATGTGTGAACTTCCCATCTACTAGATATAGCCGGCCAAACATTGGTGACAGCAATGTGTGAACTTCCCATCTACTAGATATAGCCCGCCAAACATTGGTGACTGCAAGGCGTGAACTTCCCATCTACTAGATGTAGCCCGCCAAACATTGGCGACTGCAATGCGTGAACTTCCCATCTACTAGATATAGACCACCAAACATTGGCGACTGCAATGCGTGAACTTCCCATCTACTAGATATAGCCCGCCAAACATTGGTGACAGCAATGTGTGAACTTCCCATCTACTAGATATAGCAGGCCAAACATTGGTGACAGCAATGCGTGAACTTCCCATCTACTAGATATAGCCGGCCAAACATTGGTGACAGCAATGTGTGAACTTCCCATCTACTAGATATAGCCGGCCAAACATTGGTGACAGCAATGTGTGAACTTCGCATCTACTAAATATAGCCGGCCAAACATTGGTGACAGCAATGTGTGAACTTCACATCTACTAGATATAGCCCGCCAAACATTGGTGACAGCAATGCGTGAACTTCCCATCTACTAGATATAGCCCGCCAAACATTGGTGACTGCAATGTGTGAATTTCCCATCTACTAGATACAGCCCGCCAAACATTGGTGACTGCAATGTGTGAACTTCCCATCTACTAGATATAGCCCGCCAAAGATTGGTGACTGCAATGTGTGAACTTCCCATCTACTAGATACAGCCCGCCAAACATTGGTGACTGCAATGCGTGAACTTCCCATCTACTAGATATAGCCCGCCAAACATTGGTGACTGCAATGCGTGAACTTCCCATCTACTAGATATAGCCCGCCAAACATTGGTGACTGCAATGTGTGAACTTCCCATCTACTAGATATAGCCCGCCAAACATTGGTGACTGCAATGCGTGAACTTCCCATCTACTAGATACAGCCCGCAAAACATTGGTGACTGCAAGGCGTGAACTTCCCATCTACTAGATACAGCCCACCAAACATTGGTGACTGCAAGGCGTGAACTTCCCATCTATTAGATGTAGCCCACCAAACATTGGTGACTGCAAGGCATGAACTTCCCATCTACTAGATATAGCCCACCAAACATTGGTGACTGCAAGGCGTGAACTTCCCATCTACTAGATATAGCCCACCAAACATTGGTGACTGCAAGGCGTGAACTTCCCATCTACTAGATATAGCCCGCCAAACATTGGTGACAGCAATGCGTGAACTTCCCATCTACTAGATATAGCCCGCCAAACATTGGTGACAGCAATGCGTGAACTTCCCATCTACTAGATATAGCCCGCCAAACATTGGTGACTGCAATGTGTGAACTTCCCATCTACTAGATATAGCCCGCCAAACATTGGCGACAGCAATGCGTGAACTTCCCATCTACTAGATATAGCCCGCCAAACATTGGCGACAGCAATGCGTGAACTTCCCATCTACTAGATATAGCCCGCCAAACATTGGTGACTGCAATGCGTGAACTTCCCATCTACTATATATAGCCCGCCAAACATTGGCGACAGCAATGCGTGAACTTCCCATCTACTAGATATAGCCGGCCAAACATTGGTGACAGCAATGTGTGAACTTCCCATCTACTAAATATAGCCGGCCAAACATTGGTGACAGCAATGTGTGAACTTCCCATCTACTAGATATAGCCGGCCAAACATTGGTGAAAGCAATGTGTGAACTTCCCATCTACTAGATATAGCCGGCCAAACATTGGTGACAGCAATGTGTGAACTTCCCATCTACTAGATATAGCCGGCCAAACATTGGTGACAGCAATGTGTGAACTTCCCATCTACTAGATATAGCCGGCCAAACATTGGTGACAGCAATGTGTGAACTTCCCATCTACTAGATATAGCCCGCCAAACATTGGTGACAGCAATGCGTGAACTTCCCATCTACTAGATATAGCCCACCAAACATTGGTGACTGCAAGGCTTGAACTTCCCATCTACTAGATGTAGCCCGCCAAACATTGGCGACTGCAATGCGTGAACTTCCCATCTACTAGATATAGACCACCAAACATTGGCGACTGCAATGCGTGAACTTCCCATCTACTAGATATAGCCCGCCAAACATTGGTGAAAGCAATGTGTGAACTTCCCATCTACTAGATATAGCAGGCCAAACATTGGTGACAGCAATGCGTGAACTTCCCATCTACTAGATATAGCCGGCCAAACATTGGTGACAGCAATGTGTGAACTTCCCATCTACTAGATATAGCCGGCCAAACATTGGTGACAGCAATGTGTGAACTTCGCATCTACTAAATATAGCCGGCCAAACATTGGTGACTGCAATGTGTGAACTTCCCATCTACTAGATATAGCCGGCCAAACATTGGTGACAGCAATGTGTGAACTTCCCATCTACTAGATATAGCCGGCCAAACATTGGTGACAGCAATGTGTGAACTTCCCATCTACTAGATATAGCCGGCCAAACATTGGTGACAGCAATGTGTGAACTTCACATCTACTAGATATAGCCCGCCAAACATTGGTGACAGCAATGCGTGAACTTCCCATCTACTAGATATAGCCCACTAAACATTGGTGACTGCAAGGCGTGAACTTTCCATCTACTAGATGTAGCCCGCCAAACATTGGCGACTGCAATGCGTGAACTTCCCATCTACTAGATATAGACCACCAAACATTGGCGACTGCAATGCGTGAACTTCCCATCTACTAGATATAGCCCGCCAAACATTGGTGACAGCAATGTGTGAACTTCCCATCTACTAGATATAGCTCGCCAAACATTGGTGACTGCAATGTGTGAATTTCCCATCTACTAGATACAGCCCGCCAAACATTGGTGACTGCAATGTGTGAACTTCCCATCTACTAGATATAGCCCGCCAAAGATTGGTGACTGCAATGTGTGAACTTCCCATCTACTAGATACAGCCCGCCAAACATTGGTGACTGCAATGCGTGAACTTCCCATCTACTAGATATAGCCCGCCAAACATTGGTGACTGCAATGCGTGAACTTCCCATCTACTAGATATAGCCCGCCAAACATTGGTGACTGCAATGTGTGAACTTCCCATCTACTAGATATAGCCCGCCAAACATTGGTGACTGCAATGCGTGAACTTCCCATCTACTAGATACAGCCCGCCAAACATTGGTGACTGCAAGGCGTGAACTTCCCATCTACTAGATACAGCCCACCAAACATTGGTGACTGCAAGGCGTGAACTTCCCATCTATTAGATGTAGCCCACCAAACATTGGTGACTGCAAGGCATGAACTTCCCATCTACTAGATATAGCCCACCAAACATTGGTGACTGCAAGGCGTGAACTTCCCATCTACTAGATATAGCCCACCAAACATTGGTGACTGCAAGGCGTGAACTTCCCATCTACTAGATATAGCCCGCCAAACATTGGTGACAGCAATGCGTGAACTTCCCATCTACTAGATATAGCCCGCCAAACATTGGTGACAGCAATGCGTGATTTTCCCATCTACTAGATATAGCCCGCCAAACATTGGTGACTGCAATGTGTGAACTTCCCATCTACTAGATATAGCCCGCCAAACATTGGCGACAGCAATGCGTGAACTTCCCATCTACTAGATATAGCCCGCCAAACATTGGCGACAGCAATGCGTGAACTTCCCATCTACTAGATATAGCCCGCCAAACATTGGTGACTGCAATGCGTGAACTTCCCATCTACTATATATAGCCCGCCAAACATTGGCGACAGCAATGCGTGAACTTCCCATCTACTAGATATAGCCCGCCAAACATTGGTGACTGCAATGCGTGAACTTCCCATCTACTAGATACAACCCACCAAACATTGGTGACTGCAATGCGTGAACTTCCCATCTACTAGATACAGCCCACCAAACATTGGTGACTGCAATGCGTGAACTTCCCATCTACTAGATGTAGCCCACCAAACATTGGTGACTGCAATGCGTGAACTTCCCATCTACTAGATGTAGCCCACCAAACATTGGCGACAGCAGTGCGTGAACTTCCCATCTACTAGATATAGTCCACCAAACATTGGTGACTGCAATGCGTGAACTTCCCATCTACTAGATGTAGCCCACCAAACATTGGCGACAGCAATGCGTGAACTTCCCATCTACTAGATATAGCCCACCAAACATTGGTGACTGCAATGTGTGAACTTGCCATCTACTAAATGTAGACCACCAAACATTGGTGACTGCAATGCGTGAACTTCCCATCTACTAGATACAGCCGCCAAACATTGGCGACTGCAAGGCTTGAACTTCCCATCTACTAGATACAGCCCGCCAACCATTGGTGACTGCAAGGCGTGAACTTCCCATCTACTAGATATAGCCCGCCAAACATTGGTGACAGCAATGTCTGAACTTCCCATCTACTAGATACAGCCCGCCAACCATTGGTGACTGCATTGTGTGAACTTCCCATCTACTAGATACAGCCCGCCAACCATTGGTGACTGCAATGTGTGAACTTCCCATCTACTAGATATAGCCCGCCAAACATTGGTGACTGCAATGTCTGAACTTCCCATCTACTAGATACAGTCCGCCAACCATTGGTGACTGCAATGTGTGAACTTCCCATCTACTAGATACAGCCCGCCAAACATTGGTGACTGCAATGTGTGAACTTCCCATTTACTAGATATAGCCCGCCAACCATTGGTGACTGCAATGTGTGAACTTCCCATCTACTAGATATAGCCGGCCAAACATTGGTGACAGCAATGTGTGAACTTCGCATCTACTAAATATAGCCGGCCAAACATTGGTGACTGCAATGTGTGAACTTCCCATCTACTAGATATAGCCGGCCAAACATTGGTGACAGCAATGTGTGAACTTCCCATCTACTAGATATAGCCGGCCAAACATTGGTGACAGCAATGTGTGAACTTCACATCTACTAGATATAGCCCGCCAAACATTGGTGACAGCAATGCGTGAACTTCCCATCTACTAGATATAGACCACCAAACATTGAAGACAGCAATGTGTGAACTTCCCATCTACTAGATATAGCCGGCCAAACATTGGTGACAGCAATGTGTGAACTTCCCATCTACTAGATATAGCCGGCCAAACATTGGTGACAGCAATGTGTGAACTTCCCATCTACTAGATATAGCCCGCCAAACATTGGTGACAGCAATGTGTGAACTTCCCATCTACTAGATATAGCCCACCAAACATTGGTGACTGCAAGGCGTGAACTTTCCATCTACTAGATGTAGCCCGCCAAACATTGGCGACTGCAATGCGTGAACTTCCCATCTACTAGATATAGACCACCAAACATTGGTGACTGCAATGCGTGAACTTCCCATCTACTAGATATAGCCCGCCAAACATTGGTGACAGCAATGTGTGAACTTCCCATCTACTAGATATAGCCCGCCAAACATTGGTGACTGCAATGTGTGAATTTCCCATCTACTAGATACAGCCCGCCAAACATTGGTGACTGCAATGTGTGAACTTCCCATCTACTAGATATAGCCCGCCAAAGATTGGTGACTGCAATGTGTGAACTTCCCATCTACTAGATACAGCCCGCCAAACATTGGTGACTGCAATGCGTGAACTTCCCATCTACTAGATATAGCCCGCCAAACATTGGTGACTGCAATGCGTGAACTTCCCATCTACTAGATATAGCCCGCCAAACATTGGTGACTGCAATGTGTGAACTTCCCATCTACTAGATATAGCCCGCCAAACATTGGTGACTGCAATGCGTGAACTTCCCATCTACTAGATACAGCCCGCCAAACATTGGTGACTGCAAGGCGTGAACTTCCCATCTACTAGATACAGCCCACCAAACATTGGTGACTGCAAGGCGTGAACTTCCCATCTATTAGATGTAGCCCACCAAACATTGGTGACTGCAAGGCATGAACTTCCCATCTACTAGATATAGCCCACCAAACATTGGTGACTGCAAGGCGTGAACTTCCCATCTACTAGATATAGCCCACCAAACATTGGTGACTGCAAGGCGTGAACTTCCCATCTACTAGATATAGCCCGCCAAACATTGGTGACAGCAATGCGTGAACTTCCCATCTACTAGATATAGCCCGCCAAACATTGGTGACAGCAATGCGTGAACTTCCCATCTACTAGATATAGCCCGCCAAACATTGGTGACTGCAATGTGTGAACTTCCCATCTACTAGATATAGCCCGCCAAACATTGGCGACAGCAATGCGTGAACTTCCCATCTACTAGATATAGCCCGCCAAACATTGGTGACTGCAATGCGTGAACTTCCCATCTACTATATATAGCCCGCCAAACATTGGCGACAGCAATGCGTGAACTTCCCATCTACTAGATATAGCCCGCCAAACATTGGTGACTGCAATGCGTGAACTTCCCATCTACTAGATACAGCCCACCAAACATTGGTGACTGCAATGCGTGAACTTCCCATCTACTAGATACAGCCCACCAAACATTGGTGACTGCAATGCGTGAACTTCCCATCTACTAGATGTAGCCCACCAAACATTGGTGACTGCAATGCGTGAACTTCCCATCTACTAGATGTAGCCCACCAAACATTGGCGACAGCAATGCGTGAACTTCCCATCTACTAGATATAGTCCACCAAACATTGGTGACTGCAATGCGTGAACTTCCCATCTACTAGATGTAGCCAACCAAACATTGGCGACAGCAATGCGTGAACTTCCCATCTACTAGATATAGCCCACCAAACATTGGTGACTGCAATGTGTGAACTTGCCATCTACTAAATGTAGACCACCAAACATTGGTGACTGCAAGGCGTGAACTTCCCATCTACTAGATACAGCCGCCAAACATTGGCGACTGCAAGGCGTGAACTTCCCATCTACTAGATACAGCCCGCCAACCATTGGTGACTGCAAGGCGTGAACTTCCCATCTACTAGATATAGCCCGCCAAACATTGGTGACAGCAATGTCTGAACTTCCCATCTACTAGATACAGCCCGCCAACCATTGGTGACTGCATTGTGTGAACTTCCCATCTACTAGATACAGCCCGCCAACCATTGGTGACTGCAATGTGTGAACTTCCCATCTACTAGATATAGCCCGCCAAACATTGGTGACTGCAATGTCTGAACTTCCCATCTACTAGATACAGTCCGCCAACCATTGGTGACTGCAATGTGTGAACTTCCCATCTACTAGATACAGCCCGCCAAACATTGGTGACTGCAATGTGTGAACTTCCCATCTACTAGATATAGCCCGCCAACCATTGGTGACTGCAATGTGTGAACTTCCCATCTACTAGATATAGCCGGCCAAACATTGGTGACAGCAATGTGTGAACTTCGCATCTACTAAATATAGCCGGCCAAACATTGGTGACTGCAATGTGTGAACTTCCCATCTACTAGATATAGCCGGCCAAACATTGGTGACAGCAATGTGTGAACTTCCCATCTACTAGATATAGCCGGCCAAACATTGGTGACAGCAATGTGTGAACTTCCCATCTACTAGATATAGCCGGCCAAACATTGGTGACAGCAATGCGTGAACTTCCCATCTACTAGATATAGCCCACTAAACATTGGTGACTGCAAGGCGTGAACTTTCCATCTACTAGATGTAGCCCGCCAAACATTGGCGACTGCAATGCGTGAACTTCCCATCTACTAGATACAGCCCGCCAAACATTGGCGACTGCAATGTGTGAACTTCCCATCTCTTAGATATAGCCCGCCAAACATTGGTGACAGCAATGTGTGAACTTCCCATCTACTAAATATAGCCGGCCAAACATTGGTGACAGCAATGTGTGAACTTCCCATCTACTAGATATAGCCGGCCAAACATTGGTGACAGCAATGTGTGAACTTCCCATCTACTAGATATAGCCGGCCAAACATTGGTGACAGCAATGTGTGAACTTCCCATCTACTAGATATAGCCGGCCAAACATTGGTGACAGCAATGTGTCAACTTCCCATCTACTAGATATAGCCCGCCAAACATTGGTGACAGCAATGCGTGAACTTCCCATCTACTAGATATAGCCCACCAAACATTGGTGACTGCAAGGCGTGAACTTCCCATCTACTAGATGTAGCCCGCCAAACATTGGCGACTGCAATGCGTGAACTTCCCATCTACTAGATATAGACCACCAAACATTGGCGACTGCAATGTGTGAACTTCCCATCTACTAGATATAGCCCGCCAAACATTGGTGACAGCAATGTGTGAACTTCCCATCTACTAGATATAGCCGGCCAAACATTGGTGACAGCAATGTGTGAACTTCCCATCTACTAGATATAGCCGGCCAAACATTGGTGACAGCAAGGCGTGAACTTCCCATCTACTAGATATAGCCGGCCAAACATTGGTGACAGCAATGTGTGAACTTCCCATCTACTAAATATAGACGGCCAAACATTGGTGACTGCAATGTGTGAACTTCCCATCTACTAGATATAGCCGGCCAAACATTGGTGACAGCAATGTGTGAACTTCCCATCTACTAGATATAGCCGGCCAAACATTGGTGACAGCAATGTGTGAACTTCCCATCTACTAGATATAGCCGGCCAAACATTGGTGACAGCAATGTGTGAACTTCCCATCTACTAGATATAGCCCGCCAAACATTGGTGACAGCAATGTGTGAACTTCCCATCTACTAGATATAGCCCACCAAACATTGGTGACTGCAAGGCGTGAACTTTCCATCTACTAGATGTAGCCCGCCAAACATTGGCGACTGCAATGCGTGAACTTCCCATCTACTAGATATAGACCACCAAACATAGGTGACTGCAATGCGTGAACTTCCCATCTACTAGATAAAGCCCGCCAAACATTGGTGACAGCAATGTGTGAACTTCCCATCTACTAGATATAGCCCGCAAAACATTGGTGACTGCAATGTGTGAACTTCCCATCTACTAGATACAGCCCGCCAAACATTGGTGACTGCAATGTGTGAACTTCCCATCTACTAGATATAGCCCGCCAAAGATTGGTGATTGCAATGTGTGAACTTCCCATCTACTAGATACAGCCCGCCAAACATTGGTGACTGCAATGTGTGAACTTCCCATCTACTAGATATAGCCCGCCAAACATTGGTGACTGCAATGTGTGAACTTCCCATCTACTAATTATAGCCCGCCAAACATTGGTGACTGCAAGGCGTGAACTTCCCATCTACTAGATACAGCCCGCCAAACATTGGTGACAGCAAGGCGTGAACTTCCCATCTACTAGATACAGCCAGCCAAACATTGGTGACTGCAAGGCGTGAACTTCCCATCTACTAGATATAGCCAGCCAAACATTGGTGACTGCAATGTGTGAACTTCCCATCTACTAGATACAGCGCGCCAAACATTGGTGACTGCAATGTGTGAACTTCCCATCTACTAGATATAGCCGGCCAAACATTGGTGACAGCAATGTGTGAACTTCCCATCTACTAAATATAGCCGGCCAAACATTGGTGACAGCAATGTGTGAACTTCCCATCTACTAGATATAGCCGGCCAAACATTGGTGAAAGCAATGTGTGAACTTCCCATCTACTAGATATAGCCGGCCAAACATTGGTGACAGCAATGTGTGAACTTCCCATCTACTAGATATAGCCGGCCAAACATTGGTGACAGCAATGTGTGAACTTCCCATCTACTAGATATAGCCGGCCAAACATTGGTGACAGCAATGTGTGAAATTCCCATCTACTAGATATAGCCCGCCAAACATTGGTGACTGCAATGCGTGAACTTCCCATCTACTAGATATAGCCCACCAAACATTGGTGACTGCAAGGCGTGAACTTCCCATCTACTAGATGTAGCCCGCCAAACATTGGCGACTGCAATGCGTGAACTTCCCATCTACTAGATATAGACCACCAAACATTGGTGACTGCAATGTCTGAACTTCCCATCTACTAGATACAGTCCGCCAACCATTGGTGACTGCAATGTGTGAACTTCCCATCTACTAGATACAGCCCGCCAAACATTGGTGACTGCAATGTGTGAACTTCCCATCTACTAGATATAGCCCGCCAACCATTGGTGACTGCAATGTGTGAACTTCCCATCTACTAGATATAGCCGGCCAAACATTGGTGACAGCAATGTGTGAACTTCCCATCTACTAGATATAGCCGGCCAAACATTGGTGACAGCAATGTGTCAACTTCCCATCTACTAGATATAGCCCGCCAAACATTGGTGACAGCAATGCGTGAACTTCCCATCTACTAGATATAGCCCACCAAACATTGGTGAATGCAAGGCGTGAACTTCCCATCTACTAGATGTAGCCCGCCAAACATTGGCGACTGCAATGCGTGAACTTCCCATCTACTAGATATAGACCACCAAACATTGGCGACTGCAATGTGTGAACTTCGCATCTACTAGATATAGCCCGCCAAACATTGGTGACAGCAATGTGTGAACTTCCCATCTACTAGATATAGCCGGCCAAACATTGGTGACAGCAATGCGTGAACTTCCCATCTACTAGATATAGCCGGCCAAACATTGGTGACAGCAAGGCGTGAACTTCCCATCTACTAGATATAGCCGGCCAAACATTGGTGACAGCAATGTGTGAACTTCCCATCTACTAAATATAGCCGGCCAAACATTGGTGACTGCAATGTGTGAACTTCCCATCTACTAGATATAGCCGGCCAAACATTGGTGACAGCAATGTGTGAACTTCCCATCTACTAGATATAGCCGGCCAAACATTGGTGACAGCAATGTGTGAACTTCCCATCTACTAGATATAGCCGGCCAAACATTGGTGACAGCAATGTGTGAACTTCCCATCTACTAGATATAGCCCGCCAAACATTGCTGACAGCAATGCGTGAACTTCCCATCTACTAGATATAGCCCACCAAACATTGGTGACTGCAAGGCGTGAACTTTCCATCTACTAGATGTAGCCCGCCAAACATTGGCGAATGCAATGCGTGAACTTCCCATCTACTAGATATAGCCCGCAAAACATTGGTGACTGCAATGTGTGAACTTCCCATCTACTAGATACAGCCCGCCAAACATTGGCGACTGCAATGTGTGAACTTCCCATCTCTTAGATATAGCCCGCCAAACATTGGTGACAGCAATGTGTGAACTTCCCATCTACTAAATATAGCCGGCCAAACATTGGTGACAGCAATGTGTGAACTTCCCATCTACTAGATATAGCCGGCCAAACATTGGTGACAGCAATGTGTGAACTTCCCATCTACTAGATATAGCCGGCCAAACATTGGTGACAGCAATGTGTGAACTTCCCATCTACTATATATAGCCGGCCAAACATTGGTGACAGCAATGTGTCAACTTCCCATCTACTAGATATAGCCCGCCAAACATTGGTGACAGCAATGCGTGAACTTCCCATCTACTAGATATAGCCCACCAAACATTGGTGACTGCAAGGCGTGAACTTCCCATCTACTAGATGTAGCCCGCCAAACATTGGCGACTGCAATGCGTGAACTTCCCATCTACTAGATATAGACCACCAAACATTGGCGACTGCAATGTGTGAACTTCCCATCTACTAGATATAGCCCGCCAAACATTGGTGACAGCAATGTGTGAACTTCCCATCTACTAGATATAGCCGGCCAAACATTGGTGACAGCAATGTGTGAACTTCCCATCTACTAGATATAGCCGGCCAAACATTGGTGACAGCAAGGCGTGAACTTCCCATCTACTAGATATAGCCGGCCAAACATTGGTGACAGCAATGTGTGAACTTCCCATCTACTAAATATAGACGGCCAAACATTGGTGACTGCAATGTGTGAACTTCCCATCTACTAGATATAGCCGGCCAAACATTGGTGACAGCAATGTGTGAACTTCCCATCTACTAGATATAGCCGGCCAAACATTGGTGACAGCAATGTGTGAACTTCCCATCTACTAGATATAGCCGGCCAAACATTGGTGACAGCAATGTGTGAACTTCCCATCTACTAGATATAGCCCGCCAAACATTGGTGACAGCAATGTGTGAACTTCCCATCTACTAGATATAGCCCACCAAACATTGGTGACTGCAAGGCGTGAACTTTCCATCTACTAGATGTAGCCCGCCAAACATTGGCGACTGCAATGCGTGAACTTCCCATCTACTAGATATAGACCACCAAACATAGGTGACTGCAATGCGTGAACTTCCCATCTACTAGATAAAGCCCGCCAAACATTGGTGACAGCAATGTGTGAACTTCCCATCTACTAGATATAGCCCGCAAAACATTGGTGACTGCAATGTGTGAACTTCCCATCTACTAGATACAGCCCGCCAAACATTGGTGACTGCAATGTGTGAACTTCCCATCTACTAGATATAGCCCGCCAAAGATTGGTGATTGCAATGTGTGAACTTCCCATCTCCTAGATACAGCCCGCCAAACATTGGTGACTGCAATGTGTGAACTTCCCATCTACTAGATATAGCCCGCCAAACATTGGTGACTGCAATGTGTGAACTTCCCATCTACTAATTATAGCCCGCCAAACATTGGTGACTGCAATGCTTGAACTTCCCATCTACTAGATACAGCCCGCCAAACATTGGTGACTGCAAGGCGTGAACTTCCCATCTACTAGATACAGCCCGCCAAACATTGGTGACAGCAAGGCGTGAACTTCCCATCTACTAGATACAGCCAGCCAAACATTGGTGACTGCAAGGCGTGAACTTCCCATCTACTAGATATAGCCAGCCAAACATTGGTGACTGCAATGTGTGAACTTCCCATCTACTAGATACAGCGCGCCAAACATTGGTGACTGCAATGTGTGAACTTCCCATCTACTAGATATAGCCGGCCAAACATTGGTGACAGCAATGTGTGAACTTCCCATCTACTAAATATAGCCGGCCAAACATTGGTGACAGCAATGTGTGAACTTCCCATCTACTAGATATAGCCGGCCAAACATTGGTGAAAGCAATGTGTGAACTTCCCATCTACTAGATATAGCCGGCCAAACATTGGTGACAGCAATGTGTGAACTTCCCATCTACTAGATATAGCCGGCCAAACATTGGTGACAGCAATGTGTGAACTTCCCATCTACTAGATATAGCCGGCCAAACATTGGTGACAGCAATGTGTGAAATTCCCATCTACTAGATATAGCCCGCCAAACATTGGTGACTGCAATGCGTGAACTTCCCATCTACTAGATATAGCCCACCAAACATTGGTGACTGCAAGGCGTGAACTTCCCATCTACTAGATGTAGCCCGCCAAACATTGGCGACTGCAATGCGTGAACTTCCCATCTACTAGATATAGACCACCAAACATTGGTGACTGCAATGTCTGAACTTCCCATCTACTAGATACAGTCCGCCAACCATTGGTGACTGCAATGTGTGAACTTCCCATCTACTAGATACAGCCCGCCAAACATTGGTGACTGCAATGTGTGAACTTCCCATCTACTAGATATAGCCCGCCAACCATTGGTGACTGCAATGTGTGAACTTCCCATCTACTAGATATAGCCGGCCAAACATTGGTGACAGCAATGTGTGAACTTCCCATCTACTAGATATAGCCGGCCAAACATTGGTGACAGCAATGTGTCAACTTCCCATCTACTAGATATAGCCCGCCAAACATTGGTGACAGCAATGCGTGAACTTCCCATCTACTAGATATAGCCCACCAAACATTGGTGAATGCAAGGCGTGAACTTCCCATCTACTAGATGTAGCCCGCCAAACATTGGCGACTGCAATGCGTGAACTTCCCATCTACTAGATATAGACCACCAAACATTGGCGACTGCAATGTGTGAACTTCGCATCTACTAGATATAGCCCGCCAAACATTGGTGACAGCAATGTGTGAACTTCCCATCTACTAGATATAGCCGGCCAAACATTGGTGACAGCAATGCGTGAACTTCCCATCTACTAGATATAGCCGGCCAAACATTGGTGACAGCAAGGCGTGAACTTCCCATCTACTAGATATAGCCGGCCAAACATTGGTGACAGCAATGTGTGAACTTCCCATCTACTAAATATAGCCGGCCAAACATTGGTGACTGCAATGTGTGAACTTCCCATCTACTAGATATAGCCGGCCAAACATTGGTGACAGCAATGTGTGAACTTCCCATCTACTAGATATAGCCGGCCAAACATTGGTGACAGCAATGTGTGAACTTCCCATCTACTAGATATAGCCGGCCAAACATTGGTGACAGCAATGTGTGAACTTCCCATCTACTAGATATAGCCCGCCAAACATTGCTGACAGCAATGCGTGAACTTCCCATCTACTAGATAAAGCCCGCCAAACATTGGTGACTGCAATGTGTGAACTTCCCATCTACTAGATACAGCCCGCCAAACATTGGTGACTGCAATGTGTGAACTTCCCATCTACTAGATATAGCCCGCCAAAGATTGGTGATTGCAATGTGTGAACTTCCCATCTCCTAGATACAGCCCGCCAAACATTGGTGACTGCAATGTGTGAACTTCCCATCTACTAGATATAGCCCGCCAAACATTGGTGACTGCAATGTGTGAACTTCCCATCTACTAATTATAGCCCGCCAAACATTGGTGACTGCAATGCTTGAACTTCCCATCTACTAGATACAGCCCGCCAAACATTGGTGACTGCAAGGCGTGAACTTCCCATCTACTAGATACAGCCCGCCAAACATTGGTGACAGCAAGGCGTGAACTTCCCATCTACTAGATACAGCCAGCCAAACATTGGTGACTGCAAGGCGTGAACTTCCCATCTACTAGATATAGCCAGCCAAACATTGGTGACTGCAATGTGTGAACTTCCCATCTACTAGATACAGCGCGCCAAACATTGGTGACTGCAATGTGTGAACTTCCCATCTACTAGATATAGCCGGCCAAACATTGGTGACAGCAATGTGTGAACTTCCCATCTACTAAATATAGCCGGCCAAACATTGGTGACAGCAATGTGTGAACTTCCCATCTACTAGATATAGCCGGCCAAACATTGGTGAAAGCAATGTGTGAACTTCCCATCTACTAGATATAGCCGGCCAAACATTGGTGACAGCAATGTGTGAACTTCCCATCTACTAGATATAGCCGGCCAAACATTGGTGACAGCAATGTGTGAACTTCCCATCTACTAGATATAGCCGGCCAAACATTGGTGACAGCAATGTGTGAAATTCCCATCTACTAGATATAGCCCGCCAAACATTGGTGACTGCAATGCGTGAACTTCCCATCTACTAGATATAGCCCACCAAACATTGGTGACTGCAAGGCGTGAACTTCCCATCTACTAGATGTAGCCCGCCAAACATTGGCGACTGCAATGCGTGAACTTCCCATCTACTAGATATAGACCACCAAACATTGGTGACTGCAATGTCTGAACTTCCCATCTACTAGATACAGTCCGCCAACCATTGGTGACTGCAATGTGTGAACTTCCCATCTACTAGATACAGCCCGCCAAACATTGGTGACTGCAATGTGTGAACTTCCCATCTACTAGATATAGCCCGCCAACCATTGGTGACTGCAATGTGTGAACTTCCCATCTACTAGATATAGCCGGCCAAACATTGGTGACAGCAATGTGTGAACTTCCCATCTACTAGATATAGCCGGCCAAACATTGGTGACAGCAATGTGTCAACTTCCCATCTACTAGATATAGCCCGCCAAACATTGGTGACAGCAATGCGTGAACTTCCCATCTACTAGATATAGCCCACCAAACATTGGTGAATGCAAGGCGTGAACTTCCCATCTACTAGATGTAGCCCGCCAAACATTGGCGACTGCAATGCGTGAACTTCCCATCTACTAGATATAGACCACCAAACATTGGCGACTGCAATGTGTGAACTTCGCATCTACTAGATATAGCCCGCCAAACATTGGTGACAGCAATGTGTGAACTTCCCATCTACTAGATATAGCCGGCCAAACATTGGTGACAGCAATGCGTGAACTTCCCATCTACTAGATATAGCCGGCCAAACATTGGTGACAGCAAGGCGTGAACTTCCCATCTACTAGATATAGCCGGCCAAACATTGGTGACAGCAATGTGTGAACTTCCCATCTACTAAATATAGCCGGCCAAACATTGGTGACTGCAATGTGTGAACTTCCCATCTACTAGATATAGCCGGCCAAACATTGGTGACAGCAATGTGTGAACTTCCCATCTACTAGATATAGCCGGCCAAACATTGGTGACAGCAATGTGTGAACTTCCCATCTACTAGATATAGCCGGCCAAACATTGGTGACAGCAATGTGTGAACTTCCCATCTACTAGATATAGCCCGCCAAACATTGCTGACAGCAATGCGTGAACTTCCCATCTACTAGATATAGCCCACCAAACATTGGTGACTGCAAGGCGTGAACTTTCCATCTACTAGATGTAGCCCGCCAAACATTGGTGACTGCAATGCGTGAACTTCCCATCTACTAGATATAGCCCGCCAAACATTGGTGACAGCAATGTGTGAACTTCCCATCTACTAGATATAGCCCGCAAAACATTGGTGACTGCAATGTGTGAACTTCCCATCTACTAGATACAGCCCGCCAAACATTGGTGACTGCAATGTGTGAACTTCCCATCTACTAGATATAGCCCGCCAAAGATTGGTGACTGCAATGTGTGAACTTCCCATCTACTAGATACAGCCCGCCAAACATTGGTGACTGCAATGTGTGAACTTCCCATCTACTAGATATAGCCCGCCAAACATTGGTGACTGCAATGTGTGAACTTCCCATCTACTAGATATAGCCCGCCAAACATTGGTGACTGCAATGCGTGAACTTCCCATCTACTAGATACAGCCCGCCAAACATTGGTGACTGCAAGGCGTGAACTTCCCATCTACTAGATACAGCCCGCCAAACATTGGTGACAGCAAGGCGTGAACTTCCCATCTACTAGATACAGCCAGCCAAACATTGGTAACTGCAAGGCGTGAACTTCCCATCTACTAGATATAGCCAGCCAAACATTGGTGACTGCAATGCGTGAACTTCCCATCTACTAGATATAGCCGGCCAAACATTGGTGACTGCAATGTGTGAACTTCCCATCTACTAGATACAGCGCGCCAAACATTGGTGACTGCAATGTGTGAACTTCCCATCTACTAGATATAGCCGGCCAAACATTGGTGACAGCAATGCGTGAACTTCCCATCTACTAGATATAGCCGGCCAAACATTGGTGACAGCAATGTGTGAACTTCCCATCTACTAAATATAGCCGGCCAAACATTGGTGACAGCAATGTGTGAACTTCTTATCTACTAGATATAGCCGGCCAAACATTGGTGAAAGCAATGTGTGAACTTCCCATCTACTAGATATAGCCGGCCAAACATTGGTGACAGCAATGTGTGAACTTCCCATCTACTAGATATAGCCGGCCAAACATTGGTGACAGCAATGTGTGAACTTCCCATCTACTAGATATAGCCGGCCAAACATTGGTGACAGCAATGTGTGAACTTCCCATCTACTAGATATAGCCCGCCAAACATTGGTGACAGCAATGCGTGAACTTCCCATCTACTAGATATAGCCCACCAAACATTGGTGACTGCAAGGCGTGAACTTCCCATCTACTAGATGTAGCCCGCCAAACATTGGCGACTGCAATGCGTGAACTTCCCATCTACTAGATATAGACCACCAAACATTGGCGACTGCAATGCGTGAACTTCCCATCTACTAGATATAGCCCGCCAAACATTGGTGACAGCAATGTGTGAACTTCCCATCTACTAGATATAGCAGGCCAAACATTGGTGACAGCAATGCGTGAACTTCCCATCTACTAGATATAGCCGGCCAAACATTGGTGACAGCAATGTGTGAACTTCCCATCTACTAGATATAGCCGGCCAAACATTAGTGACAGCAATGTGTGAACTTCGCATCTACTAAATATAGCCGGCCAAACATTGGTGACTGCAATGTGTGAACTTCCCATCTACTAGATATAGCCGGCCAAACATTGGTGACAGCAATGTGTGAACTTCCCATCTACTAGATATAGCCGGCCAAACATTGGTGACAGCAATGTGTGAACTTCCCATCTACTAGATATAGGCGGCCAAACATTGGTGACAGCAATGTGTGAACTTCCCATCTACTAGATATAGCCCGCCAAACATTGGTGACAGCAATGCGTGAACTTCCCATCTACTAGATATAGCCCACTAAACATTGGTGACTGCAAGGCGTGAACTTTCCATCTACTAGATGTAGACCACCAAACATTGGCGACTGCAATGCGTGAACTTCCCATCTACTAGATACAGCCGGCCAAACATTGGTGACAGCAATGTGTGAACTTCCCATCTACTAGATATAGCCCGCCAAACATTGGTGACTGCAATGTGTGAACTTCCCATCTACTAGATACAGCCCACCAAACATTGGTGACTGCAATGCGTGAACTTCCCATCTACTAGATACAGCCCACCAAACATTGGTGACTGCAATGCGTGAACTTCCCATCTACTAGATGTAGCCCACCAAACATTGGTGACTGCAATGCGTGAACTTCCCATCTACTAGATGTAGCCCACCAAACATTGGCGACAGCAATGCGTGAACTTCCCATCTACTAGATATAGTCCACTAAACATTGGTGACTGCAATGTGTGAACTTCCCATCTACTAGATGTAGCCCACCAAACATTGGCGACAGCAATGCGTGAACTTCCCATCTACTAGATATAGCCCACCAAACATTGGTGACTGCAATGTGTGAACTTGCCATCTACTAAATGTAGACCACCAAACATTGGTGACTGCAAGGCGTGAACTTCCCATCTACTAGATACAGCCCGCCAAACATTGGCGACTGCAAGGCGTGAACTTCCCATCTACTAGATACAGCCGGCCAAACATTGGTGACAGCAATGTCTGAACTTCCCATCTACTAGATACAGCCCGCCAACCATTGGTGACTGCATTGTGTGAACTTCCCATCTACTAGATACAGCCCGCCAACCATTGGTGACTGCAATGTGTGAACTTCCCATCTACTAGATATAGCCCGCCAAACATTGGTGACTGCAATGTCTGAACTTCCCATCTACTAGATACAGTCCGCCAACCATTGGTGAATGCAATGCGTGAACTTCCCATCTACTAGATACAGCCCGCCAAACATTGGTGACTGCAATGTGTGAACTTCCCATCTACTAGATATAGCCCGCCAACCATTGGTGACTGCAATGTGTGAACTTCCCATCTACTAGATATAGCCGGCCAAACATTGGTGACAGCAATGTGTGAACTTCGCATCTACTAAATATAGCCGGCCAAACATTGGTGACTGCAATGTGTGAACTTCCCATCTACTAGATATAGCCGGCCAAACATTGGTGACAGCAATGTGTGAACTTCCCATCTACTAGATATAGCCGGCCAAACATTGGTGACAGCAATGTGTGAACTTCCCATCTACTAGATATAGCCGGCCAAACATTGGTGACAGCAATGTGTGATCTTCCCATCTACTAGATATAGCCCGCCAAACATTGGTGACAGCAATGCGTGAACTTCCCATCTACTAGATATAGCCCACTAAACATTGGTGACTGCAAGGCGTGAACTTTCCATCTACTAGATGTAGCCCGCCAAACATTGGCGACTGCAATGCGTGAACTTCCCATCTACTAGATATAGACCACCAAACATTGGCGACTGCAATGCGTGAACTTCCCATCTACTAGATATAGCCCGCCAAACATTGGTGACAGCAATGTGTGAACTTCCCATCTACTAGATATAGCCCGCCAAACATTGGTGACTGCAATGTGTGAATTTCCCATCTACTAGATACAGCCCGCCAAACATTGGTGACTGCAATGTGTGAACTTCCCATCTACTAGATATAGCCGCCAAAGATTGGTGACTGCAATGTGTGAACTTCCCATCTACTAGATACAGCGCGCCAAACATTGGTGACTGCAATGCGTGAACTTCCCATCTACTAGATATAGCCCGCCAAACATTGGTGACTGCAATGCGTGAACTTCCCATCTACTAGATATAGCCCGCCAAACATTGGTGACTGCAATGTGTGAACTTCCCATCTACTAGATATAGCCCGCCAAACATTGGTGACTGCAATGCGTGAACTTCCCATCTACTAGATACATCCCGCCAAACATTGGTGACTGCAAGGCGTGAACTTCCCATCTACTAGATACAGCCCACCAAACATTGGTGACTGCAAGGCGTGAACTTCCCATCTATTAGATGTAGCCCACCAAACATTGGTGACTGCAAGGCATGAACTTCCCATCTACTAGATATAGCCCACCAAACATTGGTGACTGCAAGGCGTGAACTTCCCATCTACTAGATATAGCCCGCCAAACATTGGTGACTGCAAGGCGTGAACTTCCCATCTACTAGATATAGCCCGCCAAACATTGGTGACAGCAATGCGTGAACTTCCCATCTACTAGATATAGCCCGCCAAACATTGGTGACAGCAATGCGTGAACTTCCCATCTACTAGATATAGCCCGCCAAACATTGGTGACTGCAATGTGTGAACTTCCCATCTACTAGATATAGCCCGCCAAACATTGGCGACAGCAATGCGTGAACTTCCCATCTACTAGATATAGCCCGCCAAACATTGGCGACAGCAATGCGTGAACTTCCCATCTACTAGATATAGCCCGCCAAACATTGGTGACTGCAATGCGTGAACTTCCCATCTACTATATATAGCCCGCCAAACATTGGCGACAGCAATGTGTGAACTTCCCATCTACTAGATATAGCCCGCCAAACATTGGTGACTGCAATGCGTGAACTTCCCATCTACTAGATACAGCCCACCAAACATTGGTGACTGCAATGCGTGAACTTCCCATCTACTAGATACAGCCCACCAAACATTGGTGACTGCAATGAGTGAACTTCCCATCTACTAGATGTAGCCCACCAAACATTGGTGACTGCAATGCGTGAACTTCCCATCTACTAGATGTAGCCCACCAAACATTGGCGACAGCAATGTGTGAACTTCCCATCTACTAGATATAGTCCACCAAACATTGGTGACTGCAATGTGTGAACTTCCCATCTACTAGATGTAGCCCACCAAACATTGGCGACAGCAATGCGTGAACTTCCCATCTACTAGATATAGCCCACCAAACATTGGTGACTGCAATGTGTGAACTTGCCATCTACTAAATGTAGACCACCAAACATTGGTGACTGCAAGGCGTGAACTTCCCATCTACTAGATACAGCCCGCCAAACATTGGCGACTGCAAGGCGTGAACTTCCCATCTACTAGATACAGCCCGCCAACCATTGGTGACTGCAAGGCGTGAACTTCCCATCTACTAGATATAGCCCGCCAAACATTGGTGACAGCAATGTCTGAACTTCCCGTCTACTAGATACAGCCAGCCAACCATTGGTGACTGCATTGTGTGAACTTCCCATCTACTAGATACAGCCCGCCAACCATTGGTGACTGCAATGTGTGAACTTCCCATCTACTAGATATAGCCCGCCAAACATTGGTGACTGCAATGTCTGAACTTCCCATCTACTAGATACAGTCCGCCAACCATTGGTGACTGCAATGTGTGAACTTCCCATCTACTAGATACAGCCCGCCAAACATTGGTGACTGCAATGTGTGAACTTCCCATCTACTAGATATAGCCCGCCAACCATTGGTGACTGCAATGTGTGAACTTCCCATCTACTAGATACAGCCCGCCAACCATTGGTGACTGCAATGTGTGAACTTCCCATCTACTAGATACAGCCCGCCAACCATTGGTGACTGCAATGTGTGAACTTCCCATCTACTAGATACAGCCCGCCAACCATTGGTGACTGCAATGTGTGAACTTCCCATCTACTAGATACAGCCCGCCAACCATTGGTGACTGCAATGTGTGAACTTCCCATCTACTAGATACAGCCCGCCAACCATTGGTGACTGCAATGTGTGAACTTCCCATCTACTAGATACAGCCCGCCAACCATTGGTGACTGCAATGTGTGAAC